>CM076089.1:31090556-31629444 GCA_038088585.1 Chrysina gloriosa
TCATTTAAGTTATTATTACTCCGTTTATTTTAATAAAATATGAATTATTCGAATTCCGAAAAGTGCGATATGATGCTAGTGTATGGTTTGCGATTAAGTAATTCGAGGGAGGCAGGTGGAAGATATTGCGACCAATAACGAGAGAGGAGACATCTTGTTCATAAAACGCTTAAACGTTTGAAAAATAATGATAGGGTAAATCTCTTTTAGTAAATAAAAGTATACCACTTCCTAGGAACAGACCTGCAGCTGATGAACATACAGTGACTGTACTTGGTTATACGGAGGTTAGTCCTACATCTTCTCTAAATCTAAAATCAACAGTACAACGCATTTTAAAACGATGTCGTTATAAAGCATGCAAATGTAAGCGAATACATAAGCCCTACCCCGGAGATTCAGAAAGGAGGTGTAGTTTTATTGCTTGGATCATGCTGCAGTATGAAGTGCCATGTGATCAAAAACCTGATATGCGTTTAACCCTCGTCAGGCGATATAATTTTACAACGCTAAAAGGCGGTATGGGTACAATTGTACCGTCATACACTTACTTTTGCATATATAAGTTTTTGTAATAAATCAGTAGTAATTTCATTCGCAAAAAGTTGTTATTACAATGTAGCAGTTTCAACGGAACTTATTATTCATCTATTGAATGAAATTTCATTATTTTTTGAGTATAACCAATGATTGAAATTTTTTAATTTGAGCTGCCAAAAGTATACGTTATATGAATGCATTACTGTAGATAAACAATTATTTCGGTTTAGAGGCCGTACTAGATTTACGCTATATATACCATCCAAACCGGCTAAATATGGCATAAAATTTTTTGGGCTTGTGACGCAACCAACTCCTATCCACTGCAAGGTCTTATTTATACAGGAAAATCAAAAAATGGCTCCAGACAAAAAATGTCGGTGAAACAACAGTGTTGGAGCTAGTAAAAATGTATGAAGGTTCTGGAATTAACATCGTTACCGATAATTTTTTACCTCTTTAGAATTAGGCAAGTTCCTAAACTCCTGGAATATGACGCTAGTTAGTACAGTCAGAAAAATAAAAAGTTTTTCCAAGCAATATGCAACCCGCAAAGGAAAGACCTGTCAATTCAATAAATTTTGTTCATAATAATGATACTACAATATGTTCATATGTACCAAAAAAGAAGAAGTCGGCCATACTGCTATCAACTATGCACATGACGGAAGAAGTTGAAAGCACACAGTTAGCCAAGTCAGAAATAATAAAATACTATAATAAAACGAAAGGTGGAGTTGATGTGATGGACAAAATGCTGAGTGAATACATACACTGTAAAACGACGAACATTGCGGTGGCCACTTGCACTTTTCTACAACATGGTTGACGTCGCTGCCTTAGCATCTTATGTTATATATAGGCAGCACCATCAAAGCTGTAAAACAAAGGACCAGGGAAGAAAGTTTCTAAAAGAACTTTCTAGCCAGCTATGTTTCGCAGCAGTAGAGGAACGTAACAGAAATAAACTTATCGGTAGAAATCGTCTTGAAACGACGTGTCATTACAGCACCAGTAACTGCTGGAACGAAAGCGCCTCATAGCAGCCGTGGAGCTTCACCAATAATTGGAAGATGTTATATCTGTTTAACCATATTTTCTCCTTTATTTTTCGTACAAGATATATAAGGGTACATTTGTACCCATATAGCCTCTTAAGGGTAACTGATGTAAAAAGGCCTATTAATTGCAGTGGGGCGCTAAAATTTGTTTTTAAATATCTAAAGACTAATCATTATTATTAGATAGAAGATGTCACGAAATTCTAGGTATCTAGTGATAAAGGCAAAATAGTTATAGCACTTTTATATTTAAAAAGTTACAATTGTACCCATTCCGCTGGACGAGGGTTAACAGGGCCACAATCTCTATTTGCATGTTTTAGAAGAGATATTGCCAGAATTTGTAGAAAACGTACTTCATATGAGACAAAAGATGTTTTACTAACAAGATAGTGCTCGAGCACACAACAGTACTATCGTGCGAAATTGTTGGAAACTAATTTTCCTCAACTATGGATCGAAACATCTGGCTCGGAGTGGCCAGCTCGCACTCCCGACCTCACGCCCTTGGACAATTTTCTGGGAGGTTACTTGAAGTAATGTGTTTATAAGATGGTTGTCATAAATGTGGATGACCTAAAAGACAGAATAAGAGAGGAATGCGCACAAATTGCCGTGAACCCTTTATTATACCTAAGCAACAAACAAATCTTTTTTGCATCGTCTAAAAGTAGAGATATTCTCAAATAATAATGGAGACCGTTCATTTCCTGAATATAACCTGAACTTAGTCTGTGCAGCTTATAATTTTTGGAAAAACAGTTGTGAGTTTTGTACTTTTCAGTGCAGGGCATTGAGAAGTGCAGTACCTTTGTTAAAATTTATGATTTCTAAGAATTTGGAGAAAACAATGGCAGAAACTAAAAAGTTGTTGGAAATTCTGACGACCACTGCTGAAATCGAATGTAATTTCTCGACCGAAGCATATAAAAACTTTTCTTAGAAATTCCATGTGTGAAGTTCGTCTATCTGCTTTATCGATGCTTTCAATAGAAAAAGAATGGTTACCTCAGTACCGAACTTCAACGATTATTGTAAATTTTGTTACTGATATTTGTTGTTTTCGGTCCTAAATATTATATATATTATTTTTATCTACAAGAAGAAGAACTGCTGAAAGTGTAAGATTTCTATCGTATATAAGCTTCTTCACAATAAAATTGAATGCCTAGATTTATTACAGCAAATGAACTTTCCTAGCAAAAATTTACGACAGACGCACACTTTCTACTGTTCATTATCTTATACACGTGCTGTTATGTATATATGCGTACAGCTCTCGCAATATAAGTTGGCGAGCGGTGGGGATGCGCGGTAAACGTATTTAGGACACGTACCTCCCACCTGTCTGATTGAGATAGTGCATAGGAATTACTATTACATCGCAGGACGAATGATAGGCAATCTATCTTCTATCTGCGTGAACTCACTCCCACCCTTCGCCAACTTATAGTGCGAGAGCTGTATATGTCTTATTATAACACAATTATGTAGCTGAGAGGTTATCGAGATGATATATTGTCAATACCAGAGAATTACACTGACCGTCATTGTTATGAATAATGGCAATAACTTGCGGGTTGATTTTAATCCCATTAATGTTTTTGTTAAATTCCTACGTCCCGTTTAGTTTGTCTTTGTAAGTTAAAACCCTTCTTCCATACTTATTTAGAAAGCAATATCGATTCGTTATCTGTTGAGCATTAGGACGAGCCAACGTGACGTCAGAGGCATTTTGGCTCCGCCTAATCGAAGGTCTCTTTGTTTTGTTGTATCATGTTATGTTTAGTTCCTCTTGACTGTAGCTACAGGTAGCTTGTTAGCATTATTTAAATAAAGAGTGTACATACAAGTTTTCGCGAGTTTATTTCGACTTCTCAAGTCAAGTCAATTTTCCAAACCAGGAAAGTTTACACGTGCTATGTTTAGATCACAATATCATCAATATGCTCGAAATTCAATAATATTAGTAACAGTCTGAATATAATATAGGATATTTTAATTATCGTAATAAGCAGTGATTAAATATTTAGATGGTATGTAGGGCATATTTGCTGCTTTGGATATCTGTTTCTTTGTTTGTATTTATAATTTGCCTTCTTTAATTGTTTTCTTGCAAATGGACTTGTACCAGGGTTGCCTTTTATGTTTCGGGATTTGGCAACCGTAGTGTTGCAATCTGGCAACTGACAGCTCTATCGTAAAGTTGGACATTTTTTAGGTTACACGTACTCAGAACGTTTTGACATACGAGCGCTATTTGTATTGTTTACAGTAACTTAAAAGATTCATCTCGGCCCAAAAATGGAATTAAATCGTGAACATTTTCGTGCGATTATTTTTTACAACTTTCGACGTGGATTAACTCAGCAACAGTGAATGAATGAACTTAATTCAATTTTTGGCGATGAAGCTCCATCAAGGACCAGTGTTTATCGATGGTATGGTGAATTCAATCGTGGTCGTAGTTCACTCCAAGACGAATTTCGTGAAGGTCGTCCAAAATCAGTTGTTGTTCCGAAAACCATTGATACTGTGCGCGAACTGATATTGCAAGATCGTCATGTGACCTATCGTGAGATTGAGACAACCTTAGGCATTAGTGGGACCAGCATACATTCAATATTGCATAAACATTTGACTGTCAAAAAAAAATGTTCGCGTTGGATCCCACACAATTTGTCAATCGCTCAAAAACAGGCTCGTGTCGATTGGTCGAAGGAAATGCTCAAAAAATAAGATCGCGGTGCTTCGAAACACGTCTATGACATCGTGACAGGTGATGAATCGTGGATTTACGCGTATGAGCCCGAAAGTAAACAGCAGTCGACTGTATGAGTGTTTCAAGATGAGCCAAATCCAACAAAAGTTGTTCGCGCACGGAGCACTTCCAAGCAAATGGTAGCCTGTCTACAACGCAGAACAGTCAATTCTGAGTGGTACACAACCATTTGTTTGCCAGTTGTCTTCCAAGAAATCAGGAAAACCAACCGCCGAAGACGGATCACTCTTCACCACGACAATGCGAGCTCTCACACATCGGCTCAAACAACTGCATTTTTGAGTACCCAAAACATCGATTTGATAATTCATCCGCCGTATAGTCCTGATTTGGTACCGAATGACTTCTTTTTATTCCCGTACGTAAAAAACAAACTGAGAGGTCAACGTTTTTCGACACCTGAAGAAGCAGTTGCTGCATTCAGAATGCATGTTCGACAATTGGTTCAAACGCATGCAAAAGTGTATAGATCTTCATGGGGAATATTTTGAAAAACAATAAAGTGATTTTCGATGATTAATATTTGTATTTGTTCCCTAATCCCGAAATATAAAAGGCAACCCTCGTATCTGTTCCAAAATACACTATTATTATTATTATCATTACTGCTCTGTTTCCCCCAACGGGTTGTTTGTAATCTTTAAGAAGTACGATCCTAGCAGAAGATTAATTATATTATACTTTTAAGTTATAAATATCTCCCGTGCACTTAAAAACGTTGCTTTTTGTGCGGCAGCTAATATTTTTATATCCGATACCATTTTCCATTGCTTTTATTGATTATAGTTTTACTAGGCACTAGACCAAGGAAAGAAATTATTTCTGGTAGGATTTGCATTTTTGTAGGTCATTGACTCCTTTGAAATAAATTGCCAAATTTTTGCATTTAGTGATTTCTTCAGGGGTTTAAGTTCGAAGCTAGAGGAACTGCGTGATCTATTGTCTAACTCGCTTTTATCCTTTTATTAGTTAAACTTGTGTCTGCTCTGTTATGTCGTAGTATAATTTGACTTCATTATCTTCTAGATTAGTTTGCAATTCATATTTATAATACAGTTGTTTCCCTAATAGTTTCAATTTCTTTACCACACTTTCTGCATTTGCCATTTGCGATTGTATTATCTTTAATTATATGTTTAGATAATATCTTAATGCTATGACTTGATCCTATCAAGCAATTACAAACCTTTCTATTTCCGGAAGAAGATGCCATCTATAAGCCCTTTGGGTGCTTGTTTCGTTACTTAAATCGAGAAGATACTTTCGGTAAAGAACTTTGACATGCATCTTATCTGCCGTTCGGATGCTATTATTGGTTTGCAAAGCACTGTAGTTTTTATTTGTTTGACACAACATGTTATTGTACTGTTATTTGGAAGAATTGCCTCATTTACCTAATTTCTATCTGCTACATCTTACACGCACTAATTTTTCCTAGGTCTCTTGTGTTCCGTGTGATGTGTTGCAGAAAAACTAACTGTTAAAAAAGTAATAATATTTTATTTAAATTATATGATATTTAAAGTAAATTTAGAAAAAGTGTTTGAACCGTAGCGGTCTACATTTCGTATCTTCTAACGCAGTATCTTCATTAACTCCTGAATTTCACTTGTGTGTTTTCTAGCTCCCTCTTAACTTTTTAATTAATTAGTTCACATTTTTAGCGGTATATCCCTTACTGTAAACATATTTTTCAATTTAGCCCCAAAAAGTTTTGATCGGTTATAACTGTGGCACGCTTGGGAGGTTGCACTGATTGGATACCAATTCAATACCATGCTTTTTCAAATCAAATGAAATGAATGATCATACACTAAATCTGACTTTCATTCCATAGTTCATACAATTTTGAATTTGAGATTTGAAATAGATCCTCCATCTGCATTTATAATTTTCTCTCCATTTTTACAAATATATATACCTTCGTAGCTAAATAGCAAATTATTAACTTTTATTAAACTGCGTATAGAGCAATTCGCAGCAGTTTCTAGTTCTTTCTGAAGTAACTGAGGCGTTTGCCCAAATATCGGCTGCAAACCGCGCATTTTGCTGTATATAATTTTCTGTTAAGTAATCTACTAGGTATGTTGTCAGTCGGCAATCATTAACATTTTCTGACAAACAAAATCAAACACTCACACTTTCTGGTCTTAAAAATGTTAAACCGAAAATTGAATTCAAAAACTGGCTATTTCTTAATTATGAATATATTCAGAAATAAGCCGCAATTTTTTTATTTTGTAAATCCTCAGAATTAAGATAAATTTAATCTGCAACCAATTAGTTTTACATTCGGCCATATTTTCTTTACAGCCCGTGAAGTGATTCCTCAAAATCAACAACTACTTTATGTGGTTAAAAATTTGGACGAAGCATTCTGAATTTTACACCGTTAGAATTAATTGCTTTGTTTGCGTACCGTATTATATACCACGTCCCTGAAAACCGATTTCGTAGATACCTAATTTTTTATTTCTTTTGTCCTTACCTCCTCCATCTGCATTCATAGTAATCATAATTGTCTTTCTGTTTTTATAAATATATATACTTCCGTAGCTATCTAGTTCCTTGTTATTTTCTACCGCCTTAATTAATTTCAAATTTTCCATTGGCAGGAGGGTCCTTTGTCCAAAAAATGTCGGGCAGCGCTTAATTTTTCAGACCTGTTCAACCGAAAATTGGCAATGTGCTCCTTGTATTGTATTAAGATTAGTGCCTTGTTCGCTCACAATCAGTGTATTGTATCCCACATTCCTGACAATCGATATTGCAAATACCGGAGTTTTTATTTATTTCACACTTATTCTTGACGTTTCCCAAAAAATTGCGTCTTGAATTAACTGATTTATGTGGGATCTATAAATTGCATTGTTTGAAAACTAATATAAGGAATTTTCTTGGATTGTTTATCCAAAGTTAGGCTCATGAATCCCCTAATCAAGGTTTTGAATTTTTGTGTGCTAATTAAGTTATGAATCAATTTTCCTTTGAGACCATTATATTCGACTATGTGCCTTGTGTATTAGAGTTCTATTTAATATCTTTCTTTTGTAAGGGATAAATTTAATAACCTATGTATTACAAAATTAGAAAAAAATTTTTGCGATATACATACATATGTATATCTCCAAGTTGGTGTTATTGCTGATTACTAAGGTATTCAGGTATGGAAGCTAGTTATTTCCCTCTTTTTCCATGGTAAACTTTGTTGAATTTCGAATTTAATTTCTCCAGAAACATACATATCTAATGTAAACATAGGAAAATACTCTCTCTTAAATTGAGTCTCAAAATTGCTCATAATCAAATCAACTGTAAATGGTGACAAACCATTGTCATAGCAGTGCACAGTGCCGTCCTTTTTCAAAATATTTGCCTTTTCTATGGAGTAAGTTTTCCAAATATTTAGAAGTGTCAGAAGTAGATAGAAATAGTGAACTGACATCAACAGAAATCAAAATCTCGGCGTCTTTTAATTTATAATTTTTAACTTTTTAATTATTTTTATTATTTAATTAATAATTTAATTCTCAATGAATATTCTTTACTGGTAATTTACTTACACCAAACATAACTTTTTCAATAACTTTACTCACCGACATATTTGATATCTAACTGGCTTGTAGAGGAGTTAAGAAATTTATCCGTAAAAACTAAACGTTTGGCAGTAAATAGTTCAGAATTTATTGAGAAAATAAAAAATTATAAATTAAAAAGAGGCGAGATTTTGGTATCTTTTGATGTCAGTTCACTATCTCCATCAGTATCTATTCCTAACACTTTGAAATATTTCTATTAATTATTCTATTAAATTTTTCCCTCACAAAAGAAAGATATCAAAAAGAACGTAAATGCACAAGAAACATGGTCGGATACAATGGTTCGAAATAAAATTGATTGATAACTTGATTGGGAAACAAAAATTCAAAATCTTGATTAGGGAATCCAGGAGCCTAAGTTTGGATAAACAAACCAAACAAATTGTTAAATTACTATTCCATTATTGTACCAAGGTACAAGGGAATTCAATTTACAGGTCACACATAAATCAGTCAATTCATTACGAAATGTTGTTAAAATAAAAAAGCCGATATTTACGAAATCGGTTGCCAGGAATGTAGCAAACAAGGCGACAATCTTAACACGATAAGGAGCACATTGCCAATTTGCGGTTGAACGGGCCTGAAAAATCAAGCGGTAAAAAGAACAAGGAACTACATAGCTACAAAAATATATATGTATACTTATAAAAATAGAAAGAGAATTAAGAATGCAGATGGCGGACCTATTTCAAATTCCAAATTGTACGAGCTATTGAATTAAATTCAGATTTAGTGTATGACAATTTACCCGTTCCGAAACGCTCAATAGATGGTGCACTTTTCGCTGGCGTTCAGTGTGTGATGTTCATTGGGGAGTGCTTTATAGTTGTATAATACTCGTAGTGTTAGATGTGGGTGTCAACCGGATATCGTTGGTGATACTTAATTTTCTAAGTTTCTCCACTGAACATGGATTGAAAGGTTGCCGAAATACGTATCTGGAATTATTTCCGGAAGTTATGGTAAGGGTAAGTTATTTTATTATATATATATATTAATTTAACCACAGCCTCCTTATATTGATTAAAATTATCGTTTTTTTTTCTTGAATCGTGAAAATTTAAATAATAGTGATGGTTTCAAATTATCTTAGTTTCACCTTTTTCTCGAGAGGGACCCAAAATTTACCGAATGTCAAATTATGGTACTGTCTGAGACATGACGAAAGGTTGTTGATAAAGAAGACAGCCTGTTATTGAATAAAGCAGTTTCATTTAAAAAATGTTTTGCAGTTTCTTGAAAGTACCTTGTTATTTGACTGCCAAAGTAAAACTTACCGATAAAGATCCATTGTATTTAATGTATGTATCCGGTATGTTTTTGTTACTAATAACAGGTAATGAAACATTTCACAGTTTCGAAAAGGAAACAATAACAAATAACAGTTCTACGTAACTAGTCTTACTTCGATTTTGTTGTTGTTAGCAAATTCCTCGAATAGTGGCTTGTTCTTCTTCGGTTGTTTCTTGATAATAACATTGTATGGCGGTGCCTTATAAATACATATAATTCAGTTTCCGCAGTTATAATAATATTTGCTGTTTACCTTAGAATTTTCCAGCTGTATAACTTTTAACTGTGGTTTGGGATTTTGTGGTTTCTGTAGAAATGTCGACCATTTTTTCCTTCTACATTTTTAGATTTTTCACTATGTAAAATCTGTTAAACAAAACGCGAATATTTTAATATAGCACTACAGTCTGTAAATATAATTAAATAAATTGTAACCTTTGATGCCTCCATTATATTATTGTCATTTGCTTTAAATTCCTTTGATTCCGTACTGTCATCTGCTAATACTTCTTGCGGGATAAGATTCGTTTGGCCGCCTACCACATCTGCAATTTCGTCATCGATGGCATTTATATTATTATTATTATTCTTGTGGCCTGAAAATAATCTTATACATTTCCTATTTTATATGTGTAGATTTGTTACCTAAAATGCCATTTACAGCAACATTATCAGTATCCTCGGCATTTTCCACACATGTCTCATACTACACAAAATTAATTCTTATTTAGCTACAATAATTAACTTTTTCGTTTTATACTTACAAACAGCAATTTAGGAGGTAGATGGGCAAGGCGACCCCTAGAAAAAAAACAACATAATGTAGTGATTAGTACCAATTGTAGAAATAATTCAAGTGATTAATAATACAGCCAGTTTCAATTAGACAAGCAATTTTAAGATTTAAATCATTTCGATTTTGACAACATTATAATTTTAAAAGAGAAAAACTATTAAATTAGGAAGTGATAAATATTAAAGAGGAACCAAAAGCAATATTTCGATTAAACAATTGCAATTGATAGAAAATAGATGATGTAATAACCACACCTGACACTGTCATATCAGTAAATACCAACACACAATTATCTATTAAATCCGCTGACACGTGTTCGGTAATAACGAGATTAGCAATTTTAAACCGCACCTTACTGAAGGAATGGCGATTTCTAGAATTCTATTCGTTCATACTTAACTTTGTCCTCTAATATTATTGTGTGGTGAGGAATGGTGTGGACAGAATAGACGGAGACAACAAAAACAGAAACCAAACGCTATTATTGAGTACGATAAAAATATGTCTGGAATCCATAACCAGGCCAAATACTTGCATATAACGCAAGTGAGAGAAAAACAATTAGGTGGCACAAAAAGATCAATTTCATATCGATGATGCTTCTTAACAGCTTTCACCTTTATAACACATATTCCACTAAAACAAAATGACTTTAGATACTGCATCATTCACAATCATCTGTCACAACCGGAAAGCAAACCCTCCGAAAATTCGAAAGAGAAATCTAAAGACCAGTGTAAACATGCCTGAAAATTATCACTTGGATGATAAAGGACGCTAGATGAGAAAGCGGTGCAGGGTGTGCTATGAAAATAAAATCCGCAAGAATACCCTTTTCTTTTGTCCTGCTTGCACCGACCAACCAGTACTTTACCTCGGAAATTGTTTTCGGATGCACCACGACAAAAAATAATGTTCCCTTGGTTTCTTACTCGCATTTATTTTGATATATTTATTGATTTCTTCTTTCATTATACGTTTCCTGAGCTTGATTTACTAATAATATTTTGTTCTTGAGTTTAGAATGTTTTTATTATTTTATCCTTTTTAAGAATTATTATTCGAGTTTTGTTTATCTGTTTGTTCAATGTATTGAATACAATATATTTTAATAATATATGAAAGTTTGAGCCTGTATTTTATGTTTATTTCTCACTGCAAAGGTAATTTCAAAATCTCACTCAAGTGTTGAGTCACCGGTCTCTTATTGAGGAAACAGACTTCAGCAAAAGTGATCGATAACTGTTTGAACTTTGGCTTTACGTCAACAGAAATAAACAATGAAAAGAGACCGCAGTATCTGCGCAAGTTTTAGTTGTTTTCCACGAAAAAGGTTATGGCCTCAGTGTTCTGGGACCGAAAAGATATGTTGCTGGTTGATTTCATACTACAAGTGATGACCATCACAGCGGACACAGAGTGCGAAAAACTTAAGAAGCTGCTTAGCGCCGTGCAAAACAAGAGGCGGGGAATGCTGACAAGTGACATTATTCTTCTGCATGACAATGCTCGTCCTCTTTTTCGGAAGTTCAAGTGGGAGGTTTCTGACCAACCTGCGTATAGTCCCGACTTGGCTTCAAGTGATTATCATTTGTTCGGTAAACTCAAAAATTTATTGTCAGGAGAACGGTTCCAAAGTGATGATGACTTAAAAGCAGGTGTACAGCATTGACTGGCTACTTTGGCGGTAGAGGTTTACGCGGAAGGTATAAACAAACTGGTTTCAAGATACAACAAATGTCTCAACAACGGTGGTAACTAGATTGAAAAATGAATACATCTATTACTTTCATTTAAATAAATCATTATTTACTTTCCTTCATTTTTCTTTTAATTATATGTAGACGGGTACTATTTTCTGGAATACCCTCGTACAATACATGAATATAAAATATATACATATTTCGTAGTTTAATTGAATAGATTATTACTTCATACACGAGAAAATTATTTTAGCGTTAAATGCACCCATCCGCATGCCTGTCTGTCAGTGCGCCAATTTCTGCAAATTTAGCAGAATATATTGTTATGATCTTATTTAAGGTAGAGATCTGGCAACCTGAAGTTTCCTAACTAACTCTAGAGCCTTTTTACCCTTTCAAGTGTAAGGCGATGACGTTGAGCTGTCGATCTGTCATTCTATTTCCCCTTCAAGCTCTACTTCCACTTTTTCTGTCTTTCCGATTTTGTTCCATTTTGTTATTCGTTTTTCACTCGCTGTCTTTACTTCTTCTGGCCAGGGTGTTCTTCATCTTCCTCTTCTTCTTCTCCTCGAGCACTTTTCTAACCACCTTGGTCCATTTTCAAAACATATCCTAAACATCTCAACTGACTCTATTTTTCTGCGACCTTTATCGTTTTAACTTTCAGATTTTTCCTAATAGTGTCTGTTACATATTGTAAATATTTTGTGTATCAAAAAAGATAAGATGGCGAGAATGTGCCATAGTGCAAGTTGGAAAATGGTAACGATGGTAACCAGAATAATAAAATAACTAGTAAGAAAGTCTACGAACATCCAGAGTTTTATTCTAGGATCGTCCGATAGTAGAAATTCGACCATGTATGTCCATGTACCATGTACCAATGCATGTATATTAATACGCAGTCAAATACAAACAATCACACCTAATTTACATTGCATCTTATTTGCATTTTCGAGTAAAATAAAATAAAAATCCAATTACAATCTATGGTAAAACTGTAATTTCTTTATCTATATATATATTGTTACAAAATGCAATCAATATTATGCCACACAACTTTAATCCGTTTCTCGCTCTAAAACAGAAAAGAACGTAATCGATTATTTTTTTGTTATAATCTATTTTCTTAATAAGAATAATCGATCTGAAATAGACAGCGCCATCTGTGCGATGGATGAAAAAATGTTAAATGTTACTGGTTTCCGACGTCCACACATATTTTCACCTTCTCACTCTAACGACTCCCACCTGCGTTCCATTGCCGATACCCCGATGAAACATACATTCGACAAATCTGCAGTGTAATACGAAAACAACGATATATGTATCATTGCGATACGTGGTCACGTGGAGGGAATACTCTAAAATACATACAAGACGACCCACTGCATATTAATATGTAGATAACTGCAAGACTAAACAATGTGGTACTTCGATGCGAGTCGGATATGGAGTAGAAGTATGATATGACATCCATCACAAGATTACAAACAAGATAACGATTTGTCGACGAGCATTACGAGAACACCGGCAAATCCAGAATCAATACAATATGTGTACATACACATATCCAAAGAGAAAAGCACAGTAAGTGCTTCCCTGTTTTTCCTTTTCTTTTATTCCTAGTCCCATACAACAATAGATTAGACTTGACACCACTGTTTAATTTAGTATTCCATTGTACATACGAGAAATATACGTATTTATTTACACGAGTAGACAAGATTACTTTCGCAAGCAAGCAAATTTGATCCTGTTACAGAACGTGAATGCGAATCAAAAAATTCCGTAACGAGTTTGCCACTTTAAACGATTTAAAGAAATTCTTGTCAGACACCGGGGCAATCTTTGATAGTATTAGTCTCGGTGGGAACACAATACAGAATGATTCGAAAATTAAGGACCCTAGATGGCGTTACGAATCGGCTAAAAATAAACCGAAATCATTTTAAGTCAAGCTGTAGAGATCCACACATTACATTTAGTTGTAAATATTTTCTTGCTTTACCAACCGACGAGAAAATTAACAAGGTAGAACAATTAAAATTATGTCATAATTGTCTACCGCCAAGTCATAACACAATACAATGCCATTCTGGTAGCTGCAGACGATGTAAGGGTGAGCATAATACACTATTGCATCTAGAGAAAACACAAGAATCACAATTAGATTAAAAACCCAATGATGAAGCACTCACAAATAAATTTCATCAAGGTAAAGCGTTGCTAGATTCTGGTTCACAGAGCAGTGTCATAACAGAACACTTTGGCAAAAGATTACAACTAAAGATTAGCTCAGTCAATTTGAGTGTTAGTGTTCTTAGCAACTGTATTACAGGGCAATATCAAAGGCAAATGTAAAATTCATTTTCGATCGCAATATAATGCATTTAGGATTAATCTCGAGTGTCTTGTGGTTCCAAAAATTAGTGATTATTTACCACAAATTAAGATCGACATTTCTAGTTTGAATATTCCTAGTCACATTCAGCTGGGGAATTGGCGCTCTCAAACGATTTTATTCACTCGAACGTAACCTCCAAGCTAATCCCTATTAAGATCAAAATATTGTCAGTTTATGCAAGAGCATATGTCTAAAACTGAAGGTCGCCAGAAGGAAATTTCCTATTTTCTTCCACATCACGGTGTCATCAATGTAGCCAGTTCCACAACCAAGCTAGTTAGTTATCTTCGACGGTTCATTTCCTAGTTCGTCAGGAGTTTCACTCAATAATTTACAATTAGTAGGACCCACAATACAGACCGATCTACTATAAAATTTATTAAGATTTCGTCAACATGCTGTTGCAATTTCTGCGGATATTGAAAAAATGTATCGGCAGGTTCTTATTTCCCATCAAGAACGTGTCTGGCAACAAATTGTTTGAAAATCTGATCCATAACAACCGGTATCAACATAGAGTTTAAATACTGTAACTTATGGAACGACATCACCACCTTTTCTAACAATACGATGTTTATACCAGTTAGCCCTAGAGAACTCGAACTATTATCCAAATGTATGAGAGGTAATAAAGGTCGATTTCTATGTAGACGATCTTCTTCTTAGTGGAGCCGATAATCCCATTCAAGCAATAATCCTTTGTAAAGAGTTGAATTTAATCCTACAGCAAGGTTGTTTTCCGTTGCGGAAATGAGCATCTTCACATCCGCAGTATTAAAAACTATTTCAGACATGGAACATTCAGAAAGTTTGACTATAGGCCTGAATGAAAATACAAAGACCTTAGGTCTTTTATGGAAACCAAGTATTGACTGTTTCTTTTCTAAAATCAATTCCAATCTGTCTATTTCAAATACCAAACGTGCAATTTTATTCACAATTGGTCAGATATTTGATCCTTTAGGTATGGTAGGCACATACATTATTAAGGCTAAGTTTATTGTACAATCTTTGTGGCAAGAGAAATTAGATTGAGACGATCTTATTCCCCGAAGCATATGTAACGAATGCGGTGATCTTGAAAAAGGTGAAAATACCTAGACGTGTTCTCTGCGACAACCCAGTTAGAATTGTACACCATGGATTTGCTGATGCCTTCCAACGTGCATACGGAGCATGCATCTTTCTACGCTCAATAACTTCAAACGATGCAATAATCACTCATTTAGTTTGTTCTAAGTCTAAGGTTGCGCCAATCAAAAACTGACAATTCCAAACTCGAGGTAATGACAGCACTCAAAGCTGACAAAGAAGGTAATTTCTTCCCTACGAATAACGGTTGACCACGTATTTCTGTAGACAGATTCAACTATAGTTCTAGCTTGAATTCAAACTCCCCAAATCTATTGAAAGTACATATTTGTGGCAAATAAGATTTCACAAATTCCGAACCTAATTTGTAATTGTTTATGGCAACATGTTCCATCATGGAGCAAGCCTGCTGATATTTTGTCCCGTGGAATATCAGCCCAAGAATTACCTGCTACCAACCTATGGTGGACTGGCTCCCAAGTCGATCCAAGAATTGTCCGAGTTACGGCCATCAAAGTTTGCATTGTTACGGCAATGGTGGATGTTATTCCAATACAAATATTTTACTCATTTAACAAGCTAAGAACATCATATTACTTACGGTTTATTCGCAATTGTAGAATCACAAAAGAAAAGCGGCTATTTGGTTCGTTATCCCCTAACGAGCTCCATAATGCACTCAATGTAGTTCGAATTGTTCAGAATATATCATTTGCTCAAGAAATTACTTTTGTTCCTACATGTGAAAATATATATAGCTATAATATATATCTATATATACCCTTCTCCTTCATTATTATACTGCTGCAAAAATGTTAGTGCAGAATCTATTCGCTGCAGTTTGTAAACCTCTGTGAGTTGTTTGAGGAGCTATCGTTCACAAACTTTCTTGTAGCCGAGTCGTCATAAAGTGTTGATCAAGAAATTTCAGGAAATTCAGAAGACAGTTCAGACAGTTGTGAACTAGCGGCGCTCTCGAACCACAGTATTCACATTTTCGACGATGTCGTCCCCCGACCCCCTTCATCGCGGACAGTTCATCCTTCTCGAATAACTCATACACCACTTTTGCACTGCACTATCACTTATAATGCTTTCCCCAGATATAACACACAATCTTCGATGAATTTCAGCCGCAGAATTACTTTCAGGTTAAAGAAGACGGATCACAGCGAATCTGGCATTTGGCGGGAACTTCCATAATAGTGGCCATGATAAAACATCGCTCACTCAAAACTACGCTACCTAATGGCCAATTATTACACACTACTGCGCAAGCGCCAAGTCACCATGACAACTGAGTATCCATCACCAACCTAACGAAACTTGAAAAAAATTAGCCCTTGTATACATCCTTTACAAAGTATGTTAGTAGGAATTTAAAGAGCAACAGTGTAAACAACAGTATAACAACATATCTGTATATACAAAAATGGATCGTGGTTATACTGGCTGTATCTGCGATGAAATAGTGTCTATAAAGGTGATAATAATAATTATACAGAATGTACACGAATGATGACTTTTCAAATACTTCCTTATTTTAATGAGATATCCAACATATTCTTGCGTGGTCGTATTGCACGTTCGAAATTGGTGTAAATTCATATCACACACTAAATGCTTATTTGTGATAGTTTTCGAGATATTTGCAAGTTAATACGTCACGTCTCAAAGTAGCACACGGAGTTAGAAGTACATACTCCTAGTTCACTTCCAGTTCCCTAGCACTTTAGATAACACACTTACAGTAATAAGGTAATAACAGATCCTTCGTTTTTTTAACCTCAAAAATATAACACTATCACTATTAGTACTATTAGTAAACATAGAAAAGGATTCTAATTATTGGTAATAATATTTATTACTAGTATATGTTATACTGTGTACCGAGTGGGTTTCTTAATGCTTGATGTAAAACTTCACAGATTATATTTTGATGTTTAATAAAAACTTTACTGTCTACCACACTTTTATAACGTCTTACTTGCGTCTTACTTCGCTGCTTCTACAATACTCTCTCTCCACTACTTATCTCATCTAACACACATTTGTCCTAAAACCAATCAATAAGCAAATCGTCTAACACTCGGCCATCCTGGAGGGATTCTCGTGCTCGAGATGGTAGTCGGTTAGGTGGATAGGCCTCTTCTTTACTCGTTGAGATGTTCTACCGTTATCGGTCGCGTTATTCTGTCGCGTTTGGTGACCATGGTTTACGTCCTCGGTTGCTGGTTTCTGTTCTCCGTGAACTCCTGATTCTTCTGCGCTGCCTTCGTCTTCGTCGTCTTCCTTTACCAGTTCCTCATCTTCTTCGTTATCTTCCTCACCATGCTTCCAGAGTTTCAATTGGCTGACATGCGCGGTAGTGGAATATACGCGTCCTTTGTCCGTGTTTCAGTGACTTTGTATGTATCGGCAGAGAGTACTGCTGTAACAACTAAAGGGCCTTTGTATTTCCTTTGGAATCTCGTCGAGTTTCCGATAGGCTTCAGTGCAGTTCTTATAAAAACTATATCTCCTACGTCATAGTGCACATTCTTATATCTGTTTCTGTCGTATACCGCTTTGTACTTTTCTTGTTCTCGCAATATTCTTCGTCGTCCTTCTCCTTGAATTTCCACTGGTGGGTTATATTCTTCATTGTCCATAGTTAAGTATCTCAAGGGGCCGTCTTCAAATCTAGGAGTATATCCATATAATATTTCGAATGGACTTTTATTGGTGGTTTTATTCACAGTTGAATTCAGATCTCGTTCCACTATCTTCATGTTCTTATCCCAATCTCTTCCTTCTTCGTCCTTCAGGGTTGCTTGAATTATTGGCAGAATAGTTCGATGAACTCTTTCAACTTGCCCATTAGCTTGAGCGTTTCTTGGTGAGTTTAATGTATGTCTTATTCCGTGATTTCCACAAAAATCCTGAAACGCTTCTGCGGTAAAACATGTTCCTCTATCGGTAATAAACCGCTCCGGTGCGCCCATTTGGTTAACGAAATCTCTTAATCGCTTTAGCGTAACGACGGTACTAGTATTCTTCACAGGTTCGAGTTTCACAAATTTGCTTAAGTTATCTGCTAAGACGAGTAAATGTTTGTTACCCTTCTTACTCGTGAGAAATGGTCCTAAATAGTCCAGATGGACAATCGCAAACGGTCTCCTTCCTGGCGGAATGGGATGTAATTCTCCTTGTCCCTTTCCGTATTTTCCCATATTCTAAATGCATTGCATGCATGCTCGTATATGATTCTTTACATATGCATACATCTTGGGAAAATGGTAGTGTGTTCTTATCTTTCTAACGGTTTTATCTGCTCCAAAATGTCCCTGTAGATCGTGGCACTTTATAACGATGCTCTTTCTCATTGAATTTGGTATTGCATACAATTTCTTGCCAATAAGTTTGAATAATATGCCCTCCTTTAGTTCGTAACCCGCAATTTCCGATCTTTCTGCAGCTGTTGGATGTACCAACACTCGGATGAAAGATTAACTTTTAATCTTTCATCCGAGTGTTGGTACATAGTTATCTCGTCTTCGACGTTTGTCACGGTAAATACGATGATTCGATTTAATAGCTCGTCTTCATCAAAATCGTCTCCTTCGATTGGGGCCCAACTTAAAGCGTCTACATGCGCCAACTGTTCCCCGGGTCGGTGTTTAATGCTAAAATCAAATTCGTTAAGCAACTTATACCATCTTATGATCTGAGGGTTTTTGGTCTTCATTGTATTCAAATAGACTAAGGCCTGACAATCCGTTACTATAGTGAAGTTTATGTTTATTAAGAAAACTCTTAGTCGGGCTACAGCTCCCACACGATGGCGATCAATTCCAGTTTACTGGAGTGGTAACTACGTTCAGGTTCTGTTGTCTGTCTGCTTATCGCGTATACCAAGTGTGGCTTCGCTTCGTCCGTATCTCGCTGTAACATCATAGCTCCCAAGCCTTTTGAGGATGTGTCTGTTACCAATAAAGTTTCCGCTGCGTTGGGGTTGAATATCTTCAGTACGGGTTGACTCGTCAATGCCGTCTTAATGTCCTTGTAAGCCAACTGTTGACTTAATTCCCATTTAAAGGGTACGTTCTTTTTAAGTAGGTCGTGTAACGGTTTCGCTCTCTTTGCAAAATTTACCACAAATCTTCGAAAAATGAAGCCAGACCGAGGTAGCGTCTTATCTCATGTATATCCTTGGGCGCTGGATATTTTTCTATCGCCTTAACTTTTCTTATGCCTGGTTTAATATTACTCTCTGATAAAATGAATCCCAAATACTCAACTTCTTTGCTTATAAAAACACATTTTTCCAACTTTAGCGTTAAATTAGCTCGTTGTAATGCTTGCAATGCTTATGTCAGTCTACTCTTCCTCTCCGCCCAGTTTACGGCCGGTATCAAAATATCATCTAAGTAATATAAGGCTACGCGTCCTTGTAAGGGACCCAAAACCTTTTGCATTGCCTTCGAGCAGTAGAACGGCGCGTTGGTCAATCCAAAAACCATTCTTTCGAATTCGCCCGTTTCGTCTGGAGTGATGAACGCGGTGTTTCTTTGCGCGTCATGACTTAATAGTATTTGCAAATAACCGTGGACTAAATCTAAAACAGAATAAAGCTTAGCATTACTTAGAATGGACATATGGTCATCGAGGTTCGGCAACGGGAAATTCATCCTAACGGTTTGGCTATTCAACCTTCGATAGTCAGTAACAAGTCTGGATTCACCGGTTTTCTTCTTTACCAAAAGTGCCGGACTGGCATATGGGGAACTTGTTTCCTTCACAATTCCTGCTTCCTTCCATTCCTTCACGATCTTCATTTCTTGTCTTTCTTTGTCACTTGCTCTATAAGGTCTTCCATATACTGGTATGCTTCCTTCTTTCTCTAGTATGTCCATTTCTAATACGTTCGTACATCCTAATTCGCTTATGTTCGTTGCAACACAATCGCGATATTCATGAAGTAAGTCAATCAACTCTTGTTTTTCTTCCTTTGACGCCTCTTCTCCTACGGTGACCATTTCTTTTGTTATCTGACATCTCTGTTGCTCCATTTGGTGTAATTAAAAAATTTTACCTCTAAGAATATTTCCCCCTTTTTACACGCCATTCTGTGTTCTTCAAATTCATGATTGGAAGTTTCAATCCATCACGATCAGTCATTGCTATGAATCCTACCATATTACTTGGAATTATAGCACTTTCATTGCTTCTCTCAGTTTTCGACCATATCTCTGGTCCTTTAAATGGCTCATCATTCCTATATTTGAATATTAACTCTTCACCTATACGTAGGTATACAAGCTGTAGCAACTCAGTAAAGGTCCTACCAACTATTATATCAATCGGTTGAGAATCATCTGGTACAATTCTTAATTTAATATTATTAGCTTGTACATCATCAATTTTGAGATCACACTGTATAATACCAGGTGAAAGAACTTTGCAATGTGCAGAGCCAAAGCCTTTTAATTCAGATTTCTCATATGTGATGTTAAATTCACCAGCAATAGCTACTGAAGACTTAATCGTGCAATCTGAACTACCAGGATCAACTAAACAATTAAAAGACTTATCATCTAAGCTCACCCGTTTTACATATTTGGTTATCGTGCATTTCGTCTCATTTCTGTGTATCATATTAACATTGCTTGTCCCATTCTTGCAATGTTTCTGTATGTGTCCAGGTAAGTTGCATTTCCAGCATATAATCTCCTTCCTTGGTTCTTGGCAGTCCTTGGCAATATGCCCATACTTGTTGCAGTTAAAGCATTTCCATTCTCCTTTCTCATTCTTCAGTGGTAATTCATGGCTTAGTTTCTTATCCGCTTTGCTCTCCAATTTTACATCTTTATTTGTGCTTGTTTTACTCTCTTTCTGCTGATTGGACTCTGTTCGAAATGCAGAATATCTTTCACGTCTAGCATCATCTATATGGCAGTACTCTTCAAGGTCATGCAATAAGCTATTTAAGTCAGTGTGAATTCTACCCGTCATGTTATGGCACAAATCTCTATTCCATAACCCTATGACTAGTCTTTGAAGACTACTTGTTTTTTCTAATATGCGTATCATCATTTCATCTCAACGTTTATTTTCTATAACTAACGTTTGAATAATAGTATTTAAATCTATCTTCGTTTCTAGCGGTGCTGTTTCATTCAAAATTTGTCCATTCATCCTTTCTTGAAAACGTTCAAAATCATTAACATGGATACTAGCATCTGAGTGCGACATTTTTCTTTTTCTTGCCGTTTTCTTAACCTCCAAGTCCTGATCGTCGTTCTATTATCAATCCTGGGTCTTTTTATCCCGCTTCTGAGATGTTATACTGTGTGCCGAGTGGGTTTCTTAATGCTTGATATAAAACTTCATAGATTGTATTTTGATGTTTAATAAAAACTTTACTGTCTACAAACCTTTTATAACGTCTTACGTGAGTCTTACTTCGCTGCTTCTACAATACTCTCTCTCCACTACTTATCTCATCTAACACACATTTGTCCTAAAACCAATCAATAAGCAAATCGTCTAACATATACAGATATTGGTTGAGTTTATATCGTTTTACAGTCGTGTAGGCATACATAAAAGATTTCTCGGCGATAATAAAGTAAATAAAATAAAGAACAGTTATATTTATATTGAACATTTAATATTTAATTCTTTTTAATTTAAAGCAAAAGACAGTACCTAACATATACAGATAAATTATACACTCACTACTCTTCATCATGATAGTGAGTCTTCAAAAAAAATACTGGAAGCAGAAATATTAAGTACAACGCGCACATCTTATGAAAGCGGGCTTCCCACATATTGAGCATGTTGCTAGCATTCTTTCATCATGAAATGAAAACGCATATGTTACTGGATGAACAAATTCACCTGGCCTAGATTCTATATAACCGCTTTTGTACCAGGAATACAAAAATAGGTTTCGATATCTTGCGGAGGATAGTTGATTATGGACCAGAGATTGTAATTTTATTATCATATTTCGCTGATGCAAATTAATATCGATATTGTCAAGCAGAAGTAGATCAGAAAAGCGTTTGATGAATCCTTTCCACACACGAAAACTGTACACGTCGAGCGTTTGAACCAGTTCAGTCGTTTTCTTGAGAATTGTAAGGAAAAATGTTGGTTTGCCGACTGGTATAGAAGTTTGCAACGTCGCAGGGCAGTGACCACCCCAGGAATCAAGCAGTAAAGTTGTTTGGACTCCGTTAGGAACTCGGGGAGATACATGTAATGTAAACCATTTCCTAAATAGTGCCTATTGGAAACAAAATATAGTATTCACTATGCGTATTGACCACAATGATACTTTTACTATACTAACCTGGAATAAGTTTTCGCGAACTTTGGAACCAAATTTACCGCTTACCTCCTTCAAAACTATCAACAATGGTGATATCAGCTTTCCTGCAGCCGATATTATAGGCAATATAGTATAATTATGGGTAATAGATGAGACAGACTGCACACTGCATGCAATATCTTTACTTCCACTGTAGCCTAATGTGCGTCCAGAATGCAACTCCACATTAAAACCACTTTCGTCTGCATTATAGACATTTTCTGCCCCACAAGTTTCGATGTACGGTTTTACAGAATTGATAAAATTAGTAGCCACTGTCTCCAGATTCTCTCTCTCCTGCCCATAGGTTCGGCCAACAAATTTTGTTATGGTTCTAGAGATTATTCTATTTTTTTTTAAATTGCGCTATCCAGTGTTTGTATGTCTACATCATGTATTATTCGGTGTTCAACAATTTCCAACCATTTATCCCTATTGGTTCCACCTTTGTCTACATACTTTTTCCATCTATATAATTGTCGGTCTGATTTTATTTTCTTGAAACTGACCTGTACAGATCTTAACGATCGTGTGATGTTTTCGGAGCAATCCAGTAATCAACGGCCTTCCTTTTTGTATTCTGGAGTAATATTACCGTCTTCCAAAGCACGTGTCTCCTCGTATTCTTCATGTTCATCTTCCACATCGTAGGACGACGAAGGCCCTCCTTCAACTGGCAGGTCAATAACATGTGGACGATCGATACTTCATACTCTAATCCTTTGATAGTTTCAGCTTCAAAGGTGGTTTCGCGGACACTTGTGTTGTTCAAGTTTTATATCACATCATGCAATTCTATGTCGTGAACATTAATTTGCGTTATATGTTTCCCATTATAATTGTACGAAAGCATCAACAGATGATTATATTAACCATGATTATATGAACCATGTTAGCTGCTGACACTCTGCAAAACGATATAAACTGAAATTTCAACTGATTTGATTCTTCTTATATATATTGTGAGTTGTACATTTTGGAGGGGCATATGAAACAAAAATATTTGCGAGACGTAGTGTTTGTGCTAATTATTATCAACAACGAAGAATCAAAACAAAGGTCTGTGCGCTTGACCGTAGGTGTTATTGTAGACAGATTGTGAAACATTCCTATACGACTATAAACATACGTATTGATTGCATTTAGTGTGTGATATGAATTTACACCAATTTCGAACGTGCAATACAACTACGCAAGAATATGTTGTATATCTCATTAAAATAAGGAAGTATTTGCAGAGTCATCATTCGTGTACATTTTTTTAATAATAATAGTAATAATAATAATAATAATAATAATATTTATTAATGCCGTGGATTACTACAGATATAGGCTGTGTCAATAGTAATTAATGAAATAATAAAATCGTATAGTGTACACATGTATATACATATGTCAATAATTTGAGTCCAAACAATACACATTCGAGTTGGAGCAAGTATTATTTCCTTAAAAACTCGGCCACAGTATAAAAACAGTTAACACTAAAATACTTTTTACAGCAAGTTTATACTTGGATAACTTATGAGCCTTCAGTACATCTGGTAAT
This sequence comes from Chrysina gloriosa, assembly GCA_038088585.1. Taxonomy (NCBI): domain Eukaryota; kingdom Metazoa; phylum Arthropoda; class Insecta; order Coleoptera; family Scarabaeidae; genus Chrysina; species Chrysina gloriosa. The sequence goes on from CM076089.1 coordinate 31,114,742, forward strand.
TTATTATAAACTTTTATATAAACATAACTCGGGCTCCCCTCAAACATTGAAGTTCTATGTGCTGGTACGAAGTACTTGTCAATATTTCGAGTGCGGTAAGTTTTATTAATATCGCCGTTAGTCAGAAAAGTCGCACAGTGTTTTCTAGCATAGATGGCACATTCATACAAATAAAGAGAGGGCAGTGACATGAGTTTATTCGTTTCAAATAATGGCTTACAGGATTCCCTATATCCCAATGAAAACATTGTTCTAATGATTTTTTCTGTGACTTAAAACATCGTTGAAATTCAGACGACTGACCCCAAAAGATAATTCCATATCTTAACCTTGACGAAACATGCGCATGATAAAACATCAGTAGTGATTCCCTGTTAACGCTGTTCCTTAACTTATAGAGAGCATAATTTAAAGAATTTAATTTGGAAGAAAAACTTGAAATGTGGTCATTACATGTTAAACACTCATCTATATAACACGCGAGGAATTTTGTGCTGGCTACCACAGGAATCGCTCTTCCATTCATTCGTACTAACAGAGAACAATCCCTAGACCGTCTAGCAGCACCAAACGATATCACGCATGTTTTGTCAGCATTCACTAATAAACCATTATTCCTACACCAGCCGTAAACAGCCTCCGCACATTCACTACCAGTCCTTGATACTTCATCCTCGTCAAGACCAGAGACAATAACAGTAGTGTCGTCAGCAAACTGTATCAAAGGAATACTAGACAAGGAATTACCAAGGTCATTCACAAAGACCACAAAAGAAGGGGACCCAAAACCGAACCCTGTGGAACACCCATCTCCAAGCCGGTTGCCGATAAGTACGCAACTCTACCGGCACCAGCGACAGACACTATCTGTCTACGACCATTCAAATAAGTAGATGTATAATTATTAGTATCACCTTTATATACACTATTTCATCGCAAATACAGCCAGTATAACCGATTTTTGAAATTCGACAAAATAAGCGTAACGCTCGTTGTACCGTAGCTATTGTGACAATCTGTATATAGATATCTGGATCAGCCGAAAGACATCATCAAATACTATAAGTTGGCTGTTGATACCTTTCCTCTATCTGTAACAGTTTAAAAGTTATTCAGGAGAAACGAAATTTGGCACGAATTTCAAGGTCACATTTCACCCCTTAAATATGCTTCTCTGCCGCAGCGGAGGGTACCGTTGAGCAGCATCCGATGGGGTCTACACACTGACAAGGTTTCATTAAAATCAGCGTCTGACACTTCGGGTACTTCCCTTGTTAGCCTATATGCAGCATGTAACAGTACCGACCGATTCCGGACGGCGTTTGAATTGTTTAATTATGTTAACTAGATTCCTTTAGTATATCCTAAAGTGACTAAAACAAAAATTGAAACCAACATTTTTATTAAAAAAATTAATACCGAATGATCCCGAAAGTCTAATGTAATTACTTCATAATTAATACATAAATACAGATGAGATAGGAGTAAGTATATTGAACACACATTTCCAATAGTATATTACATGGGCAAACTCCTAACCACAAAATTGTTTAATAATAGTTTCGGTGACATGTGTTTCGCTAGCACGAGGCAAGCATCATCAAAACCGTATTAAATCACATATTCACCACAGTTCAGTTTTATATGGTTTTGATGATGCTTGTCTCGTGCTAGCGAAACATTTGTCATCAAATACAATTTTGTGGTCAGGAGTTTACCTATGTGATATAGTGTTAGTAAATACATCACAGTCCTTGCAGTCACTATCATTATTTACTTCTAAGTAAATATGGAAAATTGCGTACATGTTTTATTCAGCGAATTTTAGAAACTGCCCAAAATGATTTATAACATATATGTATATATTACCTTTCAACTGTTAGCATAAAATCATCTCCTGCTTCTACCAGAATATCATGAGCTTCAGGGTGAGTAAATCCACTCATGGATATGTTATTTAGCCTTATAATTACATCGCCTTCCTTCATACCTGCATTTTCGGCAATGCTATTTTCCACGACCTGAAATTATTCCACGAAAATCAGATACAAAAGATTCAAATTATACGAAATAAATGTATGAGACTAATACTCAAATGTACCAAATACACTCCTGTACGAACCATATTGAATGTATTATTGTTCTTAAATGTTAAACAAAGAATAGTATTTAGAACTATCGACTTCATTGTAAAAATTAAACTTGGTATGCCGGGCTGTTGAACTCAACCTCCAATATGTTTCAGATTTGCATAATTATCCTATACGAGCAAATATATGTAATAACTTTTATGTAAGAAAATGTAAAACAATACGAACAATCAACAGTGTACTCAAGAACGTACTGATTATTTTTAATACTTTATCAATGGAACTAAAAAGTGTGATAATTATAATCAAATTAAAAGTGAACTATATACTTTTCTCCACGAGCATATAAAAATATAAACTTTATTACGCTGTTCAAGCTTTATTTAAATTTTAAATTTGGCGCCTCGTTCTTGCGGTAAAGTAGAAACCTAGAACGTAGAAAAAAAGATAACCGTATAGCATTGAATGAAAGAATAAAAAGACGTACGGGCGTGTTTGGAAAGCGCCATTTCCATAACTTTGGAAACTGAACTGAACTAATATTTTCTGCTTATACTTTGGAATTATAGGTAGCGCTAGCACGCATTTTTACCACTAATATCTAAAAATAAAATCAATTCTAGTATGATAGATTTTTACGATGCTTACATTTGCTTACATTCGTTTCAACATTCGTGTAGCGTTCGCGTTATGTCCTATACAATCGATATCCATTGTATTTAGTTGTGGTATTTATTGTTCGGTTTTATGCTTTATATATATATATATTTGTCTTGGGTAATGATTGGGTGTGATGTATAAGTTTTTATGCAATTGAAATAAAATTATTAATTCAACCGCACCGAATTGAGGAAATAATATCATTATTCGCAGGTCCGCGAATAGAATATATGCAGTGGCCAATCCGCTCTCTTTATTTGGTACGATCCGATGTTGCTTTGGAGATTGTTTTCGTTTTGAATTTTATGGTAGAATTCGGCGCCTTTTATTCCGCGCCATCGTGGGTCGTACGACGTTGCTTGTATAGACGATGCAACTTGAATTATTCGATCTTCGAAATATTCTCCGTCGAATTGGGGCGCTGAATTAATAACAACGTACTTTTCACACAATTTACTTTATCAATCTGAAGATACAATAAAAAAAATGATGGTTTGTACTTAGGGTTTATTACGTTCTGTTTTCTTTCTTCTTTTTTTCGCCTTCTATAATGTTAATTATGTCATTAATTTTTGAAAGTGAAAACTTCGGTTATATATAATATGTGAGACCAATATACATATGTAATATGTGTGATGATTCGATAACAATTTACAAGGTGACAACAAATAAAATGTATGGAATGTATGTGAAAGTTATTTTAATTTAATAGGGATATTATTCGTACGTGAGGTATGTGGTTATCCGATGGAATGGCAACGATGTATCTCGGTAAACATTTTTAAATTTCGCGGACAGTTTAAGTTGGTAGTTCCGGCAATAGTGAACATATTCGCATTAATTGTTCTTAGAAATTGGCGAGTATATTTACTATTGCCGGACCTACCAACTTAAACTGTCCGCGAAATTAAAAAATGTTTACTGGGATCGAGATATTTATTCAAATATATCGATGTCTATATCTCATAATCATAAATATCGATACATTTATTACGATATATCAAAAAATATCGATATATTTGAAAATATATCGGGTGAGGTGACTTTACATTTTCTCAAATATCGTATTAATGATTTTATATTAGATGGGATTAATGTTTTGTTTCCTCACAAGGTAACATGGTTATTGTACAGCTATATATAATACTAGCGTATACCCGGCGTATGCTACTACGCCAAAAAAAAAGAAATATATTTTGTTTATTTGTTGGAAAAAACGGAAATTGTGTTCATTTATTAACTTTTTTATCTTAATGCTAGCGGATAAACAATATTTTGAGGTTTTTCGGTAGGTGTGCAAGCATAAAGATTCCAAGATTCAGCGTTCCAACTCTGGAGCAAGCAACATATACTTGGCCGTGCGAAAAACAGGAATTTTCTAAGTTCAAACCAGCAACATTTAGCGATTGGCCTTAAGCCTTGCTGATGGTTATGGTGAAAGCCAGACTCACTGGAAACTGTAATCGCTTGAAATCGAAGGACAAATCAGTCGAAATCATTGGAATTCGTGGTATCAGCACATCTTCTCCTTTACATTTGCCGCTGATGATTGTGGCTTCGATTAAATTCGGCGATAGTTTTTAACAGCAAGTCTTGTTCCGTTGCACAATTTCGATTGATCTAAGTTGCGAATTAGCATTAACAGTGAACCAACTTTTAAAGTTAAGACATGTTTTGGCATTCCAGATGGTTCCAAAGAGTTAAGAAACCCTGGAAAGTTGACAGCTTGTTCCTCATCTATAACTGTGTTAATCGATTTGTACGTGACAACTTCACCGGGTAGCTTCAATTAAATTTGATGATTTATTTTTTTGACATCATCATTCTTCGGAGCCATAATTGCTCGTTTGTACTGTCTATGAGATTTTTAATATTTTCTCATTCGATTATTTGACATGATCGACGCAATAACCACAAATGATAAAACTTTCTGATGAGAATGACAGATCAGTGTTTTTGTGTTGACAGTCTGTATTCGGGAAAATTTTTGTATGGAAAAAGTCGAAAATCGACTTTATGAATGGACCGAATGTGCCTAATGCATTGTTTTAGTGGTCTAAAATCATCTTCGTATTATTGCCTTTCTAATGAAACCGGTTTGGGGCACATCGGTTGGGTGGTTTCAAAGTCTATAACGGACATACATGCATATTTTACGTCAAGACCGTCTTATAACATATATTGAATTAAAAGCATAAATGCAGTAGTTCCACATTTTTACAGAGAAACCCTGCAATATTTGGGCATTGTTGCCACGTCAATTCCATATGAACGATTATTCTAGAAGGCTGGAGCCACTGCTACAAGAACTTGAAATCGGCTAACTGGTAAACGACTTGCTAAACTATTGTTTTTAGTTCTAGCTTATGACGACCTTTTTTAATTTTTCATATATACCGTGTGTCCGCGGATGGCGGTACCCATTAGGGTACCCGGTAGCGGTACACGGTATATATAAAAATTAAAAATAAAAAAATTAAAAATCTTTATTATTCATTTTACGACCAAAAGTCATTCTTTACAAAAAGTTCTGCTTGTTAAGAAAATTAATTGATGATAAGAAAATTTTAGATAACATGTACAGGCTGTTAATAAATTAGGAAAGTATGAAAATGCTTCAAGGGATAAGTAGCATTATTTATTATTTTTTACAAAAATGTTATAAAACAAAGTTGTTTATAAACTAACGTAGTCTGAATACAAATTTTGAAATAAAAATTCGAATTTCTAAAAATAAAATAACAGCGGTTTTTATTTATTTGAATTTCACAAAAAATCAAGGTAACCGATTTTGTATATGTTCCTGTTACATCAGAATCTTATTTAAATGTGTGTATTCTGTTTTCGTGAAAGCATTTTCGAAAATGTTCACCATAGAAGAGCATATTTATGTTATGGTATTAGAAATGTGTGTTATCAAATACGCTATTGATGTGCTTAATTAGAATACTACTTTCACTATTCGCAGACGCGCGTTTCGCGGTCATACCGCTCATCAGTGCGACTGTGTGAAGTAGTTTTCATTTCTATACTCTATATAAGCCCGGGTGTTAGATGTTCGTACATATGAGAGTTCAATTACGAAATTCGGCCATAATGTACTAATTGCGTTTGTTGCAAAACAAGTTGTCTACTTCTGTAGAATCAAATAGCTGCAAAAATGCGCAATTAGTACATATGGCTGAATTTCGTAATTGAACTCTCATATGTACGAACATCTAACACCCGAGCTTATTTAGAGATTCTATGGAAATGAAAACTACTTCACACAGTCGCACTGATGAGCGGTATGACCGCGAAACGCGCGTCTGCGAATAGTGAAAGTAGTTTTCTAATTAAGCACAATTTTCCCACGGCGGGCTAGCCGAGTACGCGATTGTAGCTACTACAAGAGTTTGTGGCAAAACAAGTTGTCTACTTCTGTAGAATCAAATAGCTGCAAAAATGCGCAATTAGTATATTATGGCCGAATTTCGTAATTGAACTCTCATATGTACGTACATCTAACACGCTATTGATGTTTTTAATGAAAAATTTCCTAATACGCCGGTGTCAAAAAAGCATTGCGAAGATTATTAAAAATTCAATGAAACTAGGTCGGTGATGAATGTACAGAAATCAAAGCAAAAATACGATCAAAATTATGCAGCTACATTGTTAGCAATAGGGTCAGTTTTAAAATAGGTGAAAATTTCCTTCAAAACCAAAGATTTCATAGATTTATGTTTTTACCGATGAATGTACATTTTGCACAAACGGGCACGTATCTTCACATAATAATCGTCACTGGCCTTACGAAAATCCTAATTACATAATACACAAACGAAATCAATGTTAGCAAAAAGTTAATGTATAATGTGCCGCGAACCATTCGTGAAGTGTACGGTAGATTTATTAAGTTAGCGGAAAAGTGTGTCGCGTTGGGAGGTAGCTATGTGGAATAATTTTTAAAAATTCGAATTCTTATTTCATGTGTATTTAGACTTTATGTTAGTTTATAAACTACTTTGTTTCATAACATTTTTGTAAAAAATAATAAATAATAGTACTTATCCCTTGAAGCATTTTCATACTTTCCTAATTTATTAACAGCCTGTACATGTGATCTAAAATTTTCTCATCGTCAATTCATTTTCTTAAGAAGCAGAGCTTTTTATAAAGAATGACATTTGGTCGTAAAATGAATAATAAAGATTTTTTCCCTAATGGTTACTCCCATCCGCGGACAGACTGTATATACGAATATAGATATTGTACTTTAAAAACCCATTCAAATGTATAAAAAAAGCATTCGTACCAAATAGTAAGTATAATAATGTATAAAACACTCATAGAGAAATATGTATTTCTGCCACAAAAAGAAAACAAAAGAGACAGATTTACTAATGTAATTACTATTAACCTTCCTATACTCACGCATACGGTCTGTGAGACCGATTTATATAGTATAGTATACGTCTTTCATTTTGACGTGAGTATAGGAAGGTTAAGAAGTTTAAACTTTAATTTGTCGCGTTATTTTAGGTTGGTAGGGAACGAGAGCGAGGAGATATAGGAAGCCGTGAGAGAAGTTAGTTCTGTACACATAAACACATTATGTAACATATTATCAGAGATTAGGGAGGTTTCTCTAATCTGTGCATGTTATGTATGAAGACGAGTGAATAAACGTGTCGAGCTTATGTGTTGTTTATTTTTATGGACAATCGAATAATTAAAAGAAAGAATTATATTTTTCCTTCTTCTATACTAATAAAGAGTAAAACCAAAACTTTCGATAAATAAAAAGACAACTAAAAGTATATTTTATATAAATACAAAATAATGGAAAGTATTAACAAATGGAAATCAATGTGAGCAACAACAATTACACTCTAAAGCCCGTTTTACATTATCATATTAAGTTGCACGTAAAAATTGAATACTATTTTATAGTCCAATATAAAACACTGTACTATTTTTCTGCGCAAAATCATTGTATGAAATTAGAACCTGTCCTATTTTCATACTAAATGTTTTGACTTGCGCCTGCCCACTGGTCTGCATTGCAAGTATTCCAATCTAACCTCATTTTTCTTATTGTTTACGTCTTGTCCATTCCTGTTCAGGGGAAAGAATGTTAAATCTAATGGTTTGAACGTTGAATTTAAACCAGTCGGCTGTCGTAGATGTCGCTATAATTAAGGTTGGTAGATATCTACTTATAAATATCGACCATTATTGGATATCGGCCATTTTTGTTGTTACTTTTGTTGCGTTGTTTGCAATGCTAGTTGTTCAATTTTGTTCACGTCTATTAAACCATTAAACACATTTAACAATAATAATAATTTGGAAATACATGGTATAACAGTGAATATAATATTTAATAACACAAGGTAAGTTAATATAATTTATTTTATGTTATGTACCACATTCCATAAAATAAATTTATTTGTAGGAAGGAAGATGGGGAAGTGTGCACGTAATGAAATATGGTGTAATGAATTGCACATTTGAATGCAGTATAGTGCATCAATTTTACTAAGAAGAGCAGCATTATGTGTAAAAGCATGTGGGAATCCAAACCTGCTCGAAGTGAACAAGGAGAAACTTAAGAACTTCCATATTGATGAAGTCATTATAATCGTAAGTATTTAATGAGAAACAATAGACTTTCAAGAGGAACAGTGCCCACATTATATTTAGCTGGTAATTTGCTTCTAACTATTAGCTTAATAACAACTGAATCAAGTTACTATTTTATTTAAGGACCTATATCTTGCTTTTGGTACGGAGTTGCCAACTACCCCACGACAAACGACAGTCTTCAGTCAAATGAGAGAATTTGGGTGTAGTTGAATAACCTGCATACCTACATTCTACAGTATTTATCCCAACATTGTCATAAAGGATTTTTAGAGGATAATTTGATGTATTGGCTAAATTTATATCTTTTTGCCGATTTTGTAGACTGCAAACACTTGCCAGAAATCCAAACTTTTTGATGAACAAATTCACAAATTTGCTCATTAAAATTATATTTGCTTTGTAATAAAATAATTGCTGGCAAGGAATCCATAACATGTTCAAACAATGAATTCCGAAGAAGTCTCTTCTGTTCAATAACTTGTACATATTTATTTTTTATATACTTGTTTATTTTTATTTGTATTTGTAACTGTATTTTTTATATCTTGTTGTTTTTTCTTCTATATTTATATATTGTTTATTTCTATTTTTGTATATTGTAGTATGGTAATACTCCATTAGTAAAATTATCAATAAAAAGATGTAAATTTTATAGAAAGTATTCTTTAAGAAATAGAAAAGCGTTGTAAACATATACCACACACATACACTTGAAACATTTCAAAATCTAGAATTCCAAATTGCTATAACGACGTGCCGAAATAAAAAAAGAAATGAAGTTTGTTTATGAACGACGGGATAGGATGGTCGACGAAAAACGTCGGATAAAAAGTTATAGAAAATACCAGGGTTGAAAAGAAGCAGACCACATCAAAAAGAAGTTGTTGTTTACAAACGACGAACAGGCCATAGAAAATAGAAGTACAATAAAAGGAAAAGACCAAAGAAAAGAAGTGAAGAAAGAATTCAAGAGAGAGAGAGAGAAGTCAATAATTAGAAAACAAATTACACTTATACACACTAGGTTATATATTTGATTATATTGTTTATTATTTTGTTAATATAATACTAAAATTTTATAAATATTATTTGTAATAATTTTTGCTTTCTATACAATTAACTAAAATTCATACTACAATATACATATGTACATCTGAGTTCATGCAGTTAATGCGGGACATTTTGCACGCTCTGCGCACTCAATTCGTAAAAATGAGTCCTTGTATTTAACTTTTCTGCTGTAACAATAAGTGCCTAGAGCGTAGTTCTTGGACATACTACCTACAATTCTTTAGTGGGTCTGCAACATCGATAAGCTGTGCTAAGCTAAATCCATGATATAATACCGCGCGTTTACTATAACTGATATTTTAATTTTTCAATTTGTGGGATTTACTACTTTTATTCATAGATATTTAGTTCTGGTATTTCATGTATCTAAAGTTCAATTTCAATATTACACCAAGCGATAGAAATTCTTTTTGCTTTAATTATCTTCAACTATTGTTATTAGATATGCTATTATTGTGTAATAAATACCTTTATTTTCAATATTTCCGGTTTTTATTTGTCTTAAATATATTTTGTCATTTTGTTATGATTCATGTATCATGTTTATTGGTTTTTCTAGCGGTTAGTTTATATAAAATTTCAGCAATTAATGTTGCTGAAATTTTATCTAAATTACATGCTAGAAAACCAATAAACAGAAAAGCAATTTCCATGCCTACATACAACTATTTCAAATGTCGCGCGCTTGTCAGTAATTACAGACGGCTGCCGTAGAGGGCTAAAATACTATTTTAATAGTTCTGAGATTCCCCGGCCTGGTCCTGTTACAGTATAAAATACGCATGGGTATATACATTATACTGTGGTCGTGTCAGCAAATGTTTTTATTGAGCGTCTTAGTAAATTTCCCATTCTGATTAATCTTTTTGGAGGTTATGAGAAATATTTGTAAATATTGTGTGATACTTGTGTACAATATGAAACGAGGATGAGAATCATAAACAGAATTGTTGTACAAGTTCATAATACATATGTAATAGCCCTGATAAACGATGGAGTCCAAATTCATACAATAATCTTATACAAAAGACTGGTAAAGTGTTTTACATTGTAAGTACTATAAAATAGTATTCAATTGTTTGGTACAACTTAATATGATAATGTAAAACGGACTTAACGCTTTCGATGTTACAGTTTACTAAATCGGACTAAATTCAATGGGATGCTAACTTATCAATACGGTACTTAATTTTTTTAAGAATTGGAACGAAATACTAAAATAAAATATTATCAATATAGGAAATAGGATAATTTCTTGAATTAATATTCATGTGAAATTTAATTAATTATCTGTAGAAGAAGAAAAAATATATATCCTTCTTTTAATGTTCGTTTGTACATAATTTCGACACGTTTATTCACTCATCTTCATACATAATCTATACGTAACTAACTTCTCTCACGACTAACTACATTTCGTCGTTCTCTACAAACAGGCCAGTACGGTCAACTTAAAATTATGCAACAAATTTAAATTTCTGAATAGTACATATCCTATTTTTAATATTGCTAATTTTTTCGTAATAAACACGATTAATGGACATTCAAGGTAAACGAAAAATGTATATAATCATCACTTCAGTAATTGTTTTATTTGTCTATCAATTGTTTTTTATATTTTAGTACACTATTGCATAAGTACCCTACAAAAAAATAGTTTATATACATATATTTTATTTGCTTTTTAAGAAAAATTATTATTTTAGTATATTTAAATCGAATTACATCCCAAAATCTTATCTTGAATGTGTTCTATAGACCTTACAGTACATGGACTGCTACTTCAAGCGAAAAAGCGGCACCAACATGAGACACAAGTATGACGTAGTCGCGTCCGATTAAGCGCTAGCCGATTTATGACGTTCTTACACGTCCAACTCGGAACTGTTCCATTGTTGAATGTTGATGTGATTAATGCTGTTCTAAGAGGTGAAAGGTGGCTAACTATTCACGCTATTGCCTAATTTGTGGGCATATAGCGGATAGTAAATTGCAAGGATTATCTTACCACAGGTATTAAATTATATAACCTTAATCCTTTCGCTACGGTAGTCGACCATTTTCACGAAAAGCAAAATACATTACCCCTGTCGTATAAAGTTCTGTGGCGGCTCGCTCAGGGCCACCATACGCGCAACCCTCCCGGCGCAAGCAGCTGTTGGTTCAGCGCGATGTGTTTGCGAACGGCCCAGTGCAGCGCGATGAGTTTCCGAACGCGCCATTTTCCAGTTCCGTCCGGACCGCAGTACCGTGAAGGTCATAGCAACATCGCTCCCGCTCGTCTGCCCCACGCGTTGTGCTATTAATGCTGCGACTTTTCTGTTTCCTCGACATTAGTGCCCTCATGGTGCCCTCTAAAGTGTTAAGTCATTTGCCTCGATCTAATTGTAATTTGGCGTAAATAAAGCTGTTGTTTGTCTAAATCGGCGTGTTATTCTCATTTTTGTGGATCTCTCCCTAAGCGAACAGCGCAAAAACACTGGACTTGCAAAGTGGTGACACCGACGTGATCTGTAAGCAAAAGGGCAGTGCAGTGCAGTGTTTTTCATTTCTCGTGGTGTACTAAGCATACGTATCTCGCCACGTGGGCGCGCAAAATCGCGGCCATTTTCTTTCCGTATCACACCACATTCCGAGCTCGCCGATTCTAGCTCGCACTCGGCCGATAATAGCCGCTGCTTCCTCATCGACTGCAGCAACCATTCAGCAGCCGATACAACAGGCCGCTGTGTTTTCCTTTCTTCTCCGATCTTCGAAAAAAACAACGATCAGCCTTTTTTCTTTTGCAGTATGTTGCGCGACGATGACAGCTAAAAGACACGCCTACTCGTATTACAAGAGGCAGAACGCTGCGAGGCTCTCCTGCGGCAACATAGCGCATCGGCAGAGCAGCTAGCGCTTCCAACTAGCGGCAACCGCCCGCCCGACGCGTATTCATCGCCAACGCGTCATCAAACAGCAGCCAACGCTGCAGCTCCCTCCTCTACAGATCGACCCTCGCCTGCTGATGTCAAGTTTCGACGTCAACTCGGTCAACCAGTGCAGGCTTTCACCTTTCTGGCGCCTAAACCCGGAGCTTTGGTGTTTGCAGGTGGAAAGCCAGTTTTAGGTACACCGCGTGGCCGCAGGCGCTACCAAGTACAACCTCACGGTGTCGTCACTAGACCCAGACACCATCGCCGAGGTCGCTGACGTCATCAAGGGGCCGCCCGAAGTGGACAAGTATCGAGCACTCAAGGCGGTCATCATCGGCCGACTCACCCGACGCTCAGCTACACAAGCTGCTCACTGGCGTTGAACTGGGCGACAAACGCCCTTCACAGCTACTGCGACATATGCGCACCCTCGCCGGCTCACGCGTTAGCGACGACGTTCTGCGTGTGAAGTGGTTGGACCTGCTCCCGCAACAAATACGGCGCATGCTGATCCTCATCAAGAATCAGAGCCTCAACGAGCTGGCTGAAGTCGCCGACGAAGCACTCGGCATGGGCCCAAGTATCTGCACCATGTCACTGCCATCCGCGAAGGCAACATAGCCAGTCAGCTATGCCCCGCCCAGGCAATCACCTGGTCAGGTCGCCGCCGAGCTCGCAGCCCTACGTCAAGCTTCTGCAATTGGTCAACGTCACCCGAGATGCCTCACAGCAGCCTCGAGCTACCGGAACCCAGCGAGGCCATTCAGCCATTCCAGGCCGCCCCCAGGGGCGTGGCCGCTCAGCAACTCCAGGGGCGGAGCCAGGAGCAGGGGTTTGCTGGTACCACAGCAAACATGCATCGGCCATGCGCTGCAGACCACCTTGCAGCTTCCCATGCCAGGAAAACTAGACAGGCCGGCGCTGTATTCGGCGACCATCGCCGGCCCCCACTCGGAAAGACGACTCTACGTAGTGGACCGCAGCAGCAAAACTCGCTTCCTGGTGGAGTCTGGATCTGTCCTGTCCATCATCCCCAAGAGGCTCGTCGCCAGGCCCTTGCAGAAGCAGTGCCTCTTGCTGCAGGCCGCCAACGGGACGCCGATCACCACCTTCGACACCCAACAGCTGAAGTTAGACATCGGTCTCCGCCGCCCGCTTCGGTGGCCCTTCATCATTGCCGACATGCAGACCGCTATCCCAGGTGCAGACGTCATGCACCACCACGGCCTCATACTCAACTTCCACCTCCGCAGACTCCTGGATAACGGAACGAGTCGCTCGACTGGATGCACATTGGCACCAATCCCCGACGTCCACACCATTTCCGTCGTCTCAGCATCGGCGACTCCGGAGAGCCCTCACGCAGAGACCTATAGGAGCATTATCTCCAGGTTCTCCAAATCCACAGTGCAGCATGGGGAATTGGCCAGCATCGCCGATCTGCCCGTTTACCACCACATCGTCATCACCGGCCAGCCAATCTTCGCTTGACCTCGCCGCCCTGCAGGTGAACGCCTCACTGCTGCAAAACAAGAGTTCGACCTCTTGTTGGAGCGTGGTGTCATCCGGCCTTCTTCGAGCCAATGGGCCAGCCCTCTGCACATGGTGCCTAAAGTAGGAGGCAAGTAGCGAGCCACCGGCGACTACCGTCAGCTTAACGCATGCACTCGCCCTGACAGATATCCGCTGCCCATTATCGAGAATCTCCTGCAGGACGCCAAGGGTTCGGTGTACTCGGTCATCGACCTCCAAAAGGTCTTTTACCAAATTCCGGTTGCCCCCGAGGACATCTGTAAGACGGCAGTCACCACGCCATTCGGCCTGTTCGAGTTCATCGGCATGCCATTTGGACTTCGAAATGCAGCCGAGACCATGCAGCGAACGGTCAACCACCTGCTCAGGAAGCTACCCTTCGTCCGGATGTACCAAGATGACATCCTCGTGGTCTCTGACAACCACGAATACCATCTGCAGCAGCTGCTCGAGCGGCCCCAGCCAGCCAAACTGCAGCCCAATTGGGACAAGTGTCAGGTTGGTCTGTCAGAGATCATCTTCGCGGGCTACAGTGTCGGCGAGAGGGGTTTCCGCCCACCAGCGCCTAGGACACAAGCCATCGTTGAGTTCATGAGGCCAACGAACTCGTCGCAGTTAAGACGCTTTCTCGGTATACTCAACTACTACCGACGTTGCATACCGCACGCCTCCGACCTTCAGGCGCCACTCTCGGAGATGTTAAAAGGTTGCACTGCGAAGAAGTCGCAGTTGGTTTGGACAGACGACGCCCATGCTGCCTTCGACCGCTGCAAACAGTCCATCGTCTCGGCAGCCTCCTATGCGTACTTGTCTACAACGCAATCGCTGGCGCTACACACAGACGCCTCCAACGTCGCCATAGGCGCCGCACTGGTCAACAACGACCCGACGGTTCGTGGGTTCCACTGGGTTTCTTCTCCAGGAAGCTGTCCGAAACGGAAAGAAGGTATTCAACCTACGACCGCGAGCTTCTGGCAGTCTTCGCGGCCATTAAATTTTTCCAGCGCATCCTGGAGGGCCGACATTTTATCACCTACACGGACCACCGTCCACTCACCTTCGCCTTGGAGAAGCGCCCTGACAAGGCATCGTCTCGTCAGAATAGGCAACTCGACCTCATCAGCCAGTTCGACACGCGGCTGCAGTACACCCGAGGCGAGGAAAACGTTGTGGCCGACGCTCTGTCACGAGTGGAGAAACACTGGACTTGCAAAGTTCGTTGCAAAATCATATATTAAGGTTCGCATGCACCACGAAACGCAAAATGTAAAATTGGCAAACATGTAAGACACTGTCACACCAAAATTGTTCTATTTAAGTACCAATAACTCCAATGTAGTTTTTCATGTATGTATAATTATACATTAAAATTAAATTCAAAAAAATTTCGATTTAATGTTTCCAACAGCACCTTACATTTACCTGAACCAAGCTAAGCTATAAACTGAAATAAAATAATCGAAACTCAACTAAAGTAAGTGAAATGATACTACACTGGACTTAACTCAACTAATAATTAACTTAACTAACTAAAAACTATTGACTAAACTTAACTATCTAAAAATTACGGTTTTCCAATTTCTTTTTCTGCGGGACCATATATTTCATGATACACGGTTTGTGTGCCGGGGCACTCGGCGAGTCGGCCCATTGAGACGGAGAGACGTGACTACGTCATACTGGTCTTGTATGTTGGTTCCATAGTTGGGTCCACTCGCTTTGGCTGGGAAGCGTAGGAGGAGTAGTAGTCCATGTACTATAAGGTCTATGATGTGTTCACAAAATTAAAATTAACAATACCGCCCTCTTTTCAATAATTGATGAACTGCTAGCACTGCTAGCAGTTACCAAATTAGGTAACTGCAGTAGTTATGTTAAGCATATGGAAGTTTCGTATTTCCAATTGTTTACAGAAACGCTGCTTTAAATAATTACTTTCTTATTAAAAACCGTTTTATATTTCTATTACCGAGTGCAAATGCCCATTAATAGCAAGAAATACGTGTATACTACCGATTATTTGCCACTTTTCTATGCCCACAATATAGGTCATCTTTGAGAATTATTTTTGAGAACCTAAGTAATTATTCATCAATATAAACTAGGAGGGGAAACAGATACATATTTCCTCTTTACGTACATGTATAATTCATCAGCAAAACCTTACTCCCTTTGGAAATCAATTGGAAATGAGTAGCCCACCTTAGCGTGTGCTGTCAACACGTTTCCAAACGCAACCGTAACCTAATGGAAATCATGTGTACTATATTTGTCTCACTTGCAACGAAGTATGTCTTACTCACTTTACACCCTGCCGTAACCTTCTACAAACGTTTTATACTGGCGATATAGTACGGTTAAATGAGCTACTAAATTTTATTCATAGATTGTAGATACTTTTGCCGTTCTTTGCACATAGCGGGCAGTAGCAGGTATAAAGAATAAATTCGATGCGGATGTAGGTACTCGTACAAATAGTTAAATTTTTCAGACAGCTTACAAAAATACATCGGTAATAATTATTAAATCAAAACCGTTAATAATAATATATTTATTATGTACATAAGTATTATGTATATAATTATTTATAATCTTCCACAGTGTAATTAAAAAATAAACATGTATTAATTAAATGGGAGATATATAATAATAATTAATTCTTCTATGACACCTAAACGGAATAAGTAAATAAAACGAATAAAAAGTCCAATATTTGGATAATCTTCACATATATATATATGACCGTTATATACATATATATGTAATAACGGTCAAGAATAACAATTGTTTCGCCACACAGTGGCTTCATCATTAAGAAAACAATTCCATATTAAATCATAATAAAATTATAGACAGTCTTTCAACCATTACTACGTCAATCAAACGGCAATAAATGAGTTAATAGTTATATTTTCAAAAGTTTACAAACGTTTTCAGAACACCTTCATCGGTGAAAATATAACTACATAACTCTGAATATGTATAAATAAACATTTGTTTTTTATTCCGGAACTTTCAACGAAATAACTGATGACTAGGATTTCTTGATATATAGGATCTTGAAAATTGTTTCATTTATATATTTATATATATATATATATATATATATATATATTATGAACACCTGTTTTAATGCCACATACAAATATGCAAAGTAAGAAGAAAACCTTATATTCGAAAATCATTGTTGAAACCTTAACAAGGACTAGGGAAAACCCGAATCAAAAGGCCAAAGATTTCCATCTAATTCAATACAAATGTCGTTTTAATAAAGTACTATATACATTACTTAAATTATGAACATCGGTTTGTTGTTGCTTTTTTAATACTCTTATTATTGTTGTTTTCTTTATTTTTGTAATTTGTTAAAATGTTCACCACCTTATCTTAGGTTAGGTTCTAAATTTTCTTCATAATTTTGAACGATATTTTGTATACTACAAATACAATTCTTAACCGGTACGATATGAAATTCAATTGAAATAAATAATAAAAAGATAATAAAAAATATCTTTTCAGTTAGGTTGTATCTTCTTGTAAAGTTGGATAGTCAACCGCTGTATTTTATTGTATTGTATGGGTTACATTTATTTATGTTGTTTTGGTTTATTTTATTCAAAATTTTTTAATATACATACAGTGTGTCCCAGGATTAACGTTACAAGAGGTGTGATGGACTGAAAATTTTTGAATTTTATTCTAAGATTGTAGAATTAAGCCCTGCTTGGCGTGAATAGAATTTTAAGAATATTTTCAGTTTTTGAAAAACAAGTTGGCCTTGACGGTGAAGCGAAAACTATTTTCTTTTCAGGTAACCTACCCTTTTTGTTCGTGATACGTCAAAGTGTTACTAAAAAAGTTGTTCAGAATGAAAAATTATAGCTCTATGCAAAATTTCAGAAACATTTACGTACTTTGACCAAACCGTCATTTTTTTAGATTGAACAAAAAAATTGCATGTAGTATTTACTCAAAAATTAAATTTACAAAACGTAATAACATTGTTGTACATAATGTAATAATAAATTATTTATTCAATGTAACTACCGCCATTTTGTACACACTTTTCTATGCGATGTCTGAAATTTCTGAAACTGTTACGAACTTCCTCGATGTATATTTGCTGTACGCCTTATCCTTTCCTTTAGTACTTCTTTACTGTTGGGTATTGGTTGAGAATAAACCAGTTGTTTGAGGCGACCCCATAAAAAGAAATCTAATAGTGTGAGGTCGGGCGACCGTGGAGGCCACGCAATCGGACGATTTCTAGCTATCCACTTTTCTCCAAACATCAAATTTATCGATTCAGCTACGCGTGTTGTCGAATGTGCAGGACATCCGTCTTGTTGGAAATACATTGCTTGTCTTTCTGTCAGCCGGCAAGTCATGTAAGTACTCTTCCCTGAATCTTTCAAGTAGCTGTACATAAACATTCTGATTTAACCGCCCCTCATTTGAAAAACGTTTATGGTGAGCCACTTGGATCATATTCCATGCTTTTCAATCGAAATCAGGATCCTCAAGCTCAGTTGAAGGTGTATCCGCAGACGGAAAAGCAGGGATCGCAGACTGTGTTGGCATGAGAGAGGC
Organism: Chrysina gloriosa; assembly: GCA_038088585.1. Classification (NCBI taxonomy): domain Eukaryota; kingdom Metazoa; phylum Arthropoda; class Insecta; order Coleoptera; family Scarabaeidae; genus Chrysina; species Chrysina gloriosa. The sequence goes on from CM076089.1 coordinate 31,133,232, forward strand.
AGATCCCTCGGTTGCATTTTTTGCACGCATAGTTCGTCAATCTTCTGATTCCCGTTTCCACAGTGCATCTGTTTCTTTTATTGCGGGCTCGAAGTTTGGTTGATTTTGTACGCTCATCAACGGGGAGAAAAGTCTTTAGCCAAACTTGCATGTTGGTATGGAGGCCGGAGGTGATCTGACTGCTAAAAAAGCTCTCCAATTGTCACTTCACTGGCTACGGTTTTGAGAAATACTCTTCGACACAATGGTTCTAGTTGATTACCTAACTAAACCATTTGAGAATTGATACCTCCAATATTCAGCAAGACAAAGAAGATTACCATAGGCCAGCGCATTCATCACCATATTCATCGGTTTATTGTTCACACAGAAAGAATCTGCTATATGTTTTACAGAATATATCTCCATATTGAACGTGTCTGTCATTTAATCGACCAAGGCAAGCAGTTTTACACCATATTTCGTTGGTTTCGAAGGTATATATTGTCGAATAGAGTACCTTCCAAGGAAACCAGACAGTATTTCATCTATTGTAACATTTTCACCAAGCCAACAACTCTTCTGACACTTTTAGAATTTATAAAAAACTTCGAGAATCGGACCAAGTCGATCAAATGCTTTTCGCTCATTTCTAATAGTTCTATAATCAAAACGGAGCACAGGCAGCAAGATTTTGACCCGTTTTATAGTCATAACGATGCCAAATTTTCCAATACCATCACATTTTTTCTCCAGAGTTCCTCCAGAAATTGACGATTTATAAGCTCCTCTTAAATACAAGGGGCCAATGAAAGCTTCCAGTTCAATCTGATCTGTGTGTCTGATGTCTCTCTCTCTCTCTCTCTCTCTCTCTCTCTCTCTCTCTCTCTCTAGGGAATTTGTGGTCGATGATGTCCGATGTATTGATTTGTGAATTTGACAATAATCAGGAAGAAGTAACTTCAGGAGTAACAACTTTGACCTCCCCGAGAGTCTAATACGTTGTTAATTTGACAATAATTTCAAGAATTTTTAGCCTTCTTTGCTTTTCTTTTTACTCCAAAAGGTGGGTGACAATGTTGTGCGAACTCACACGACGTGATTTGGATGGTGGCTTTTTATTGCAATTGGTTCTTTTATCTCTTGCCAAATTCTCCAAATTCTCTATCTGCATCTGGTTCCTTTTCATCAGATAGCTCATCACCATCTTATTCACTTTCTGAACCACCTTCACTCTCTTCTGCTTCATCCTGAGTAGCAATATCGATTTCTTTCCCGAGTTCCTCAGTCCCTGCAGGGTCGTCTCTATCTTCATCCATCAGCAAATCCCGTATTTCGTCAATGTTCTTCAAACTACATAGATTCTGGAAAACAAGAGGAGAAACAACTATATGAAAACAAGAAGGCGCAGTGAGCCTGAGCGGTATAGTCTGAAAATCTTACTTCCTTCTACCTGACCTCAAAAATATATAATACATTAATAAAATAATAACATGAATAATAAAAAAAATGGGAAATACTGGCCTTCCAAAAACAAACGACTTGTGTACGTTCTCCAAGGAATCGGCGGGAAAAATAACCAGGTGGGTTTAGTTCAAGACCAAAATTTAGGAAGCTACTGTGGTAGAGAGAAACCGGTGCCCGGAAACTTTACTTTAAACGATGCCGAATTGCTAAATGTATTAATTTCAGAGCATAATACATTATATCTCAAGTTCTTTGGAAACCTCAAACCGAAGTATCATTTTTAGTACACTATCCTCGAATCATGACGATTGTGGGGCCTCTTGCGAATATTTCCTGTATTCGATATGAAAGAAAACATCGCATGTTCAAATTAGGTGCTAAGCCTGTTTTTTCTAGAATCAATATTCCTTATACCATGGCATTAAAACATCAACTGAATTTTAATTATAGAATTTTGTCTAAAACTGGGTTTGAAGAAAATTTTGCTCTAGGGCAGTATACCTCTTTCAAACAGTTTAATGAAATCAAAAACAGTAAAACAATAGCAAGCTACTTGGTGCCAGAAACTGTGCTAGAAGGTATTTACTTCCTCTCTTGGGTTAAGAGGTTTGGTGTTTCTTTCAAATCCGGTTTTTGAATGTATTCAGGAAATTTTTACGCCAAATGATAAAGATATTTCTTTTGTAATACAAGTGTACGAAACATTAGAATATAATGATCATTTTCAGGTATTCATTGTAACAGAATTTGATGAAACACGTTGTATTCATATAAAGGAACTCGTTTATTGCTTATTGCAATTCATTTATGTTACATACGCTGTCAGATGGTCGGAAGTGTTTTCAAATATATTTGTAAATAAATGTTGTTAAGCATTTATTACATTAATTACAAATACCTACTGATATTGTAAAATATACTTACATATTTAATACTTTCTGACTGTTGTTCAGATTAACTTACTAATAAATGTATAAAATTTATTTTGTAAAAATTCCTTAAAAAATTTCCAAAATGAGAGTATCTGAATGAATAAAATTTTGCTTCAAATCAATCAAGAAAAGTGTTTGCATTGTCACTCTTATATTGTGCACTGAACATGTTTCTTCTGTTAATATAACCATAAAGTTGCATTGAAGCAAGAATTTTCTTTGGTAATTTTAATACAATTTCTTTGCTAAGGTAAGCATCAGTGTTGGTTAAAGAGTACACAACTGTTTTGTTGTTTTAACAAACTTAGATATGTTTAACAAATCCAGGTCAATGTTAAATCAACAAAACTAAAGTGAACGATTAATTTTACTTGAATAGAAATTAAGGGTACAGTTGAATCAATGAGTCTATTATTTTTAAGTTGACAAATATGTTTGAACGAATCGTGAATTTTAATCTAACAATGAATTTTTGTGGGCCGTATTTAATGCAAAATTTTTCGTTGGTTATGCGTATTTTGGTTGAATCAATGCATTTCTTTCCCTCAGTGTAGAGAACCTAAATCAAGAAAACTACGTCCTAGACACCATAAATTCAAATATAGAAGAAGGACCACCGATCAGCATTCCAATACAAGAGGAAGCCATTAACAACAAACGATATCAAATACATGTAAAAACGGTACATACAGATGCACAACCAATAAAATTCACGTTTAAAGAAGGAAAAATAGTATATAACGTTCAAGTAACGAAAGAAAATAATTCCGAACAAATTCAAAATTTTATGAAAGAGTATTTACACCCGAATCGAAAATACTATATAATGTTCGAATCGAAGAAGCATACAAACAATTTTGTAAAGAATACCTTCTATTACTATATATTCGGAGAACAAGGACCTGAAATCATCCGCTCCACTAAAGAATTGCAAACTATCGAAGATACAAAAGAACAAAAGGAATTGATACGAGCCCACCATGAAGGTAAAACAAATCACAGAGGTATACAGGAAACAATATCATATCTACAACGCCGATATTATTGGAATAACATGGATGTCCAGGTGAAGGAATATATAAATAAATGCGAAATTTGTTGGAAAACAAAATATGATAGGAACCCTCCAAACCTACCGCTAAATCTAACTACAACATATGAGAAACCGTTTGAGAAAATCCATATCCATACATTTTCGGTTCAAAACGTTGATTTTCTCACGATAGTTGACGCTTTCACAAAATTAGGACAAACCTACCACATCAAAAATGCTATAGAAATTTTAGACAAATTATTGAACTTCTTTTGTCATTACGGAATTCCAAAATCTATAACTATGGATAACGGAACTGAATTTGTTAATAGAACAATTACAAGTCTATTACATGACCACAAAATTAATATCCACACCATTCGTCTTATAATACTTAATCAAATGGCATAGTGGAACGATTTCATAATACGCTATTGGAACACTTACGAATCTTAATCGAAGAAAGAAACGAACCAATTACTGATCTAGTAAAATACGCAATAATCGGATATAATAACAGCACTCATTCTATAACAAAACACACCATTCGAATTATTATTTGGACACACAGCGACCTTAGATCCGTTTAATTTACATTACGAATCCGAGCTTTTCGAACATTATACCGAAATACATAAAGAACGCATGAAAAAATTATATAACGCAATTAAAGAAAAACAAGAATTCAAAAAGAAAATATAATAGACCAGAGACACAAAAATTTACCAAACTTTCCATTTACAATAGACCAGCATGTCTATTTAAAACAAAAGAAAAGGAGTAAACTGGTAAATAAATATACCGGACCATATGAATTAATCGAAATACGTCCCAACCATAGCTGTATTCTAAAAAATATTAAAACTCAATCCGAAATATTAGTACATACATACAAATACACTAAAACAACCACCTGTTGTAGGTGCTACATCCACCTCGGATTAGCAGAAAAGGCAGAAGTAAAAATCACAGAAACCCGTAATAACCCAGGAATACTACCGTATAAATTAGGCTCAGCAAGGATAAAGACCAACACGTGGACATTAATCAAAAATATAGATCTAAAGGAAATAATAGATGAATACGAATCACTACTCGACGTAGCTACCAAATTAAATAAATCATTCCATAAAGAAAACGCAAAAAATGGTACATCGTAGAAACCCATAACTATCAATACATCGTTCCACATTTAAGGCAAGAAATCGATGGATTAATCGAACAAATCTTTCCGACACATCGAATTCAAAAACGAGGCATAATAAATGGATTAGGTTCTATAATCAAATTAGTTACTGGAAACATGGACCAGAAAGACGCCGAAAGGAAGAAGAAGTATATTCCCAATTAACCAACAGTCTGATTATAATAAATAGAATATTATCCAATATCAGATCATCACTAGTATTTGCTAGATTGAATACAGTGCATCCTTCTATTATCGAACAGCATCTGTTACTTCAAGATCTCTTATAAATAACCGATTCACCCTTCCGATCGAACCATCAATGGAAAATATAATGATACTGGAATCAATAATCAATATCAAAGCCTATCAACAAGATACAAATATATTCATTTTAGAAATACCTGTAACTGACGAAGATATTTATGATTTCTATCACATATACTCACTCCCGATGAAAAGCGGAAATGTGACAAAAACCATAATTCCGTCAACTCATTATATGCACATAATGAACAATATTATAGTAAATTAGACACAAATTGTAAAGAGATACAACCACATGAATTTCTATGCAATGCTGTAGATTTATTACCCATAAATGGCAAGAGTCCATGTAAAATACAAATTGAAACATTACCAAACAATTATGAAAATTGCGAACAAATTCCGTTAATTTTAGATGAGATTAAGACACAAAACATCGAAGACAATCATTGGATTATTATTTCCGTTAACCAAACCAAAATATCCATTTCTTGTGATAACAGTCAATGTGTTAAACCAATAAAGAATACAAATATCGTATACATTTCACCAAATTGTATTGTAACAATTAATGGTATTATCATTAAGAATTCACACGAAACTAAATATAGTAAATATAATGCACTTAACTTAGAATATGATATTAAATTAAGCAATGATGATATTGTATTAGAGCCTTTAAGCGTTAAAACTGTAGAATTGTCAAAACTTAAAGATATTATAAATCGGTTCAACATTTTGCAAGAAAATATCAAAGACGAAACACTTGTCGGTTGTCAGTAATACACCCAGTGTTTGGACAATAATTTTGTATTGTATATTAATAATAGCCTGTTTGTATTGTATTGTATTGTTTGTATTGTAAAATTTATCAGAAAAACAAAAATTGTAAATTTAAATTGTCTTAAGAAAAGATCTGATAATAATGTAAATCCACAAAATTTAACTGATTTACAGTTTAAATTTTGATCTTGTCGGGGAGGTGTTACGTTGTATGATATGCTACACAGGTATAATCTTATCATTGTAAATTCGTTTTAAAAAGCAGTTTTTATTTTCAAAAAACGTAATTAGAGCGATCAGAGGAGACGGTATGAATCAATTAAATTAGCAGGGTAATTCGGTTTAAGGATCGGATAAATAATAATAATAATTATTATTAATAATAATTAAAGCTTCAACTTGACTGCCTTTCAGCCACATTTCATTATATACTCCAAGAATTATGCACTTGAATTTGTCTGGTAGGTTTTTTAGTAATTTGTAAATGATAGCATCATTTCCCGGGGAAGTATCTTTGACGTCTTCAAGAGCTTTGTCCAGTTCTTGCAAACTAAAGTGATTTAGGATAAGATGTTCTGTTGAATTTGAAGAGCAGTATTTGACTTCTGCTGCTACATAGTCAGGGGTTATCTTGTTCAAGATTGCATTGTGCTTTTATTCAGTGTTTCATATACTTTCTCAGTTCTTTTAAACCTTTTAATTGTTCTGCAAAATTATCAGATACAGGTCCTCTCGTTTCTTCTGATTTCCCGGTTTCCTGAACTTGTGTTTATCATCTACCGTCGATACTGACTGAGCAGTAGACTCCTCGGCTGAAAACAAGGTGGATTCTAAATCTGTAGAAGTAGATGGTCCTTGACGTTTTAGAACACTCGCCAAGGTCCAATTTGCAGACATCCTGCTCCGCAGTTGACTGCCGGACAACGCCCCCGCGACCGCAAGAGAAGGAAAAGAGCGACCAGACAACGGCACAGCACCCGAGGCCACAGTTTTCGTTACTACCAACCCCTCACTACCAGATGGACATTTAGAGGCAATATGACCCACTGTCTTACATTGAAAGCATCTTATCTCCTCTGACGTTAGAAATACTCTAAATGTATTATCACGAAAATGGATGAGAAATGAATCAGGTAGTCTCTCGTGATCCTCGAAAGCTACATACACTTGACGGTGAAAACTAAAAATATGTTTATAACCCTCTTTAGGAATACCTGCTCCAATGAATTTTACTGGAGATACTACTTTAAGTCCAACTTGTTTTAATTCACTTTCTAAAATTTCGGGCGGTAAAGCTGGTGAGACGTTTGAGAGGATAATATGTTTGGCCGGGGACACAAGCCTACGAGCTGGAATAAAAGCATCATTCAATTGTATGCCTCCACGGGCAGACATGAAAGATTTAACGGTTTCTTTCGAGGACAAGTAGATGCATATTTTCTTGTTAGAAACCCGAGATGCAAAAAATTATGTTTTTCGGGTTAATCAAATCTCCTACACCAATTATGTAGTCATTCTTAAACGTTTTTTCAATCGCATCGAAAACGATAGCCTGGTTTCTCTCAGGAAAGGAAAATCTGGACGGTTTACCACTCTTCAGTACATTTGCAAAGGACTGCGTATTGTTATTACTGACATTAAGCTCATCAACAGTACGATCATCTGATTCAGTCCGGTCACCTTCGACAATAGAAGTGCCCCGCAAGACACTCATGCAAGTGTCCAAAGACATCGCACGTCGGCACAGAATAGACAGAAGAGACAAGGCGTGTCAGCAGCTTTGATGTTCATGTGGTCGATTTGAATATCCTCGAAATAGCTCAGAAGTTAGCTAACGCCATTTTGAACATACGAAAGGTGCACACTTGTTCGTATTAATTGAAAAATATTAGAGTTTTGGATATGTTAAAAGAATAGTATTTGCTAAAAAGTTAAATAAGTGATACACAACAATAATCGTATACTTTAATTTTAATATGCACACAACATCCCAGAATAATAACATTAATGAAGTTAGCCTAATATAACACTTTCGTCGTATTTAAAACACGGTTCCCGACCATGCGCATACAGAATTGACCATAAGATTTTCTATCTTTGTCGCTTCTGTCTATTCTGTGACGTCGGTCAATTCAACCGATGGCCCCCACCAATACCTAGGACCGCACGCACGCACCGCGTGCGTGAATCCGTACGGCACCGGCAGTATACGAAAAAAGAGGTCAAAGTTCAAACAGAAACGAGAAATTATAATGAATTCAAAAATAAAGTAAATATCTAACAAAAGGAAAAATAAAACTTATCTGCTTTAACCCCTGGACATTTCCAACTTAATTAGACAGTTAGAACCAACAAAACTTATACAGTAATCTCAAAAACACCAAGGAAAATCAGAGCAACACTGTACACGTGTTTCTCACTCACCTTCAACAGAGCGACTGAATTACTCTATCTTATTATTAAGAACGCACTGTTCGACGATGGAATAATCGCCACTGCAGGTGTTCGGCACGACTCTGTGACGAAATAGGGGAACCGTCGGTCCGGTCCATAATAATTTGTATCACCTAATACACATCTACGCCACTGAATAATCGGATTTTCTTAGCGTACGATTTGCGTTGAATGTTAAATAAACGACCATGCAAGTGGTACTAACTGATACGCGTATCCCCACCACCAACACATACGCTTGCTAAAACTGAACGACTGTACCTCGCGATGGCGTGTGATTCATATTGGATACGGTCTGGTGATTTAAATAAAGAAAACACTGGTTGATTTGAATGGACTGTAATTTTTGTATATAGAACGCGGGGGTACGCACGTGGTCCCGTCTTCACTTTAAGATTACAAGTTACAATACCTATCCTTTCTCTCTCCCTCTACCTGGTACTGTCAACCCCTTCGTGCCAGAGGTAAAATTTCCTCAACAACTATATTTACAATGATTAACACCCCGCCCGCCTTGAAAGGTACATTTCAACAAGTTACATAGGTAATTATATAATGCAGAAGATAAGCCATCAAAATCTTATAACTGACAGACAAAAAACATATAAACATCTAGTATATACAGATCTACACATTCATAAGGAAACAAGATATAACTATCACTCCACGGGCAACACACACACGCGCGTAACACTGCGACGAAAAACTCCACTGGTCGTTTTTACGGTTACCACGCGCACAATTCCGTCTTCGCCTGGATGCGTGTCCACGACCCTGCCCAACTTCCTCTGAGAAGCAGGAAGGCCATCTTGCTTCAGTAGCACCAAGGCATCCTTTTGAATCGGGTGTGGGTGGTTTGACTTCCATTTCGTCCGCTGCTGAAAGGTGTGCAGATATTCAGCAGACCATCGCTTCCAGAAATTCGGAATGATGGTTTGCATTCTCTCGTACAACTTCAATTTCTGGACTGGACCGCCTTCCACATCCCTGGCTGGTAGTGACATCATGTTGTCGCCAATAAGGAAGTGACCCGGAGTTAAAGCGGAAAGGTCATTAGGATCAGTGGAAAGGGGAGTCAACGGGCGAGAATTTAAGACACACTCTATTTGACATAGTACGCTGTGGAGCTGTTCGTAGGTTAAATGTGTATGACCTACAACCTTGGATAAATGCGTTTTCATCGATTTGATGTTAGCATCCCAAATACCACTAAAATGGGGGGACCTAGGAGGTATAAATGACCATTCTATGCTCCGAGATAGAAGAAATTCGCGCACGTCAGACTCGTTAATGGATTCCCGGACCAAATTGTAAAAACGTTTTAGCTCGTTACTGGCTCCCACAGCTACGAACCGTCTTAACGAATTTATAAACGATTCTGTGGTCAGTCCTACTACTAATTCAAGATGAACAGCCTTCCTAACGAGACAGATAAAAATGCATATATAAGCATTAATCAATTTGTTCATCCTGGTCATACCCGCCCTTATTTCTATGGGCCCAGCAAAATCTACGCCTACCGAGAGAAATGGCCTAGCCGGAGTGACGCGAGCCTTAGGCAGGTTACCCATTTTTGGCAAGTGGTTGTTTGGGTTTACCTTGAAACACTTGATACATTTTCTCAATACCTTCTTCACTGTGTTTTTTCCATTTATGGGCCAAAACTTGTGACGCACAGCCGCTAATACTGTTTGCGTTCCGGCATGCATATTACGGATGTGCTCATAATGTATTATTTGATGTGTAAACCTGTGAGAAGAAGGTAAGAGTAACGGGTGTCTGCTATCATAAGGTTCCTGTGAGTGTTCCAATCTCCCACCAACCCTCAACAGGCCCTCTTTGTCGACAAATGGATCTAACGATAATATTTTACTTGATTTTGGGAGTACCTTGTGTAGCATTAAAGAAGTTATTTCCGATGCAAAGAACTCGCCTTGTACCATCTTTACTAAGACCGCAGTTGCCCGTTCCAATTCTGCGCGTGTCAACTCACCGTTTAGCTTTGCTGTGTTTTTAAGCCTTGCATTGTAAATGAATCTAAGCATCAATGCTACTACGCGGATCAAATAAATTATTTAACTCATTCACACTGGTAAACACCATTGGAACCGGCTTCTTCCGTTCTGTTTCGGAAGCCGGGGCATTTGAGATCGGTTTTGGTTGGGGCCAAAACCCCTCGCCTAAACTTAAGAATTCTGGCCCTCGCCACCACAGCGTTGTTCGGGCTAAGTCTTCGGGAGTACAACCCCTAGACACAATATCCGCTGGATTTAATTGGGAGGGTACATGTCGCCACTCGCTTATTAAGGAAGATTCGTGTACTTCAGCAACTTGATTCGCAACAAATGTTTTCCAGTTGGTGGATTCTGCGCTGATCCAGGCTAGCGCTATCGTGCTATCGTCACACCAGAATGTTCGTTTTCTGAATGTAATAGTGATATTTTGCTCTACCTTTTTCACCAATTGAGTTAGCAATACGGCTCCGCATAACTCTAATCTCGGCAAACTAACCCTTTTTAAAGGAGCAACCCGCGATTTTGCGCACAACAGGTTAGAGTGGTATTTACCGTTGGAGTCTCCGTACACGCGTTCGGACGCGTCGCAAAAGCCATGCATTTGTACGTCTTCAAAACCTTGTATGGTAACTTGCCTGGGTATTTTTATATTATTTAATGTAGATAATTGCGTGTGAAATTGAGTCCACGATTTAAGGATGGGATCAGACAGCTCTTCGTCCCAATCGAGTTGAGCTTGCCAAAGATATTGTATGAATAGTTTGGCTCCTACTGTGACTGGACTGGTCAGACCTAATGGGTCAAAGATCTTTGAAATGGTGGATAATATAATGCGTTTGCTGTTTGCTTGTCCGATGTTCAAACGTACGGAGTAATGAAGCGTGTCTGCTTCCGAGTTCCAGAACAATCCCAAAGTTTTGTTGCTTTGTTTATCAGACAAGATGTATTTGTCTCCATCATCTACATTATAGTGACCTAAAATGCTCTTTTTATTCGATCTCCACTTTCTTAAAGATAGACATGCCGCTTGAAGCGCGTTCGAGATATGCTCCTTTAAGTATAACGCATCCTCTAACGTGTCCGTGCCGGTTATCAAATCGTCCATATAAAAATCGGACCTTATTATATTGACCACGCGAGAATCGATTGCGTTGTCGACGGCCGCCTGATGAAGAGAGCGTACTGCCAGGAAGAAAGCTGGAGCCGTTCCGTACGTTGCTGTGTTTAACCGATAATATTTTAGCTCGTCTTCCGGTTGCTCACGCCATATAATTCTTTGATACTCTCGATCGCCAGCGACTACCTCTACTTGGCGATACATTTTTTCTATGTCTGCCGTGAGCACTATGTTATGTTTTCGGAAACTCAAAACGATACCGAACAGATCGCGCTGTATTACCGGACCTATCTAATCCACTAACACATCGTTTAGTGATATGCCCGTACTTGTTTTACATGACGCATCGAATACCACCCTCAATTTTGTTGTCGAGCTATCTTCCTTAATTACGCAGTGATGCGGTAAATAGTACAGCTGGTTTGATTCGTTGGCTATATTTGTTTCAGTCATGTGACCCAAGGCTTCGTATTCGCGAATAAACTTGATATATTCCGCCTTCAATGCAGGAGTTTTTGCAATCGGTGCTCTAAGTTCTTAAACCGTTTTATTGCCGTATCAGCTGAATTTCCGAGCTCAACGTAATTATCTTTGAACGGCAAACTCACTGCATAACGACCATTTGCATTACGCGTACAAGTTTTTACAAAATGTTGTTCACATTCGGATTCCTGATTTGTGAGACTTCGATGCGTGTTTGTTTCCTCTATTTGCCAAAACTGTTGGAGTTGGTCGCGTAATGTTTCATTGATAATCGTAAGATGGCACACGTCATTTACAACCGCATCTAGCTAAATTTGACCGGAAACTACCCACCCCAGTTTGGTGTTTTGCAACACTGGATTGTTTCTGCCTAAATTCATTGTTGCGCTGGTCAATATTTCAAAAATACTTGCGCGCCTTACAATACATCTACCGGCCTGATTGACTAAATGCTGCATCCGCCAGCTGAATATTGTGCGGAATGTTTATTAATTTTGGATCGAAAGGTAGCTGTGGCATATCTTTTGTTATTTGATTAATAATTAAAAACTTCCCATTATAATTATATCCCCCATCTTGCGACGTGAGTGTAGTTTCTGTCACGACAGTAACGGTAGTTTTCGTGTTATTTACCCCCGCAATCGGCACATCGATATTTGTGGCATCTAATTTTAATTTAATCGCTAGCGGTTTGGTTATAAGATTGACTGTAGATCCACTATCCAATAACGCTCTACAAGCTATTGGTTTTCCCGCACGATTTTTTAAATAAACAACCGCGGTAGCTAGAAGTACTTGGGTAGGTTGTTCCGTCATAGCTGTGACCGTTATTGCTTCGGAGCTAACAGTGGCGAGTTGATTATTTGCATGGCTAGATGATTGGTCGGCATTGTGTATTTCGTTTTCTGTCGTATGAATGAGTGAGTTATGCTTGCGACCGCACTGCCTGCAGCTTCCAGATTTACAATTTTTTGTATGTGACCTGGTCGTAAGCAATTCATACAAAGTCTACGTCGCTTAATTTCGCTAATTCGTTCCTTAATTGGCTTTTTCAGGAATGCTTCGCACTTGAAATTAAAATGTGGCTTAGAACAAAATGAGCATGCAATGTTTGGCGCTGCTAAATGCGTGAAATGCTTATCTATTGAACTAGTTGTTGTTTTATTTTTGTTTTCTATTGTTTCTAATAATTGACATCTGTCCGCTATAAAGTCTGTAAGATTGGTGATTTTCGGATCGTCTATTCTACCCACCGATTCCTCATATTCCCGTTTTGTTACTAAATCTAATTTTGGGGACAATATGTATATTAACAATGTATCCCAAGTCTCTGTAGGTTGACCTAGTGCGTTTAGTGCCCGCAAATTTTTATTAAAGTTATCCAGCAATTTTCTGAAATGTGGATGGGATTCGTTTTTTAATTTAGTTTAGTTCAAAAATTGCTTTTACGTGTGTATGTACAATTAGCTTCTTATTCTCATAACGTTCTTTTAACATTTGAAATGCAATTTTATAATTTATGCTGGAAACTTCTATTGATTGAATCACATGGGCATCTTCTCCCTTTATACAAGCTTTCAGATAATAGAATTTTTCAATGTCGCTTAAATACGTATTTTTGTCTATAAGTGAGTGGAAAGTGTCGTAAAATGCCAACCACTGATCGTACTGACCTTGAAATTCAGGTAAATTTAGTTGAGGCAGTTTCACTCGACTTCGGATATCCGTGTCATTCACGGCGCTTGTACCAATGCTCTCTCTGTCTGATACATTGTTGCTGTTACTAATAGATAAGATTTTGCTTTTACTCGCGATAATGCGTTTTGCTTCGGCTATTACCTTAAAATAAGAATTTTCGAATACGTCTCGCTCTTCATCTCGAATTAGATTTTGTTATAGACTTTCTATTGTGTTTTGTATGTCGTTAAATCGTTCTAAAATACTGCCTTCCACGGAACTAACAATAAGTCGCGTTTCTAACTCTATAATATCGCTATCTGCACTAAAACTAGCTAAAAACGTTTTAAATCGGGTTATTTGAGCCTTTAATTGGCCGCGTTTAAGTTTCAATGGGCCTAACTCGATTTCGGCGTAATTCTCCATCATTTTTTAATTATGTCAAATAGAGATGCGCAACTTAATTAGTATGATACGATATATTGGTTTATGTTGAACGTAAAATAGGACGTTATATGCGTATATTAGGAATATATGGAACATAAAGGAAGCGACTTACTTGTTTGGTTTGTGTGCTTGCGTCTCGTAATGTCGGGTGTTTCGCCGCGTGGTACCTGCTTGCCGCTTTTCTTGCCGTGTGATGTAACTCTTTCACAAAACGCGTGAGTCTTTACTGTTTAATCCGGTACGTATGGACCAAATGGTGATTTGAATAAAGAAAACACTGGTTGATTTGAATGGACTGTAATTTTTGTATATAGAACGCGGGGGTACGCACGTGGTCCCGTCTTCACTTTAAGATTACAAGTTACAATACCTATCCTTTCTCTCTCCCTCTACCTGGTACTGCCAACCCCTTCGTGCCAGAGGTATAATTTCCCCAACAACTATATTTACAATCATTAACACGGTCCATCGTTGGTCCGGTCCTTAGTAATAACAAACGCCGTAATAACCATAACAGTAATAAAACTAATAATATTGAATGTACTGTCTTTTTATAGTCTTAATTTGTTTTTAGGATGTACCTATCTCATTGTAAATTGTAGTTAGTTCCAATAAAATAAAAAGAAAAATTAAATAAATTCTAATATTAAAATATAAGTATACAGGTTAATATTTTTGTAAAGACGTATTACACCCATAAATTTTAGATTTCATATACCCCCAAAGGAAAGTCATTTGGAGCTAAATTGGGAAATCTAGGTGGCCACGGAATATTATTCCATCCAGATAACAGGCGGTCTGCAAAAACAGTATGCAAATATTGTTTAATAATTCCTGCATTGTGTGCTGGACAGCCATTCTGTTGAAACCAAAGTCAATGATATTGATTTCAGGTGTTGTTTAAGAAAGGGTAGTACAGAATTTTGCAATAGGTTGAAATATAGCGATAGCGAGTCAGAGGAGGAAGAAATGACAAGATGCGATGTATTTGCAACAAGCAAAAAAGTTGCGAGAACTCCAAACAGAAAAGGAAAAAGTAGTTAAATGGAAAATATTAAATCAAATGATAGACGAAATAGCAAAAGGGATAAAGGGAAATATAAGAGAGAATATTACACATCCAGAACACATGCACAAATTACAAAAGGAGGACGATTACGTCAAATTATTAATAAAAGAAATAAAACAAAACACGATGAAAACAACAATGAATAAATATCAAGAAGAGGAGAAGCGAAACAATTTAATTATAAAAGATAATGAAACGAGTGGGAAAGAAGAAATCAAGTGGAATAATTATATTTCTAGTTAGCCGTTCCAACAGAACAGCCAGAATATTCGTAGCAAGATGAACCAGCTATATGGATATTGTGACGTTAATTAGAAGAACGACCGAGAGTAGAGGATCAGTTACCGGACATATAGATATTATATCTCAGGGAGCACCAATTGCGTGATGCACAAAACGACAACCAAGAGTAACCATTGCTAATGCAGAATATGTCATATAGCCGCACAGTAGACAGTTGGCTGAGAGATATTCAGCAAGAAGTATCTTATACAAGCCTACCGACTATGACTATTTATAGTGACAACACGAGTGCGACTGATATTACTACTGTAAATATTCGTGGGTCTACTAAACAGAATTGAGACACCATTGTGCTCGCGAGGAGGTTAACGACAGTGAAATAAAGTAAAGTAGTAGAAATTATTAGAAACTTACTTTTTTTTGACAACTTATACTTGTTTGTCTGCAGTTATAATGCAAGAATACAAAACAAATACTGATTTCATTAAAGTAGTCAGATATTTGTGAAATTTTACATAGAATCATAATTTCATATTCTGAACAACTTTTCCCAATAACATTTTGCTGTATTGTTGACTGTAAGGGTACTTTGCTTCAACCGAAAATGTTTTTCTTTTCAATTGTCATGACGTTCTCCATTCTTAAAAACTAAAAATATGCTTGAAATTCTTTTCAGACCAATGAGGGCGACATCCCAAAACACTAAAACAAGATTCAAAATTTTTTAATTAATTATACCTATAGAGCAATCAATCCGGAGACAACTGTATATACGTATATGAACATCGTTGTTTATAGTTTTAGTAGTAAGTTAGTTCATATTTGTTGTAAAAGGTTGACAGTAGTTGTACGAGGTTAGTTCTAGGACGGAAATATGTTGAGTTGCTGTATAACGAATCTCGACAATATAGATACATACAAGATGGATTATCAATACAATATTAATATATACCGTGGAAAGATTCGCATGTGTTTATACTTCTTTCTAAGCTATCGCTGAGTTCGGCCCACAAACTTGAAGGAAAAACGACTTCTTAGTCAATGTAATTTTCAACCAAATAGCCTGCCAATCGTAATACGCGATCGTCTTTAGCTTGTATTTCTGCACAATCAAAAGCAAAGGAATTGCCTACCTCATAAGGATTCAAAAATAGTAAACCAAATATATAGCGCAGCCAATTGTATTGCTTCCATCCTTATAATCGTAAACATGACCAAGATTTTGAATTTTACGAAACCAGGTCCATGCCAAATGAAACTTGCAGCCTATCAGCCGGGAATTTGGAAACACCGTTCTTCTAGCATTGTGAATTGCTACTTCAAAATTTGCCACAATGATTATTGGGTTCAGATTTAAACCAAAACTGCTACATTTGTTTCGTAAAATCTCAAAAAATATGTATATGAATACTCTTGCTTATTCGGCAGTAGACAAAACGCTAGTGGAATATAACAACCATTTCTAAACAACTGCAAGAAGTGATCGGCACAGTATTTTGTTGTATTTTTATACAACATCGTCGGTAATGAACACAAAGTTTTCTTCTTTTATCGTCTTAATAGTAATTTTTTGTTTTCATAATAGCTGCTCCACTTTTGGGTAAAAGTTTTTTGTCTACTATTATAAAGATTGTTGAGAATATTATGAATGTCTTTCACTATGATAATACTATTATGACCGGTATCCTCTGTTAAAACGGAATGCATTATTTACGAAGACTTCTCACAAATGTCATCCGCTGCTTTACGTTTAATACTAGCACTTATTATCTGTCTGTTTAACTTTTGAACAATTTTAAATTGAATACTTCTTAAAGGACATCGGACTACCTCGAGCGTAAACGTAACAATGTAAGCATAAGAACGTAGGCGAAATAAAGTAAGCGTTAGAGTTATACAGAGAGCATGATGTGCGAGCAAGAGATGAGCCAGAGAAAGGACTCGTGCGTGCTTGCTTCGTCTGAAGAGAGAGAGAGAGAGACAGTATGATGTGCGGGCGGGAGACGATTAGTCGGACGGTGAGAGCAGAGGGGACACGTGGCGTGCTTGAGAAGGAAAGACAGAGATAGTATGATGTGCGAGTGAGAGGAGACGAGCCAGGCGGTTAACGTTAAACTGCAATAGTTGCTGCGCTCAGAAATACATAAACATAAAAAAGAATAAAATAAAACATTAACATGAAACATCTGAAAAAGATTTTATACAACCTAATCATAATAACTTCTGAATCATCCTAATTTAACGTATAAGAACGAATAAAATAAAAGATTATACATAAAACATCCGAAAAAGATTTTCTACAACCTAATCCTACTGATTTCCAAATCATCAAAAAACACGTGGAACAAAAACGCGATGACCTCCAAGTAAGTAATATGACAATTAATAGGTATTCACTTCAGGCGTGCGTAAACCATACGCACCATTTATTTTTCATGATTATGTTGTATATTAGAATGCGTAATTAGATTCTCTGGGCCTACAGTACAAACTTTCGTCTTACAAGAACGCTTAGTACATTGCCAACATGTTTTGTAAATTTCGCAGAACTCGCTACTAATACTTGCTTCCCTCGTTCACTTAAACTGACAAAGCGTTCCATACTTCTTCTTATTTCGTATAAGCACCTATCACAAGTCGTATATTATTCTCGAATTATAGTAGAAAAGGAACTAATCAAATTTTAAGATAATTAAACATGATAAAAATTTGCCACCCATATGTAATTCAATAATTTCTAAGAATCTAATTATATACAATAAATAAGAAAAAAATTCCAAGGTGATTTCTAAGAATATATAATCCCTTGTTTGGGGACGCATTTCGTTATGTAATTCGTAAAGGTAATTTAGAATGGGACAAATTTGAGAGTAGGATTATGGTTTGCTACCTGCTCGGAAACGTATTTAGGGCCGGCCCTTATCATATCGTACAACCAGCTTCTGAATTCCATCATTATAGAAATCTGCTGCCTGATTTCAACCACTGCAACACGACCGTTTTGACTCATCGTCGTGGCGCTGATCGCTTAGACGTGAACGGTATTTGGCAAAATTGTTGATTTTGTGCTGTCAAGTTTAATAAATGTTATTTGTTTTTTGATTAATTGACATAAACGTAGAAAATGTAAACTGATTTATAAAAGTCTGACAAGACGGTGTGAGAATTTCGATGAATGAGAGTGTTGACGTGACCGTTAATTCTTATTTTATTTTAAATAAGTGGAAGATAATAATGAATCTCGTTATTAGTAAGTAATTATATATTTTTATTATCTGGTAATTGATAGACATAACCTCTAACCATGGGCCCACCCCTGCCCCTTGCTAGCTACGCCCATGCCTCTAACTTAGTAGACAGGCGCCCTATCTTACCATGGATTCTCCCCCTTCGGGGGCATCCCAATATCATTCGCCTTTTACTACTATCTCCTAATACAGGTAACAGAATTGAAGAACTAATTATAGCCTCCCAAAATAAAACACAAATTAGCATGAAATGGATATGGAGAACTGCATTAGAATTCCAGCTACGGATCAAGGAGCGTCTTCTCAAGCTGAGCGAAGTAGTATCGTAATAAACTCATACAATCAAAACTCTAAGAGACCATTTGAAGGAATGTACAATATCAATAACCAGAAGAAAATAGAAGAATAGGGTATGTTGCAATGATCTAAGACCTAAGATCCTAAGCCAATGTAATATTCCAGTGTAGCAAACATAACCCCCATCAATGTGTAATGATTTAGGAGGTCAATATCTGAATCAGAGCGGATGTCGAAACTGTTAACAATAATAAACCAATAAACGCACTCGTGCACAATTCTGACTTGGTAATATATACTTTTAATGAACTGAACTAGATATAAACATAAAACAAACAAGCTAGCATCACGGGAAGAAGGTAGCACTCTCTTCTTTTTAAAAACCTCTCCCGTTCCTCCCTCCTTGCGCGTCACTCTTCCCCGGACTACTGCTCTTGTCCTACGTGGTGTCTCGGGGAACGTCTCACCGTCCGCTCGGTGGTGGCTAAAGGTTCGTCACATTCTCCCCCTCGGGGTACATCTCCGTTTCGGGGAAGTACCACGTTACTGGTGGTGTTCTTTGGTGGTCGTCCTCTTCTTCTGACTCCGATTGCAGGGCTGGTATCATCAGGCCCACAGTATTTGTATACAGATGTGACATGATAGATACCTAGGGTCTCATCGGGTGCATTGATGGGTGCTATCTCGTAACTTGTAGGAGAAACCTTGCGTTTAATTCGATATGGCCCATCCCGCTTAGGATCGAATTTACTGGTGGTTTGTTTGAGTTCACTACTATGTGTGTGCAAATTCACCAGCACTTTTTCATTGACCTCATAAATCGCGGGTTTGGTGATGGTTTCATTGGCCTTGGCGTTTCGACGATCTCGTTGGTGCTCGTTAGTGCTTCTAGCGTCTTGCCAAGCGAGAGATATTTGTTGCAGATATGGAGCGATCTGTTGGACAAAGTTTCGGGCAGGTACCACTTGGCGAATGTCGTTTTGGACTTCATCAAACGTCCGCAGCTCTCTACCGAACGTAAGATAGGCGGAAGTGTACCCCAAGTTGGTGTTTTTGGCCGTATTCATGGCAAAACGGATTGCTGGTAAACATCTTGGCCAAGAGGGATGATCGCCTTTTACAAGAATCGCCAGTCGAGGCTTAAGATGCCTGTTTTTCCTCTCCACAATATTAGCCTCTGGATGGTATAGGGGTGTTAAAGACTGTTTTATGTCCAATAAGTGACATACATGCTGCATAACACTCAAAATAAATTGTACTCCATTGTCGCTAGTCATTTTCCTAGGAATCTCAAGAATACCTCTGCAACCAGCGTTCGAGCACACTCGTCAGCTGTGGCGGTCTTTAGTGCAAACAGTTCAACCCATTTAGTCGACACATCTTCAGTAATTAGGATCCACTTGTACCCTTCCTCGGACGATGGCAGTGGTCCAAACAAATCGACAGCGATCGTCTCAAAACGTTGAGCATATGCAGGCGTTTGCAGTAGTCCAGCTGGTTTTTGGTTGACAGCTTTGTACCTTTGGCAGTCTATACAATTTTTGATATATTCATTTATATATCGCCGCATACCAGTAAAGTAATACTTCCTAGCTATGCGTTGATATGTTCGCTCTGTCCCATAGTGTGCAGCTGTGGGCGAGTCGTGATATTCATACATAATCCGCTCTCTTTCATGGGCTGGCACAATAAGTTGGGCCTCTTCGTTGTCATCTTCCCACGTGTACCGATACAGTACACCGTTGGCAATAATATAGGCTCGATTTGTCCATTGAGATATGTGGTCATCGTTGTGCGATTCGAAGCTATTTATAATTTTGGCCACCTCTGGGTCCTTAAGTTGCTCCTTTCTAATATCGTAGGCACTACGTCCCGGCATTTCTATGGATACTTCACATCCCTCACAAGCTTCAAGATCCACATGTTTACAGGGTGGCCTGGATAATAAATCTGCGACCACGTTCTTCTTACCAAGAATATATTCTATGTTCAAATCATAGCTTTGCAACTTCAGAGCCCACCTTGCAAGCCTACCTGTAGGTGATTTTAACTTTAATAACCACCGCAAGGCTTGGTGATCCGTAGATACAGTAATGTTTTGAGACCATTCTATGAATCCCCTAAATTTCTCAAGTTCCCACACCACGGCCAAAGCTTCACGTTCAGTAGTGGTGTAGTTTCGTTCAGCTTTTGTCAATAGTCGGCTTGCGTACTCTACTGGATGTTCCTCAGATCCATCACCTTGAAGAAGTACGGCTCCAACTGCGTATGCGCTCGCATCGCTTCTGATGATGAAGGGTTTCTTCCCATCTGCTTGTTGTAAAACAGGTGTGGTGGAAAGAAGTTGTTTAAGAGTGTCGAAAGACTGCTGCTGTTCGGTGCCCCAGTGCCAAGGAACGCTCTTCTGGGTCAACTGACACAAGGGTCGGGCCACACTCGAAAAGTTTTCGATAAACCGCCGGTACCACGAGCAAGCTTGAAGGAATGATCGCAACTCCTTTAAGTCTCGCGGCGGAGACAGTTTTGACATGGCTGCTGTCTTTTCCGGATCTACCGAAATACCTAATGGCGTTATCAAATGTCCTAAATAACGAATTTACGAGCGAGCGAACACGCACTTTTCCCGATTAGCACGCAATTGAAATTGTCTTAGTCTGCTAAACACCTTACTTAAGGCCTCTATATGTTCATCAAAGCTCGGCGATAGTACAATTAAATCGTCTAAGTATGCAAGCACTGTCATGTTTTTAATCCACGTATAAAACTGTCTATAAGTCTCTGAAAACTAGCGGGCGCGTTCTTAAGTCCAAACGGCATACGCAAGTATCGATACGTCCCGAAAGGCGTCGTAAAGGCCGTTTTATCGCGGTCGCGTTCACTAACCTTGATCTGATGATATCCTGATCGTAAATCAATAGTCGACATATATGTTGTTTGTTTGGCGGCATGCATTAAGTCATCCATTCTAGGCAAAGGGTACGAATCTGAGACTGTGATGGCATTTAATTTCTGGTAATCCACGCAAAGACGAATATCTCCATTCTTTTTCGGAACCAGAACCACCGGAAATGCCCAAGAACTTTCAGTTTCTTCAACAATTCCCTCCTTTAGCAGTTTGTTCAACTCTAGGCGGAGCTGCTCCTTCCTAGCGGGTGACATCCGATATGGCGGTAATGCAATAGGGCAATGGTTTCCTGTTTTAATGCTGTGTTCCGCGTACGGTGTAGGCTCTCCCCTAAACCGAAAATATCCTCATTTTCATTTAATAGCGAGTTTAGCCTAAAGTGCTGATCATCTGTTAATGAGGTTCCTTCCTCCGAGCGTAAACCTACAAAACTCGAAGCATCAACGCCATTATTGTTTACTACGTCCTCAAATCTTAATGGATGTAAGACAGAAGCATCATCCACAAAACTCCATGTGGCATTCCGTAAATTTAAATTAATTTGTGCATCAGTGATAAAGTCAACACCTAACAGAGTATTATTTCGCGCATTTGGTAAAATAATAAAGTTTGTGGATACTACTCGTTTCCGTATACTGACATCTACTCGTGCGAGCAGCACGTCTTGTACTTTAGCACTACCATCCGCAAGTTTCATGGTGATGGTTTCGTGAGTAAACTCTTGTCCCATCTCTCTTAAAATTTTGTATAATTGGTATCCTGCGATACTTTGTTTAGCGGCCGTGTCCACTATTCCAGCCCCGTCGATACCGTGTACGCCGATCTCTAAAATTGGTCATGCTCGAGGCGACAGCTTAGGTTGCTCTAATACCGCACTCGATCTTTCTTCCTCAATACTTAGACCAAAGAATTCAAACATTGAGGTAGACGAAGACTTGCATGTGGGACAGTTCGATCTGACATACCCAGGAGCACCACATCCATAACATGCTGGCATTGGTGTAGCTGTCGACGAAGTCGCGGTCTCCGTAGGATTAGAATTACCATTCTGTTTAATTATATTCTGATTTTTTGTGTTTTTGTAAGGTGTACCATGTTTTTCTGCCAACTTACGACATTCGTGTTTATGGTGACCGATGTTTTTACAAAACGAACACCGCGGTTTATTTGACACAATTCTGGGCCCTATCGACTCGTCTTTTTCCACCTGCGTTTCGAATGTTTCCTCTGCTAAACGTGCTTGTGTTAAAAGCTCACTGAAATTTTCAATTCTATCTCTAGGTACCTTTTGTCTTATTTTTGTATGTAGAAGACCATACACCATATCAAGTTGTGTTGCCTCTGTTAGTGTGTCACTCGGTAGTTGTGCTAGTATTGTTCTGCATTTACAAATAAATACGTCCGTTTTGGTTTTTACATCTTGTTCTGACGCGAACAATTCTCTATATACACGATACGGCGGTTTTTGTGGACCGAAAGTAGTTCTTAGCAACTGTATCGCTTCATTCCACGTTGTAATTGTGGCTTTTACCCCGATGTACCAACTAGCTGCGAAACCGTCTAATAGCATTGGCAACCCTTTTAGCGCATTGACATCTGAAACTTGAGCACATTCCTTATAAACCTCAATTGCATTTAAAAACGCGTCTACATCCGATGTTGACGTTCCGTCGAAGCGAGAGTGACAATTCACAAAGTTACCGTTTAAATTATTAATCGCCGGCACAGTCTGTGCTGGTGCGACACTTAAACGTTCGAGTAATTCGCGAAATTGTTCGTCCGACAATATAATAGCCATATTTGCTTGAGCTTGCGATCGTAAAAAGTACGGTGCGTTTCGTTTTGTAGCCGTGATGACGTCGAGCGTTCACTATGCCGTGGAAGCTTACGTTTTTTTCCCGGTATTGTGGCTACGCGACACTTGCAATTAATATCCCTTATTTTGTTCACTGAAGTCTTTATGAAATAAATTTGAAAGTTCTTACCAAGATTATATGTCCTACGCGCATAGAAGCACAAATTAATACACTTTTGCACGTAAATTTGATTATTGACAGGCCCCACGTTGGGCGCCATTGTAGCAAACATAACCCCCATCAATGTGTAATGATTTAGGAGGTCAATATCTGAATCAGAGGGAATGTCGAAACTGTTAACAATAATAAACCAATAAACGCACTCGTGCACAATTCTGACTTGGTAATATATACTTTTAATGAATTGAACTAGATATAAACATAAAACAAACAAGCTAGCAACACGGGAAGAAGGTAGCACTCTCTTCTTTTTAAAAACCTCTCCCGTTCCTCCCTCCTTGCGCGTCACTCTTCCCCGGGCTACTGCTCTTGTCCTACGTGGTGTCTCGGGGAACGTCTCACCGTCCGCTCGGTGGTGGCTAAAGGTTCGTCACACCAGGCATTAATGCCTGTCCAGAATTTACTAGGCAAAAGCAAATCAGAGAAACGTTGGCCTCCCAAATTATGTCATGCTATGAAGCTTCCTTGTAGGTTAAAAAACCAAATGTAAACATAGCTCAAACACATCATTTACCTATCCTGAAGAGGACCTAGCTGCGTATTGAGGTGAGTACATCTCATAAAAAATGCAATACAAGAGTCACTAAAAGACTATCCTATGGTAATCCCAATTACTAGTATGTTAGAATCTATAATAAACTTATTTAATTCGATACTTCCTTTACAGTCTTAATCTAATTATATTAGCACTCCTTCATGTACTGCAATTATCCAACTACCACAAATGTAGCATATTTACTTCTACAAATTGCAATTTTCAAGGTGTTACAATGGAATATTAGATCTGTTAATAGCAATGAATGTGATTTGATCTGGCTCTTGAGAGAAATGCAAATTAGTGTGGGGTGTGAAACCTGGTTGAGCAATGAATGTCCATGCTATATTTCCAACTATAACATCGAGAAAGATGATAGATTCATATTGCTAGCATCTATATTCATCCCAATAGTCATATTAATATCAGGGGAATTAGAAGATACCAAAATCACAGCTCCATTTATGCTGTGTGGGGACTTTAACGCTTTACATACTGACTATGATGAAAAAATAATAGGATAGGGGATATTTTCAAAGATATAGTGGATGATTTAGAGCTGAACATCATTAATGATGAATAGCCAAGTAGAATGGCGTCTCCACATCAAATTGCCCACATAATAGATTTTAACATATGCACCCCGGATCTAAACTTCGTAGCTACAAGGGAAATGCTAAGGGATACCCATACCCATGGCAGTGATCAGTACCTTATTATAGCCGGAGTATGCACTTCTTATTTGGTACCCTATATACAGTGTGCATATTACAAATATTGAAAACGTGCAAAGGCGCTTCTTGAAATGTCTGATGTACATTTCCGCAGTGATATGGGGGAAAAAATTCCAGAATTTCGTCAATGGGAACCCCATAAGATGATGACTCTTTGCAGATTTTACGATAGTCAAAGTTTGAGCACGATTGGCGTTCGCCATTTCCGATTTGTCTTCGTCTGAAATTGAGGTATCAAAGAAAACGAGAGCTACCAATTCTACATTGAAATGCCACAAATGGTTTGAGAATTTTTCCAAAGCGCTCTCAGAAATATCCTTGTCAATCTCCTGATAGTACAACAAACATCGCAAGAGGTCAAAGTCTTGCTTGGGAGCTGATTGTGATTTGTGGGCATTGAACCAAGCTTTGCAATACACTCTAACGAGAAAAATACAGACAGCTTCTAAGGCACTGAGTTCTTCATCACTCACTTTGCCTGCTATAGCTAGATTCGACTAGAAGTAACAATAATTATATATAACTAGCGGACCCTGTGCCTGCTTTGCCAGGCAAAACAAAATAAGAAATTTTTAAAATAAGAAATGAAACACACTGGTTTTCAACAAAGTTGATTTTTTGGCTTATATTTATTCTACTTTTATTTCTATTTGTTTACAATATAAATCCTATGTTTTAACTTAACTTAATCGCAGAGCTCTTTCGTAAACGACGTTTTTTGTTTTGCCCTGAGTTGTAGTGTAAATAAAGAGAACTGATGGCTTGCCGACAGGTGAACACGATACATATAATTGACCGTGGGAGAAGCATGGATATTATAATAAATACATCTTCCCCTTAAAATTTACCTTTCAAAATGGTTGCTTCAGTGAGGTTATACATAACCCTTTTGACTGCTAATGTGGTCCAATTACACAATCGAGGCTGATTTAAATTTCGGAGCATAATAATGGGAGCACCAACTTTTAATTGTAAACGATGAGGTGGAAACCTGGTAAATCCAATGAATTCAAAAATTCTGTGGGATAATTAACAGCGTCATCTTGATTTGGAACCGTGTCAACTGATTAATATGTTACAACTTCGCCAGGAACATGGGCTAAAATATCTGTATTCAATGCACCAACGTTCTTGTTTTTCGCAGCCAGTATCGCTCTTTCAGATAACCAATTGTGATTTCGATGATTTTTCGAAATATTTGGAAAAATACTTGAAACCAATTCTTGTTTTGTTGGTGCGAAATTGAAAAGTTATCGGGCAAAATCAGTAACAATTTGTCCATTTCCTATCGCCAGTAGTTGCGTAGAAAATGCATCGGCCGATGGATCATTTTGTATTTGAACTCGCACATTTGTAGTCAAACTGAGTGTTTGTTGGTGTCTCCACAAATGAAATGATTTTAAACATGCCTTTATTTCATCTGCTGTTGTTGAACGGGGAATCACAGGCAATGTTTCATGGAAATCACCAGCCAATAATACCAAAGCGCCACAAAATATTGCTTGACTATTGCGTATATCTTGCAAAGTCCTGTCCAATGCTTCTACTGATTTCTTATGTGCCATTGTGCATTCATCCC
This sequence comes from Chrysina gloriosa, assembly GCA_038088585.1. Taxonomy (NCBI): domain Eukaryota; kingdom Metazoa; phylum Arthropoda; class Insecta; order Coleoptera; family Scarabaeidae; genus Chrysina; species Chrysina gloriosa. Next base: position 31,159,718 of record CM076089.1, read on the forward strand.
AGATAATTAATTGGCATTGTTGCAAAACTTTTCCCATTCCAGAATTTTTGGAAATGTTACACGTAGGATTTTCATTGGCATTCATATTGAGGGGTAACTTCAGTGCAGAGTGAGCTGTGCGACCACCATCTAATAACGTGGCGGCTATTCCAGACGATGCAAGTGATAATGCAATATTACTCTGTGATCTTATAATCGCCAATAGCAAGGAAATCAAAAATGTTTTCCCAGTGCCTCCTGGGGCGTCCAAAAATGCACTCCCCGGTTTGATTTCGTACAACTTCCATAATGGTATTATATGCATGTCTTTGTTCTCGATTCAATTTCGGCGAATCCGAATTTATAAATGTGTTCGATTCATTTAAATCGTGTCCCAAAATCGCCTCCCAAAATCGCCTCCCAAAATCGCCTCCCAAAATCGCCTCCCAAAATCGCCTCCCAAAATCGCCTCCTTTTTGATGTATATAGAAGTCAAAACAATAAATTTATGGCATCTTTAAATTTATTTATCGCACACATGCGATTTCTGATTTCAACCAAATTTAACATAAACCATATAGGTCCCAATACCTACCCTGTGTATAAGTTTCGTTGAAATCGGTCGAAGCGTTTGAGCGTGATGCGGCGACATACGTAAGCCCAAAATTGCCTCCTTTTTTTATATATGTAGAAGATTAATAATTATATACAGAATATAAATTAGTCACAATAATATTTTCTTTCGCTTGAGACATATATCATGAGAAAATAATGGGAATTTCCGCAGATACGACCCCCAAACGTGGTTACTGGCTACTAAACTCAGAAACCCATTTTTTGTAACTGAGCTCCCAACAGCACGGGTTAACATACTCCAATCGTGCTCAAATTTTGACTATCGTAAAATCTGCAAAGATGTGTCATTTTGTGGGGTTCCCGTTGTCAAAAATACAACATCGATTTTTTACGGTCAACCTAGTACATACAGGACGGTGTCTAAACTGAACGTGGCTATAACTACTTCTTGATGCTGGAAAGATTTGAGTTGGTATCACTTAAAACCAGACGAAATATGGCTTCAGTTAAATTTTTATATAATATTTTACACTAGCGCATAGACTGCCCCTTTCTGATTGAGAGGATACACTTCAATGTACCTAGATTAGCAGCACGTGATCCACTAACTTTTTATATTGATAGCAGCAGAACAAATTTGATGACTAAATCTCCGGTGACAATAATGTGTGGAAATTTTAATACACTTTGCAATTCTTGTGACATTTTTCACCCTAGATTACCTGCAATTATTAATATGTTTATCACCTCATAAAATTTAGTGTTTTCTTTCTACTTTGTTTTCTAAATTGACTTTTCTTGAAAATAAATTGTGTGCATATTCTATTTTCCATCATTTGCTTTCGAAGATTTTACTGTCGTAATTAATTATATTTAATAATATTCTCTTTTTATGCGTAATGTGTTCTTTTTTTTGTTATTTAAGCATGTCTAGATTTTTTGATTTATTGTATATTTCCTGTAATTGGACTAGCTTGTAGGAAATAAATGAATTATTATTATTATTATTATAGATTTGTCACTTAACACAGATGGACGGTTACCTGTGGATAGACGCAAATACAATATTATCGAACAACTGGTCCCCTTTCAGTAATTTTATCAGGGAAGGATCTTTAATATGTCAGAAAGCGGGGATAATCCTGAGGTGTTCCTACAGGAGCTTCTCCAAGCTACAGGAGAGAAATTTTCGCAAATCGATAATAGCAATCGATACAAATCTTTCACTCCATGCTGGGACAATGAATGCACTCAACTCATCAAAGAGAGAAGATAAGCAATACATCAGTATAAAAAAATATAGTACGGAATATTACTTGGAAGCCAATAACTGAAAGGAAACTAAAGCAGAACGAGAAAATTAACTTTATCGGACTCTGTTCCTCAATAAATAAAGACACTCCCATTACTGAGGTCTGGAAAAGTTGGAGGGTTGAGGTTTGACAGCATTTAACCTGAGAATGCGAGAAGTATTGTGAGAGTTAAAACACAAATTACCTTGAGCACTGTATGCAAGTTGAAAAATAGTGAATGAACAAAAAATTCCCGAAGGAAAACCAACAGGGAACGCGATTAAACGGTGACAGCAAAAATTGAATAACGATAGGTTATAAAAATAACGACAACAAGCGGATAAGTCACCGAACTCCGCAGAAATAAAAACGAGTCATACAAAACAAAAAAGCTAGGTCAGTTACAAGAAAAATATATATAAACGATGATTTAACTAAGGATCAAAGAGAAATACAGGCAAAAATTAGAACCACAGCTAGAGAAGAAAGATATAGAAAAAAGCGCTAAAATCGGGCATCAAAAGTTGATCTTAGAAAGCGAAGTTTGAAAATAAAATAATGAGAAAGGACTGTTGGAAAAAGGAAAAGGCAACAGACACGAGAAAAATAGTAAAAGTAGCAACATGAAACACTATAGAATTATACCAGGACGGAAAATTAAAGCATTTGATAAGCCAAGCGAGAAAGAATAAATTTCGACTTGTGGCGCTACAGGAAACAAAGCAGGAGCAAGCTAGTCAGAAAATGGGATGCTAATAGTGGAGGAAATAATAGAAGGTTGGGCACCGGATTTATAATACACACGAAGTTAAGCTCTTCAATTGTCGACTTTAGAGCAATATCAGATAGACTATGCATACTGATATTAAAAGGAAAGTATAAAAAAATCTCATTTAAAATATTCATGTAAAAGAAAATTTCTACAATGAACTAGATCAAGCTTATGAAATCATACCAAGATATATGATCTAAAAAATCATCGTTGGTAATGTCAATGCAAAAATAGGCACCGAGGAAGTATATATGTCCATGATACGTAAACACAGCTTACGAGAGACAACAAATGAGAATGGGAATATGCTAATAGACTTTGCAAACGAAGAAAATCTTATCTCTCGTACCTATTTTCAACAAGAAGACATATACCAGGGTACATCGAGATCTCCCGATGGTAAGACAATAAGTCAAATAGATCATATCCTGATAGAAAAAGACCGGGAAAATACATTACACATATTGGAATATACAAAGGTCCATATATAGACTCAGACCATTTTTGGTCGGAATAAAGTTGAGACAGCTAATACCCGAGAAGCGTAATTAATAAAAATCAACAACGAGGCCGATAATTAGGCTAGAAACAATGAAAGAACAATTGGAATACGCAAATATGATTAGCCAAGAACTGAGGGATGTTACAGAAGACAATGTGTAACAAATGTGGACTGTAATTAAGGACACTATAACAAGGACAAGGATGAACAGCAACAAAAGCACAAACAAAAAGCATAATGGAGGTTTGATAGTGAATGCAAAGCAGAGTAGGAGAAACACAGTAGACTAACACTAAAAATGCTAAAACAAAGGACAAACGAAGCAGAGAATAATTAGTCAAACAGAAAGCAATAAACAAACAGGTTATACGAGAAAAAAGAAGGCACTAAGAAGATAAACTGAAAGACATAGAAGAAAATTACTAAAACAACCTGGTTACAAACATATCAGGGTATCAGGACCGAAAAAGAGGTACAAGGTAGAAGTATAGCCTGTACATTATAAAGATGACAAAGAAAAAATGATAATTAGTAACCAGGAAATACTGAAACATTGGCAGAAGTTTTTCGATCAACTTTTAAATGAAGAATCAAATGCATGTGATGAAACTGAGGACGTAAGAGTTAAATTTATAGTGCAAACCACAAAGTGCCACTTAGAGGAACAATAACCACCAACGTTGACAGAAATAGAAAGCATCATTAGAAACTTAAAAAACAACAGGGTCCAGGAAGCGACCGCATAACAAACGAAATGGTCAAATATGGAGGACCACAGCTGGTAGACATCATCCACAGATTATTAAAGACCACATGGGAGCTAGAAGAGGCGTTGTTCAATTGCGCGCAGCGGTCAGTTTAATACCTGCTAATACTTTAATCCCCAAGAAGGTTACTGGTCTATTGCGCGCCGCGATCAGGTCCTTAATTACATCCAAATTTTCTGACCTATAACGGTCTAATGTACCTTTCTACCCGCTTTCTCTTATTTCTTTGTGTGCATACGTTTCGATCATAGTCGTAGATCTCCAGTGGCGTAATGGGGTATTCACGCGACAGTTATTGCAATTTACTTTAAGTAAAAACGTTCTAAAATGAGTGAACGTGGTAAAAATGATCGATAACTATACATTTCGTAAAGACCGAGAAACGGGGCTAGGTATTTCGTATAGGTGTACAAAAAGAGGGTGCACATCTTCAATAAATGTTGATAAATTAAAACAAATTTTACTTCAAAGGAAAGGCCAACACAACTATCCTTGCGTCAACAATTTACTAGTTAAAGAAAGTCAGAAACCAGTGCGAGTGTCTTCATTCTGTACATTCCATACTTTCATGTGTTGATTGTTATACAAGAATCTATTTTAACTATCTATTTCTACCAGAAACTGCAGAATGGCATTAGAAGGAAAGCAACGAAGATATATCACAACGTACCTCAAAAATAATCAATGTAAGCATCAAACAGCAAGCTTCTAACATTAACATTACCACCAAAGAGGTAGAAAATATTAGAAAGAATATCTACCGTGCCAGGAGAAGTTTCCTGCCTCCATTGCGACGCAGTATAGAAGATATTCACGATGCTCTGGAGGTTTATGCAAACCAAGTAAGGCAGAAAATTTTTTATAGGTGAACGGAAGAAGATTAAATATAATTTTATTTTCGTGTTATACAAATTTAAAATATCTATGCTTACGTTCAAAGATTTATGTTGACGGCACGTTCAATTGTTGCCCAAAATTTTTTGTACAATTTTTCACAATTCACACAGTAGAGAACGGACATTATATTCCATTAGTATTTGTTTTACTTCCAAATAAACAGTCACATACTTACTTCGAAGCTTTTAAATTAGTTCAAAATTATTGTAATGGTGTTAACTTGCTCTTTCAGCCAATGGATATTGTTTGTGATTTTAAGAAAGCAATACATATAGGCATGAAAAAGTTTAATCCCGAAATTAATATTATCGGATGTAGGTTCCATTTAACCCAATCGTGGTTTCGAAAAATTCAAAATATAGGATTGGTAAATGAGTACAGGAAAATCGATTCTGAAGTAGGTCAATGGTTGCCATGGACTTTTGGGCTATTGTTTTTAGATTCTGAGAATGTAGAAGACTGGGACCAAATATATGGGCCTCTTGCTCGACTAGTACTCAATATACCATAAATGCATGCGAATCTTTTCGCAGCCAATTTAATGCTAGTTTTTATGCATCCCACCCAGATATTTATAAATTCCTTGAAATTATGGTGGACATCCAACTAAACTCATATATCAAGATGGACAGTCAATGTCAGTTATAAAAAGCGCGTCATAATTTAATCAATTTATATGTAAAAGAATTAGTAGATTTGATTTTATTAAAAGTGTTTGTTATCAATACGCAAGAAAACAAATTACACAAAATATGTTTGTTGCACTTCAGGTTATTTTATTTCAAACAATACATTTATTTATTGTTAGTGCATCGTAACGAAAAGATAATTCGTACTTGATACATAACAGTTTGCGCCCAATTAACCTTGTTAAAGACTTAGACGTTTGTTTTAGAATTAAGATATATATATATTTTTTATATATAATATTGTTTCAATATTTGCTATATATCAAGATTTGTAATTTTTTGTAACTTCATTAACTGTTCCCGTTATTTTTTACTATTATATTTAAAAAAAACTATATTCAATTTTTGTGTTATATGTGTTATAGGTATCGTATATGTACCACATTTAAATTTATCTCATGTTTTGACTCTTGTAAGTGCTTATATTGTATCAAACGCTAGCGCCAGTGCGTGCGTGTATTTTAACGTACGTTCAGACGTACGAGCATACGTCGGTCTGTTAACCGCGCGAAGATGGAAAGTATCGAATGTCACCATCGGTGAATACAAGTCAATCGTCTGCAGTCCCCGTCTGAAAAGATCGAGCGCCGAGTGAATCATCTTAACCCATTGCATTAGGCCTCTTTTTCAAAGGAATCGACGAATCATTCAAATAAACATTCTGTGGCTTCGTCGGTACTATAGGGAAGGCAAAGCACACAGATATGGATGTAGATATAGCAAAGCAGGGACATGCGAGCTGGGTATAAGACCACCCGAACGTCTTAGAACTGAACCGCCTTCCCAGACGTTCGATCTACATCTCATAAGTGCTTTAAATACGTTAAGACCAGATACGTACAAATCTCCTAGCGAGACCGTAGAAGACCCGTCCGTCTTCCGTCGTACGATGAACGAAAGTATACGCATCGGCGACCGCCATCCGACTTGCGACTGCATACACGTTTAGGGACAAACGTATTTTGAAACTATACGAACTTACGTACCTTCATTTTAGCGTCTAACAGACCTCGGCGACCGCCTGGCCGCATAAAATTTTGTGTAGACTTCGGTCTTCAGTAAATTTAAACGTTTAAGACAAACGTCTCCGTCCTAAGAGACATATATGGTACGGCTTCGCCGTTTTTTACCGCGCTTAGGCGCAAACGTTTGTGGCTGACGTATTTAGAACGTTTAGGACAAACGCAAAGACGAAATACTTGAACTGTTTTGAACGAAACGTATTCTAAAACGTTTAGCCACAAATACATTTTAAATTTTCTCCGAAGCGAGAACCATCCGATTCTTCGGATTCAAGTAACAGACCGTCGTTCACCGCCCGACTTAAATGCAAGATATAAGCGTTAAGTCAAATGGGCTAAAACACAGTACACGCTAGACGTGATACACATTATAAGCATAAGTTGCGATACATTTTTTTATCTAAAAAATTTGACCTTGGAATGATGATTTACCATCGTTTCTTTTATTGTGAGTGTCGATCATATCTGTGTGTAGAAATGTTATATAGTAACTGTGTCAATTATAGCTATCTGATGAAATGTTCTTTTATTGTGTATTAAATGTATTACTAACCATATCTATCAAATAAACCGGCATAAAACAGAAAAGCCTGTTTTAATTTCTATATCCACACGCAAGCGGGTAACCGCATTGGTGCTCTCTCCAAACCAGGAGACCGTAACAATCCTCTACCTAAAAGTCACCGGTGAGATTAACTTTACCTTTCAATTTTCCTAATTATTGCGCGATTGACCTGTGAGATTAATTTTATCTTTAAAATTTTCTGACCATTGCGCGCAATTGACACATGCCCGCTAAAAGTAATACAAACGGAATGGAACGAAACAGTACTATACCCGATACCCCTGCTCAATGTACAAAGTATTAGCAACGCCCAACAACAAGTTGGCAGTGCGAACTAATAGTATATTAGGTGAATACCAATGTGGATTTGGGCGAGGACGAAGTGCTACGGCTCAAATTTATAATCTAAGAGAAATACAGGCAGACAGTCACAAACATAACAAACTGACAATGGCCTTATTTATAGACGTAAAACAAGCATTCGGCCGAATTAAAAGAAAAGAGCTATATAAAGCACTAAAAGACCTGAAAATTTCACCAAAGTTAATCAGGATGATAAAATTAACACTACAAAGAACAGAAAATAGAGTAAAAATAAACAACGTATTGACAGAAAAATTTGAGGTGAAAGAAGGGGTGACCCGCTAGCTTCCCTGTTATTCAATATAATATTCGAGAAGATAATACAAGAAGCCGACATAATTGGATTAGGGCTAATATATCATAAAACGCATCAATGTGTAGCTTTTACCGAAGATATAGTGATCTTGACCAGGAGCAAGGATGAACTGAAGAATGAACAAAAACACTGGAGGAAAAGCAAGGGAAAAAGGACTACATATAAATTAAACCAAAACGAAATATGTGTATGGAGTGGAGAAATGAGAAATTTGCTCAAGGACAATATCTAACCATAACAATAACGAGCGGGACAATGTACAGCAGGTGGAAAGGTTTGAATACCTAGGCGTCATATTCGCAACCAGGCAACATTAAAAAAGAATTACGCAATAGAATAATGAGAGGGAACCGTTGCGTATATGCGCTTAACAAATTGCTCAGAAGCAAAAACATATCCAGAGGGGCTAAAGTCTAAACTAAGAACTTATAAGACGGTGATAAGACTCATTGTTACATATGCATCTAAGACCTGTGTAACAACGAAAATTGAAGAAACAATGTTGATAGCATGGGAAAAAGAGTACTGCGAAAGATATTCGGTGGAAAAATCGAAAATAATCGGTGGGTAAGGTGAACAAACAAAAAACTGGAAGCGTTATACGGAGAACCCAATAGACTCAGATGGGTGGGGCATATAAACAGAAAGCCTCAGTCTAGAATACCAAAAATAATCTTGTCAAGCACAGTAGGAGGAAGAGGGAAAAGGGGAAGACCCAAAACGAGATGGTTCAACGAGGTAGTAAAGAATATGCAGAACTTAGACATTTACAACTGGGAAGAGAAACAAAGAACAAGAAAAATGGCGGGCAATAGTCAACTAAGCTACGGGCCTACTAGGCTTGCAGTACTGACTTATTATTATATTACTTTGAAGCTGAGAAGACGATGGGAATAACTAAAAGGAAACTAAAACAGAAAAAGAAAATGAGCTTTATCGGATTCTGTTCCTCAATAAATAAGGAAACTCCCATTACTGAGGCCTAGAAAAAGTTAAAAGATTCAGTAACATATACGAACCAGCTCGTTGTCTACCACTAGACTTGGATTCGATTTACCAGTTACTCGCTATGATAGCTTCATCTTCAGTTACTGCACTGCTCCAATTAGGCAATGAGTTTACATGGCAAGAATTGCTAACGCTCTTACTAGCTAATAGAAAGAACTCGTTCCCCGGATTAGACAATATAAATTACAAATTATGCATGCCCTAAACCCGTATACCCCATATAGGCCGATTGCGTTATCTTCATGTCTGATTAAAACCCTCGAATCTGTAATTAAAAATCGGTTAAAATGGTGGTTAGAACATAGCAAGATTATTCCGGACTCCCAATATGGGTTTAGGAAGGGCAAATCGACTCAAGACAGACGACATATAAATATATATATAGAAAGCGTTTGTTAACAAAGAATATGTTGTTGCGTGCTTCCTCGACATTACCGGGGCTAAGATTCCAAAGAACTTAACAGAATTAATTATTGATGTCGTCACAGACCGTCCTCTTAGGATAAAGTACAGGGGATGTTGTATGTGAATGGAAAAGACCTATCAAATGCAATCGATAAATGTAATAGCAACCTATAATTATTACAGCAATTGGCATTTAGAAAATCTGTTGCACCTTATTTTTGCTTTCCTTTATTTCCTTTATTTTAAATTTGTTTTCCATAATAATCCTGTACCGTGTTTAATTATAAGCTCAATGTTATTTACAGTCAATAAGTGCCAGTCTCCTACAGATGGCGCTGGATCAAGCCGTCACGTGTGCATGTGTGGTTGGTCTACTTATGCTTTGATCTTTGAGATTAGGGTTTTCCTTGGGTCTTTGGGTATGTGATTTTACTTGGGTTCTCGTGGCTTCGCACCTTGAGTTGTTTTTTTTTTTTAGTTCTTTCAGTATTTTGCTCTACTCCCACTCCTGGAGTGAGTGTTCAGGATTTTCATAGAAAAGTTTTTATTTTGAGTAACGATGGACATTTGAGTTTCCGACCAATACTTTCACATTTGTTACATATAGTAGTTTTGTTATCGCCGTTCAGCCGATAATTTCGTGGAGTAGGTTTCAGGAAATCCTAGTTTGGGACAGACGGCAGCTTCGGCGTAAGTCCTCATCCAAGAGATGTATATTCCGTTTGGTGGTAGGAACCAGTAAACTTTTCTGTGCTTGCGTACGTTGAATTCGCGCAAGAACTAACCCCTTTCAGAATTAGAGTTACCTAATCAGTTCACTCTTTCTTATTTGTTATCATTGGTTATGCCTGTATTTTTGTTTCTGGTTCACACCGGAAATGTTCTGCGAGCATTTCCTCTGGAAGTTGAGGGGGATTTGTTGCACCTTATTTTTGCTTTCCTTTATTTCCTCTATTCTAAATTTGTTTTCTATAATAATCCTGTACTGTATTTAATTATAAGCTCTATGTTATTTACATTCAATAAGTGCCAGTCTCCTACAGATGGCGCTACGTTAAAATTGCCTACTTACCTATTGTCTTTCTATTCGTATAAAAACAACTGTATGAAGTGTTCATAAAGTACTTAGTTTATAATAGATTTAAAGCGGTCACTTTGTTTGGTTTATCGATTAATGTTAAAAGTTGTAGACGTACTAAGTGAAGTTGGGAACCATGCTAGAAACGGGGAAAAGTGTGACGTGCGCAGAAGCAAGAGGGACTCGGGGATTAAGTGTTGGGAAGGCGGTGAAAAGGGGGAGAACGACATTGGCATCAAGAAAAGTAGTAGTGATAGCGAGGTGGGTCCGACAAAAATTCAAGTAATTTCTCGATTGTCGAGGATTGGCGGCCTATCTCGCGTGTCATCCCCCAGTTGTTTAGCCCATGTGGGATTTTGGATAATCTATCCATGAAGGAAAAGGGGAGTGACAACACGGAAGCTCCGGATTTATAGATCACGCTACCGACACCAGGTACCACCATCACCCAGCCATTACACCGGCGCCGATCAAGGACACGTTCAGATAAATACTTTCTTTTATTTCTTAACTTCCCAGCCTTCAGCATTAACTTTAGTAACGTAGTGGTAATTCAGTAATTATCGTTTAGTAGTAAGATTCTTTTGTTTTCTTTATATATATATATATATATATATATATATATGGTTGTGGTTTATGTGAACAACTTGTCGCCAATTCTACTTTCCATCAATAGCCTGTCAGGTTTCAATATTTCCCTGACAGGGATAACATCTAAAGGCCGCCTGTTAATGCTGAAAATATTGTGGCCCCCTGAGAAAGAGTCGAGCATTTAGCTGAGGCACGGCGTGGTCCTTGTACAGGCTGATCAAGCAAGGTACTCATATAGGCATCGGGTATTCAATTGTATATTTTGATCCGTTTCATTTGTATCGTTTGATCGACGTGGTAGTTGGATATATAGATTCATACACAGATATACCCCCCCTTTCTTTTTTCTTCTTTCTCCGTAATGGAACAATGTCGCTCATGTTTCATAAATTAGATAACAAACCAAACCAGTGATTTTCATCAGAAGGCCAGATCCCACACCGCATGTTCTTATCAAAGATGATAATATTAGAATTTCAGGGGAAGTAAAAGGTTTAGATATTATGTTGGATCGGAAACTGAATTTCAAATCAGAAGTGAATAATATAGTTAAAAGATCTACCAAAGGTCAACTTACAGTCACTTGGGGTAGGGGGCGGTGCACACCCGTCATGTCTCTTACTATTATATGGAGCAATAATTCGATCTCATATTGGTTACAGTGGCCCCTTAATCCTTCCTCTATCTAAAACTCCCTCAACCAAATTAGACAGAATTCAGTTTCGTTCTCTTAGAATTGTCTTGTGACCGATGCGTGCTACTCGAACAGATGCATTATTAAGAGAGGCCAGCGAACAACCTCTAAAAATAAGATATGAAGAGCTTGCCTACAAGTTAGTACCCAAATCCATAATCCTAGAGAATAACACAACTTGTATAATAATAATAATAATATATATTTAAACTCTAACTTAACCCCAAAAACATATGAAGAAAATTCCCCTTTCCAGCCTTAATTAAAACCTACGCGGCTAGCAGGGATCATAAGAACGGACTAAAATTAACTACAATATTCCCATGCTTTCTTTGTAGTTTTTATGCTCAAAACAACCAAATTCCCGTCATTCTCAACACCAACGTAATGTATAATTTCTCAAGCATGCCCATCCAGCTAGTAAATGGTGTATTTAGTGAAATGGTGGAATCCAGATAGCCATCATTTCATTTGATTTGCACAGATGCGTCCAAATTGGCTCTACCTAACTGTGTAGGTATTGGCATATATGTACCATCCTCTAGTTAGGAACTATCAGTCAGGTTATACGACGACCATAATATAACTAGAGCGGAGTCTATCGCAATTTTCCCTCAGGGACTCACTGTTAACAGGTTTAACTAGTGAGTACGGGAATTTAGCGCTCCCGAGGGTCCCGAACTAAAATCCCAAACTAAGGTGTAAGGTAACGTGTCGAGAATTGCGTGGCCGCAGGGGAGTGCGGTCGTTAACGTTCCCCTGGGGGCACCAGACGAAACCTCCTTGTATTTAGCCGATCATGCGGGGCTCTGATCGGGTGGACAGAAATTTCCCTAGCTACTCGTGGGAACAAGATGGGTAAACAAAAACAAAAACAAACAACGGAAGAGTATGGAAAAGGATCCAAAGCCCTAGGGCAGGAACCATCCATGCAGAAGACAAGCCAGGAAGCCAAAGGTGTGCCAGAGCCATCTAGCGGAAGAGATAGGAACAAAGCTGTGAGGGTCAATGCGGCATAGGACGTGGATCGGATGTCCGACGCGGAGATCTTCACAGCTAAGATATCTGGGATATCCAAGGGTAAGGTGCAGAAGCTGATGAAACAAGGCCAAGATTACGTACAGGCCAAAAGAGTCGTGCTCAAGGCCAACTTCATGAGCCATGCACAAAGGGGCCGGGTTAGCCCAGATAAGGAAGCTAGGTCTCAACAGACGACGGAGGTTAATAAGCGTAAACCAAGGACGGAGGTCCAAAAAGACAGAGGTCGGAGGGCAGTACTCCCGGAGGTCTTCCGAAGGGCAAGAGGCCAAAAACCAAAGGTTTAACCTTCAAGAAGGCCGTTGCTCTGGGGAGGATCGCGGTAGTCTGCCACGACTATCCAGCCACCCAGATGGAGCCGGCAAAGCTTAAGACAGCCCAGGACTCTATTATGGAGGCTTACGATAGCATTACGGAGCAAGGGCTTCAAGTCCGCTTCGAGAAATGCACGCACAAACCGGGATACCTGGTCGTGACTTGCGCCGATGCCGATAGCGCACAATGGCTGAGGCGTATGGTCCCCACTCTGGAGCCATGGGAGGGCGCAGCTCTCACCACTTTGGAGGGAGCGGACATCTCTAGGCCGTGGGCTTGCACGATGTTTGTCCCGGATGAGAAGGGGCAAAAAGTACAGGCTGAGAGCATACTCACCAGATTAAGACTGAGCAATCGAGACATGAAAACTAACCTGTGGGCCGTCTGGAGATCGGCACCAGCGGAGATAGGTACACTCTGGACCCTTTCCATAGAAAAAGAGTCAATGGGGTAGGTCAAGAAGCTCAACATGTGTCCGTACTTCGGAATGGGGAGACTGCGTTTCCGAATAAAGGACGGGCACAAAAAGCTGGTCAAGAGGAGAGAAAGGAGAAACCCTCTGAATCCACCGACCAAGCAACGGAATTAGCCTTGGTTCAAGAGACAACTAGGTCCAGAGGCGAGGCAGAAAGCGAGGCGGAGGCACTTCCTCATAAGGACCAGTCCTGCGAAGCCGGAGTTAGCCCATTTTAAAGCATTCCCATCCTGGGGTTGGCTGCTCCGATGGAGGGGGACGAGGTCGGTGGGGAAGATTCGCCAGAAACTGACAATTCCCCCTTCAATAGATTGACGGGGGAATCAGGGTTTGCAGGTGAATCTCCAACATGCAAAAGCCGCTTTGGCAACGCTTGTGAGGAGATTCGAAATAGAAGGCCTAGATGTGGCCCTCCTGCAAGAACCTTGGCTGTACAAAGGGAAAGTTGCAGGCCTGACGCCGCAGCAAGGTAAAGTAATATACAAGGGAACGGGCCATAAGGCCCAGAGCCTGTATATTATATAACAATAGGGTAAAATGTACACTCATACCGGTGCTCTGCACCGATGACGTGGTTACAGGTTTACTATCAGCAAAAACGGAGGAGGGGGAGAGAAGCTGGCTAATCTGCTCTGCCTACTTTCCAGGGGATGAGAGATGTCCACCTCGCCTACTAAGCTACATAGTTGCATACGACGAGGAAAAGGGCCTACAACTCATCATCGGATGTGATGCCAACGCTCATCACACAGTGTGGGTAAGTACAAACACCAACAAACGAGGTGAGTTCCTATTACAAGCTATAGTATCTCAGGGGTTGCTGGTGGCAAACGTCGGTAAAGAGCCTACGTTTGTCACTAGGACTCGGCAAGAAGTGGTAGACCTGACACTTTGCACTAGCAAAGTAAGTGGCCTAATCTACAACTGGCACGTGTCGAATGAGCCCTCGTGCTCAGACCAGAGGCAGGTTTGATCTAGACACCTCCCTCCCGGAAACGAGGCACAGAAACCCAAGGGAGACGGACTGGGAGGACTATAAAAGGTCCCTTAGCGAGACTCACGAGGGTGGGGTGCCTCCGGTCCGGGGAACGGAGGGCCTGGAGCTAGCAGTGGAACAGATTAATGAAGCCATCAGGGCTGCGTATCTGGCAAACTCTCCAGAAAGGACAAAACACCAAAAGGGTATTAAACAGTTTGGTGGAATAAGAGCATAGAAAGGCTAAGAACGGAAGTTCGAAGGCTATTCAACAAGGCTAAAGACAACCAAAACTGGGATATATATATATATATATAGGACAAAACTTACTCAGTACAACAAGGAAATTCGCAAGGCGAAGAGGAACTCTTGGAGGAAGTTCTGCGGGGAGGTGAATAAAACCCCCACGTGTGCTAGAATCCATAGAGTTCTTGCCAAGGAAGGGAATTCTGTAACTGAGGTGGGACTAGTCAGAAAAACCGACGGAACCTATACTGCAACGTATGAGGAAACTATTAAAGAGCTACTAAAAGTTCACTTTCCGGGTTCATCAATTCTAACACACTCTAAAGGATCAGAAGATCTTGGGGAAAGGCTAAGGAGACCAGTCCAGCCGGACTGGAAACTGGTCACAGAGATCACCAGGTCAAATAGAGTGAGATGGGCTATAAGCAGGTTCCAACCATTCAAATCTCCCGGGGTGGATGGAATATACCCTGCTTTACTTCAAATGGGAGCGGATATATTAATACCATACCTGTATAAGATCTTCAAAGCTTGTGTGGCATGGGGGTATATGCCGACGGTATGGCAAAAAGTGAGGGTCAAAAGTCAAAAGTGAAGCCCAAAGTGGGTAGAGTGGTAGACCAAACACCAAAGTCATACAGACCAATCAGCCTATCATCTTTCCTGCAGAAAACGTTGGAGAGATTGGTAGACAGATACATTAGGGAGACACTCCTAGCAGAGCAGCTTTTAAGTAAAAGGCAATACGCTTACCAACTGGGAAGATCAACGGACTCAGCGTTGGACAATCTGAATAGGCTACTGTCAAAGTCGATTGAAGACAAAGAAATAGCGATAGCCACTTTCCTAGACATTGAAGGAGCATTCAATAATGCTACTACAAACTCAATTGTGGGGGCCTTAGAAAGAAAAGGAGTCGCACCCGTTATAGGCAGATGGATAAGAGCTGGTCTAGAGAAAAGGATAATAGTATCCTTGATAGGCGAGGCTTCCATCGAAGTACACAACTGGTGCAGGCAAGAGCAGTTATCTATTAACACTCAAAAATTCAGATAGTTGCTTTCACCAAAAAGAGGGCGCTGGAAGGTATACGGCCGCCAGTACTAGATAGGGTAGAAATTCCAATTCTAAAAGAGGCTAAATACCTGGGAGTACTGTTTGACTAACGTGGAACTCTCATATACAAAAACCATCAATAAAGCCACAATTGCCCTTGGCACATGTAGGCGAATGTGTGGGAAAAACTGGGGCCCCAGTCCTAAAATGACTCTATGGTTATATACAAGGGTAAAAGGGCCAAAAGCAAGGCAAGAGGGAGCTGTCAGGCTACTAGGCGGGGTACAAAGACTTGCATGTCTAAGTGCCACGGAAGCAATGAGAACAACTCCTACAGACGCACTGGAGGTGATTTTGAACCTACCACCCTTAGATATCCACATACAAGGAGTAGTAAGGTCAGTAGCCTACAGACTGATGCAAGGACAAACCCCCATAAGTCAAGTCCATGGCACTGAAAACCACAAGTTGATTGAAGAACTCAGGGCAGATCCCCACGGGGATGCCGACGGATGACATGGTTCACAAATTCAACTTTAAGGAAAATTATAAAATAGTTATACCAGATAGATAGGAATGGAAACAAGGTCCAGCCATACAGGCGCAGTATACCTGGTACACGGACGGCTCTAAGCAGATAAAGGTGTTGGGGCAGGAATATACGGACTCAAAGAAAGGACGATGGTCCAGATGAGTCTAAGTAAAGATACCACGGTCTTCCAGGCGGAAATAGCCGCGGTACATCTCTGCGTCGGAGAAATCAATAAGCAGCGCGGCTCCAATCGCACGGTGGCCATTTTCTCCGATAGTCAAGCGGTGCTGAAGGCATTGGATTCGGTACAGGTCGATTCAAGGCTTGTATGGGATTGTGTGTGTGCTCTGAACGAACTCGGCAGTCGCGCGAAAGTGACGATAGCTTGGGTTCCGGGGCACGGGGAAATGAGAAAGCTGACGAACTGGGCCGAGAGACCTCGTCGATGGCATTCATAGGACCGGAGCCCTCCTCCGGCATTACAAAAACAAGAATCAAATCGGCCATAAGAAAGTTGACCGAGGATAAATCTCTCCCCAGACGAGAGATAGGCGAAACAGTTCCTTGGAGAGCAAATGCCGAAGTTTACAAAGGACCTACTACGCAGGGACAGAAAGTCCGTCAGAGGGATAGTGGGCCTACTAACAGGGCACTGCAGGCTCAATAAGCACATGAATAAAATGGGCTTGACAGAGGAAGCGATATGTAGATTCTGTCAAATTGAGGAAGAAACCGCGGTCCATGCATTGTGCCAATGCGAGGTACTGGCAAGGACGCGGCTGTCACACATGGAAGACGAATATCCCGAAGCGAGACTATATGCGGAAGAACCGCTCTCAAAGCTAATAAGTCTAATTAAAGGAATAAAGCTAGAGAACGTACTCTAAGGAGGCATGAGGACCACAATAGATCTGTAAAGGTCGCAGTGGAAGAGACAGTACTGCCACCTCAAGTAATCTAATCTAATCTATCGCAATTTTGGAAGCTTTAAAAATTATTCAACGGCTAAATCTCAAAAAACCAGTCATCATATCTGACTCTCAAAGTGCTGTCTACGCCATCAAGAAATCTGAGATAAATAGTAGATCTGATTGCATAATATCGGAGATTAAGACAATGTTCTTACAACTGTCAAGTACTCTGTTTGACATTGAAATCTTATGGGTACCGGGGCATAAAGGAATAGTAGGCAACAAGAAAGCAGATGAACTGGCCAACAAGGGAGATAGATTAGATCAGGTATCTGTCTACAAGGTTCATTTCACAGACGTTTTATATATCTTCCAAGAGCGACTTTTGCAGAAAAGGCAATCACAATCGGATCAAGTTAGCCAAGTTAAAGGGAAAATACTATCGTCAAATTGTAAGTAAGATTCCAAATAAACCCTGGTTTAAGGAGCTGATTCTTAATCGAAGAAGTATCTCCACTATATGTCGACTTCGATTTAATCACTGTCTTTCATTTGCACATCTAAATCCTAGATTCTCCCAATTGTAACTGTGCGGTGATAACTGACTTGAATCACATTTACTTTGCCTGTAGATTAAACCTAATTCACTGTAATAATTGTACTCGACTCATCGCAATAGGGATGCCTTCGCCTTTTGCTTTTCCCTATCTTTTGATAAATCCATCACTGGAACTAATTAAAACAATAATGAATTTCGATGTCTAACTTGGTTTCCGGGTTGGAACCGCGTCTGGTTTGACGTGGGTGCAGAGGTTTCGTCCACTATTACAAGGGACAAGGGACAAGGGAATAATGAATTTCCTTGATAACACTAAAATTAAGTTATAATATGTAACAACAGAACAATACAAAACCTCTCCCTCTTCTCCACTCTGTTAAACCATTACGTGTCTTTCCGTGGGCCATTTCTGTGGCGCTGTAATCGGCTTAACCCTACGGTAATAACCAAAAACATATACGTTAGTCAATAACCGGATACCCCGATACCCCTATGTAGTTTTTGTCAGTTTTATATTAAAAATTATGCTTTTAAGTTTAATAATATGTAGATAGTGTTTCCGTTCATATATTAAGGTATATATAAACAATTTTGTTGAATAAATTCACGAAAGTTTTTTGCTTTAAGTCGCTACGTTTAACTTACTCTTCTGTCGCTAAACCAAATGTAACTATAAAGAGAAGTCTTCTGCATACATACAGTATCTTTTTGTTCTACTTCGATAACGATATTTTTTTTTAATTGTTTACTATAAGCCTTTGTCTGTTGCTCTAACAATTTAAAAAAGAATGTAAGAGTGGTAAGTTATGTAGAAAAATAAATTAAACTTTTACGGGTACCGCGGTACTCGGTCATTGACTCGCGTAGGTGTCGAATGTAAAACCATTTTATATAAAAATTTAACTAATAATATATATATATATATATGTATTTTTCTTTTCTTATTGTCTTCAAAGACCTCAATAGCGACGATTTCAAGTTTCATAGCCATATTTTCATTATTAGAAAAATGCGAGCATTTTTAATTTGAAAAAGTTACCCGGGTACCCGGTTATTGACCGTAGGGTTAAGCTAACCTTCTATATTCATCTAGCACGCTGCATGCAAACAAAGCTTATGTAGAATCAGCGCTTCACGAATTTTTGGGTCGATAATGGAAAATAGATGAGCATACATTGGGGAATATAGTAGTGTAATTTTTTGAAGTGAATACTTCTTAAGGGACCCCGGGGGATAATCGTAAACGCGTAATGCATAACCGTAAGCTAGGTGTACTCATCGATTTCCGATCGTACGAAAAACTATCGTGCGAATTACGTTTTTTGAAAATAAGAACTGCTTTTTAAAACAATTTTTTTATTTCAGCGAATGGAATCGTTTCGTATCTTATGAACGACTAACTTACAGACATATATTCTCTTAAGACAAAAGATGCAAACGTAGACATTTACAATGATAAGATTATATTTGTGTAGCATACCATACAACGTAACACCTCCCCGACAAGATCAAAATTTACACTGTAAATCAGTTAAATTTTGTGGATTTACATTATTATCAAATTTTTTCTTTAGACAATTTAAATTTACAATTTTTGTGTTTCTGATAAATTTTACAATAATATACAAACAGGCTATTATTAACATACAATACAAAATTATTGTCCAAACACTGGGTGTATTACTGACAAGCTTTGTTTCGTCTTTGATATTTTCTTGCAAAATGTTGAATCGATTTACAATATCTTTAAGTTTTGACAGTTCTAAAGTTTTGAGCCTTAAAAGCTCTAATACAATATCATCATTGCTTAATTTAATATCATATTCTAAATTAAGTGCATTATATTTACTATATTTAGTTTCCTGTGAATTCTTAATGATAATACCATTAATTGTTACAATACAATTTGGTGGAATGTATACGATATTTGTATTCTTTATTTGTTTAACATATTGACTATTATCACAAGAAATATTTTGGTTTGGTTAACGGAAATAATAATCCAATGATTGTCTTCGATTTTTTGTGTCTTAATCTCATCTAAAATTAATGGAATTTGTTCCCAATTTTTATAATTGTTTGTTAATGTTACAATTTGTATTTCACATGGACTCTTGTCATTTATGGGTAATAAATCTACAGCATTACATAAAAATTCATGTGGTTGTATATCTTTACAATTTGTGTCTAATTTACTATAATATTGTTCATTATGTAGCATATAATAAGTTGACGGAATTATGGTTTTTGTCACATTTCCGCTTTTCATCGGGAATGAGTATATGTGATAGAAATCATAAATATTTTCGTCAGTTACAGGTATTTCTAAAATGAATATATTTGTATCTTGTTGATAGGCTTTGATATTGATTAGTGATTCCAGTATCATTATATTTTCCATTGATGGTTCGATCGGAAGGGTGAATCGGTTATTGATAAGAGATCTTGAAGTAACAGATGCGGTTCGATAATAGAAGGATGCACTGTATTCAATCTAGCAAATACTAGTGATGATCTGATATTGGATAATAATCTACTTATTATAATCAGACTGTTGGTTAATTGGGAATATACTACTTCTTCCTTTCGGCGTCTTCCTGGTCCATGTTTCCAGTAACTAATTTGATTATAGAACCTAATCCATTTATTATGCCTCGTTTTTGAATTCGATGTGTCGGAAAGATTTGTTCGATTAATCCATCGATTTCTTGCCTTAAATGTGGAACGATGTATTGATAGTTATGGGTTTCTACGATGTACCATTTTTTTGCGTTTTCTTTATGGAATGATTTATTTAATTTGGTAGCTACGTCGCGTAGTGATTCGTATTCATCTATTATTTCCTTTAGATCTATATTTTTGATTAATGTCCACGTGTTGGTCTTTATCCTTGCTGAGCCTAATTTATACGGTAGTATTCCTGGGTTATTACGGGTTTCTGTGATTTTTACTTCTGCTTTTCTGCTAATCCGAGGTGGATGTAGCACCTACAACAGGTGGTTGTTTTAGTCTATTTGTATGTACTAATATTTCGAATTGAGTTTTAATATTTTTAGAATACAGGTATGGTTGGGACGTATTTCGATTAATTCATATGGTCCGGTATATTTATTTACCAGTTTACTCCTTTTCTTTTGTTTTAAATAGACGTACTGGCCTATTTTAAATGGAAAGTTTGGTAAATTTTTGTTTCTCTTGTCTATTATATTTTCTTTTTGAACTCTTATTTTTTCTTTAATTGCGTTATATAATTTTTTCATGCGTTCTTTGTGTATTTCGGTATAATGTTCGTAAAGCTCGGATTCGTAATGTAAATTAAACGGATCTAGGGTGGCTGTGTGTCCAAATAATAATTCGAATGGTGTATGTTTTGTTATAGAATGAATGCTGTTATTATATCCGATTATTGCATATTTTACTAGATCAGTAATTGGTTCGTTTCTTTCTTCGATTAAGATTCGTAAGTGTTCCAATAGCGTATTATGAAATCGTTCCACTATGCCATTTGATTGAGGATTATAAGACGTAATGGTGTGGATATTAATTTTGTGGTCATGTAATGGACTTGTAATTATTTTATTAACAAATTCAGTTCCGTTATCCATGGTTATAGATTTTGGAATTCCGTAGTGACAAACGAAATTCAATAATTTGTCTAAAATTTCTATAGGATGTTTGCCTTTGATGTGGTAGGCTTGACTAAGTGTTGTGAAAGCGTCAACTATATGTTTTTCTATTATATTTTGTTTTTTTACAAATTTCGCATTTATTTATGTATTCCTTCACCTGGACGTTAATGCCTTCTTCTTGTATTGGAATGCTGATCGGTGATCCTTCTTCTGTATTTAAATTTATGGTGTCTAGGATGTCGTTTGCTTGATTTAGGTCCTCTAAGATTTGTTCAATCTCTTCGGCAGATAGTCGTCTTTCCGTGGTGTCGGTTAATAATTCGGTAAAATCTTCTTCGTGTTCATTTACTATTAAAGATTGTGTATCGAGAGGGTGAATTTCTATCTTAGATAATGTGTCTGCAATTGTATTGTATTTTCCTTTTTTATAGACGATGTCGTAGTCAAATTCTTCCCATTTTAATCTTCAACGAGCTAATTTTGAATGCCGGTCTTTCAATAAGAATAACCATTGCAAAGGGCGATGGTCGGTATATATTGTAAATTTTTTGTAATAAAACAGAACCAATTGCATAATTGCTTGCGTCTGTTGTTAATATAAAGGGTTTGTCAAAATCCGGGTATTGTAATATTGGACGATTCATTAAAATATGTTTACACAAATTAAAAGATGTGATACAGTTATGATCATGTACTATTTTTGCATTCTTTTTGAGACATTTAGCTAAAGGTTTCGTTATCTTAGCGAAATCTTTGATAAAACGGCGATAATAGCCTAAGAGACCTAGGAAAGATTTAATTTCACGTGATGTTTCTGGGATAGGGCAATTTTGAATAACCTTTATTTTCTCAGAGTTAGGTTTAACTCCACTCGGTGTAATTATGTGTGCGAGATAGACAACTTCTTTGTAATTAATTAATTAATACTTTGAAATTGTATTTTCTCAATCTGTCAAATTCGGATTTTAGGCGTTCAATGTGTTCTTGGAGATATGATGAAATCATAACTATATCGTCAAGATATACAAGGCAAGTCTCATTTTAGATACCTCTTAATACGTTATCCATAACTCTCTGAAAGGTTGAAGCCGCGTTCTTGAGTTCAAACGTAAATATTCGTGTGTCCGTTTTCGATCTAAAATGCTCTCTCTTCAATATCTTCTTTGGCGACTTCTACTTGGTAGAATCCAGAGGCGAGGTCTAATGTTGTAAAATATTATGATTTTCCGAGTTTATCAAGTACATCTGATATATTTGGTAGTGGATATTTATCGTCTATCGTATGCTCATTTAGTTTCCTGTAATCTATTACTAGACGCTATTTTTGTTTGTTTGATGCGTCCATCTTTTTCGGAACTATCCAAATTGGGCTGCTCCAGGGTGATGCGCTGGGGCGGGCGATATTTTGGCCAAGCATTGACGAAATTTGTTTGTGCACTTCCGCTTTGTGTACTGTGGATATCGATATGATTTTGTAAATATAGGACATGTTTTTTCTTTTAAATTAATTTTATGTTTGGTAGCGTTATTGAATGTAAGCGGTAGTTTTTCATTATAAAATATATCTTTGTTTGTAACAGAGCGTTTTTCCTGCCTTTCTTTCTCCATCTTTCATGTGATCTAAACTCCGTTTCTTATATTTTCGTTAAAAATATCATTTAATTTCTTTTTATTATTGACACGATTTTCAACAATTCCTGAAATTTCGGCGAAATCATCGACTTCCATTGGCTCGTGGAAATCTATTACTTGACCTTTATCAGATGAATTTATAGTAGTTGTGCAACATTCGGCGTTATTTACGTTTACAACAGAAGCGGGTATTTCTAAATTTGGTTTTAATTTTGTGTATAGCAAATATTTTTCTCCTGAATTTCCTTTTACGGGTAATTTCACTATTTCTTCGGATCGTGCGGGAACTGTAACTTTTGCCATTTTGTTTCAATAATTTCCCTTGTATGTATCGAAATCTGTACATTTCTAGTGATTAAATTATTATTTTTCAAATCAATTTTAGCGTCTAATTTTTGTAATAAATCTAGTTCTAGTAGTTTGAGTTAAAATCAAATATATGAAACTTATGGTTATGATTTTTGTTGAAAATTTGTGAAAGCGGTTTCTACAATTATGCTGGCTGGCATTATGTGCTGATTGAATAATGAAATTCTCTTCTTTTATAAGATGTGGATAGTAACAAGAAGCTAATTTGTGGAAATTAGTGATTTTGTGGATCCGGTGTCTAGCATGAATTTTGAATTCGTTTCGGGTAGAATAATATAAGAGAGTTTAGATGCTGAAGTAGTAACGTTAATTTCTATTATTTCCTTGTCGTTGTTTCCGAGGCTGGAATTCGAAACTTTTCCTCTTGCCTTTGATGTCCTATTTCAGTTGTTCCGGGGTTCTGGTATTCCTGCATTGTTGCGTATGATGGGTTTTCATTTTCTTGATAGTCGTACTAATCTTGATAGTTCTCGTAGCCTAAATGATCTTCGTAGACTTGTGAATCGACATCTTCTTGATTTGATTCTTCTTGATAAAATAATTCTTCAACAGTGAACTTTGGTTGACTGTTTGACTGGTAATGTGGATTTGTAGCTGTGGTTTGTCTGGTGAGTCCGGATGATGGTGACCAGTCCATAGGAGTCGGTTTAGGTAGATTTCATGGCGTATAGGATAATTTAAGAAGGTGGTTTAAAATTTTGGAAGGTGGTACTTTGTGGGAGAAATTGTGGTCGTTGCTGTCTATTATGTCGAGGGAGTTGAGGTTGTCTAAATGAAAATGATTGGAATGGACGTGCTTGGAATTGTGGTCGCTGCGTAGCGTAATCTTTAAAAAAATGTGGATGTTGTAATGTTGTGGCATTTTTGGCATATTCGGCTTGTTAAATACCATCGATGTTTTCTGGCGTTCGTAGTATAGATTTGCCTGCTCTTGCGCGTAATTCAACGCACCTTGGAGAGTTTTGGGGTCTCGACATTGCATTACTAGACGTGTTGGTTCTCTTAGTCTATTACTGAAAGTTTGCAAAGCTAAGCTACGATATACATTGATTTTACTTTCCTTTAAAGTCGCATCTTGTTCTGTAACATTTATTCTCGCAACTAGCATGCTACATACATTTAAACAACGTTCATTTCGTCTAGGTGGTAAAGGTGGTAATTAATAATTTCTTCAATTCATCCCACGAGGTGGTATTACGAATAGATGCAATTCGAGCTGCTTTTCCAGTCAATTTACTAAGAATCGCACGAAATAGGAAATTACTGTGCGCTGGGTCATTGGGTCTATGTAGGGTTTGAATTGAGAGATTCGCAACTTAACCCTCCGTCTTACTCATGGGTCTGGCCAGACCTTTCTCAATTTGAAATGTTATTTTAATATATTTAAAGCTTAGTTAGAGACTTGAAATTTCAGGTACCCTCCTACAATTGAGTTGGCTATAAACATTAAACATAATTAGGAGGATACCTTGTATACGAGGATCATTACAATGATATTTCGGGATAAACGTCACATTCGTACTTCATGTGGTCTGCCTAGACGCCTAGGTATTTTGCATAGAAATGTATGAAACATAATGCGATTCGTACATTTGACCTTGCTTCTTTTTACTTCTTATTGATAATTTTCAATTCGAACTATATTTCATATTCTTGAGCATTGTGCGCACATATAAGCGTAAGTATTCGCTCGTACGAACTTGCGAATAACAGGTTCGCTAAATCCTGATAAAAACAGAGTTCGGAAAGATATAACTAACATTGAATTAGATGTATTCATCGGAATAGTTCTAGCCGCTGGTATTTCACACATTACAATGCAGAAATCAGACTTTGCGCCGTAAAACGCTTTTGTGCAAAATGTTCAAACCCAGTATGCCAACATTCAAAAGTTGATTATATTTGTTTTAGTTGTATAAATAAAAATTAATAACAGAGTTTCTACCGCAGTCCACCACAGAATTGAAAATAAACTCCGAAATAAGACACAAAAATTAACGGAGAAAAACTGCTTCCCACCTTTCTTTTTCAATAATCTCACCTGAGCAGGTAATTCAACGTTTATAAAAATCTCGGAGAACAAAAAAGAGGACCGAAAATATATATCTGCATGGATATAAATACGACGCAATTCTAATAGCTGAATATTTCCATACGAATACGTGAAAATACATACGAGTCTGGCCAGACCCTATGAGGTACGAATGTGACAATCCATGTGTAAGGCGGAGGGTTAAAATAAATGTTGAGATATACAATGGATTGCCGTCGAAATGGGGAATTATTTCTAGATGATCACGCATAGAAATAGTTGTTTGCGCCATATTGTCGTCAGATATAGTAATACTTGTAAATTTTGCAATATTTGTTTCGAATGTATCGTCAGCAGCAGTAAAAACACATGGCACGTTTGCCTTCTAAATGAAGGGTACCTACTATCTGACAATGAGCTAATTTTAAGAGTTACTAATACACATTAATAATTGTCGGGTACAACCGTCAACAAGACCAAAAAAGACATTTTTAGCACGATATTATATATAACTATATATATATATATATATATATATATATATATATATATATACTGTGTATCTAGCTAAGTTCGCGACAAATGGAAAACTTTTTTATTCTTGGGTTTATGAAAAAAGTTATTCTTTATAAAAAGTCCTGCTTCATCCAAAACTTAAATTCAAATTGTCAGATTTTAATATTTGTTAGTCATATACGAGATATGACAAAAAATATGAAATTAGTATAAGAGTAAAGTACCTTTATTTTCAATAATACTTAAAATGTTATAAGGAGTAGTCGTTCAGAATTGGAAATTATACAATTTAAATACAATTTAAATACGTTGGCCACCTCGGTGTCCAGATCTGACCCCACTTGATTTTTCTTGTGGGGTTATTTAAAAGAACATGTTTATATTCAAGCGCCGTTTACGGATGTAGGCCATCTAGAACGTGTTATTAGAGAAGAAATTCGTAAAATAACTCCACAAACAATTAGAAGGGTTTTAAGGCATTTTTGTGATAGAACCGTTAAATGTATGGAACGAGAAGGCGGATATATTGAAGCATTTGTGTAACATTTTCAATGCTTTCTTTTGTGTAAATGCTGTATTTAAATTGTATAATTTCCAATTCTGAACGACTATTCCTTATAACATTTTAAGTATTATTGAAAATAAAGGTACTTTACTCTTATACTAATTTCATATTTTTTGTCATATCTCGTATATGACTAACAAATATTAAAATCTGACAATTTGAATTTAAGTTTTGGATGAAGCAGGACTTTTTATAAAGAATAACTTTTTTCATAAACCCAAGAATAAAAAAGTTTTCCATTTGTCGCGAACTAGACACACAGTATATATATCACTATATATATATAACTATATATATATATATATAACTATATAACTAATACAACTGTAGTGCACATGTTGAAGAATGTACCTTTTTTATAACTGAACGCATGCCTATAGTTTTTCGTAATTAAATAAATAGACTTAAAAATACAATTTGTTTTCTTTCGCATATTTGTATGCAAATGCAATGAGAAGTATCTCTTCGTTTATCTTCGTTATGTACATACATATGTCATTGTATGTGATTCCTCTTATTTAACTTTACTTATCGATACATATTGTTTTGTATAACTGAATTGTATTGATGTTAGAGATAAACATTTCATATATTATATGGTAAAACATACTTACAAACAACTTATTTCAACGATTTTTAATAGCAGTTACAATACAAGTTATTAGTATTCAGGTTTGATTTCCTCGAAATCTGCGTCGTATCCGTTTACTCAAAAATACTAGACATAATTACCACTGCTTACAACAACTTTCGTTAAAATCGATTGGTAGCACATTCTGATGTCCCCTTCTGGGAGAGACGGCGAAAGATGTGTGATGAATTCACGATCAGGTTTTGTTTAATATACCACGGGATAGTAAACGATTGAAATAAATTTAATGGATCAACATAACAAAGCAATTGGTAAATAACAAAATCTGAAATTGCTATTTTAGAATTTCCTTCTTTACTACGCCATTGTAATAAATAAATTTAGTTGTTGTGAAAATAGCTCTTTTTGATATTTTTGAATTTGAAAACATGGTGTCTGCCATGAAGAGATAACCATTATACTCACCCGGTATATTTTCTACACCAAATTGAAAATTCCTTGACTTCAATAAACCGCTTAAACAAATTCTAAAATGCGGTTTAGATCTAGATAGATAGATATTAAAGCAGATTACTCTCTCCGAGTGATTCATGGAGTATCATATCACATATTTTGGAATAACTAATAGCAAATTTATCATTTTAAAAATACTACATGTTTTATTAAAAAAGAAAATTTAATCCACTCTTTTATATATAATTTGATTGAATACCTTGTTAATGCAATTAATAAATAGTACCTGGTGGACTGAGCCTTGCTCGGAGTTCCCAAAATTTTTGAATAATTTTGAACCAAATAATAACGCTCTTTATATTGTATATTTCAAGTATAATGGTAGCACATACATATATATTAAAAGTTTATAAAAGTAGTATTAAAATTAATATTTGCAGTTATATTTAAATACTTAAAAATAAATAAATTCAAGCTCAAAATCTTTCTTAAGAAGTACACATTTACACATTTAAGTAACCATTTACATACCTTCTTTTTGCAACGCCAAATAATTGTGTATAAGTTTTTTATTTTGATTAAGAACTCAGCTCCGACTACTTTTATAACTGTAAACAAAGTATGTAAATTTACATGTTGTTGTTAGTTTTCGTAGATATGTTTCTTTTATTAACATACTACTTTCAGCGCCATCTTAGTAGTAAAGTTTTAATTACTTATAATTTCGCTTGGCTGCATGTTAAAAAAGTTGCTAACCCACGTTCAGGCCGAAATTGGTGAAAACCTGGATTAAACGGATTGAATCGAGACCGGCACCATGCTAAATCGATTTTTCGTCCTCAAAAACTCGCAGATACTAAATTGTAACAAAATCTTGAGAGTAATTTTCGATAACACATTTTATGTGCCCCAGAAATAGGTAAAGGCGGTACAAAAAGTTTTCCTGGGACCGGGACCATGCTAGATCAATTTTGTGTTCTCGAAAATCCCCAGATACGAAATTGCATAAAAATTGCTAAAGTCATTTTTGATAACCAATTTCATATACCGCAATACCAGAAATGAGTGTAAAGCGGGTCAAAATAGATTTGCCCGGGACCGGAACCATGGTAGATCGATCTTTCGTCCCCGAAAACCCCCAGGTACTAAATTTCATCAAAATCTATAAGCGGGACAAAAAAAATTTTCTGCGACCGGGACCATGCTAGATCAATATTGTGTTCTCGAAAATCCCCAGATACTAAATTGCATGAAAATTGCTAAAGTCATTTTCGATGACCAATTTCATATACCGCAATACCAGAAATGTGTGTAAACTGGGTCAAAGTAGATTTTCCCGAGACGAAAAATGACAAATTTCTTTTTCTTGTAATAACTTTCTTGGTCTAGTAGATACATAATTTATTTTCACATTTTCTTAAGATACTTTTTATGTAGAATTTAAATATCGACTTGAATTTTTTTGCACTTTTGGTTTTTTTAGTTTTGATCCCCAATTAAAATTTTTCTTATGGAACATCTAGTCGGCTTTGAAATAATTGAACGTGTTTTTTCATCCTCTTTACAGACTTGATGATTTACCATTGATTGAAAATATTAACATCAGCTTCCAACAATATGGCGCCCCACCCCACAATTCAAACATAATCACCGAATACCTTAATAATCGTTTTCCAACTTTGTGAATTGGTAATCGGGGACCGATTTTATGGCCTCCTAGATTTCCAGACTTGACGTCCTTGGATTTCTTTGTTTGGGGCTACGTAAAAGATCTGGTGTACGTGAAAACATTTAATAATGATAATAAAGATTTATGTGAAGCCGTTGCAGCATTCGGTAGCATTACACGCCAAAAGCTACGTAATGCGATTACGACGACAATACGCAGGGCACAATTATATATAGAACGGAATGGGCAATTGTTTGAATGTCTTTTATAATTAGATAATTATCTCCGTTACTATTACCTGTTTGACTATCTTTGTTTTCCAGTATTTGTTGTTCTCTTGTGTACCACGCCTACTTTTCGTTAGACTGCTTAATAAAATATATTTTTTCAATTTTCTTTAATATTTTTAAAAATAGATAGTACATGTGATATATCATTGTAAAGACGATGAAAAACACGTTCAATTATTTCAAAGTCGACTTGACGTTCCATAAGAAAAATTTAAATTAGGGATCAAAATTAAAAAACCGAAAGTGCAAAAAAATTCAAGTCGATATTTAAATTCTACATAAAAAGTATCTTAAGAAAATGTGAAAAGAAATTATGCATCTGCAAAATATGGTTTGAAATGTTGGTTATCGGTGGATTCGAAGTCGGGCTACGTCTGGAAGATACAGTCATATCTTGGAAAAGCTAAAAATGCAAAGCCTGAACATAACCAAGGACAACCCGTTGTATTGGAGTTAACGAAAGGATTGAAAGGGTAAAATATAACAGGCGACAACTTCTTTTCTAGTTTTGATTTGGTAAAAAATTACATATGTAAAAACAGTACGTAAAAATAAAACATTCATTCCTCAGAAATTGCTGAATGTAAAAAAAAATTCCGATTGTATGTCTACATTTGCTTTCTGTGACATTGCGACATTAATATCATACATCAGCCACAAAAACAAAGCAACGATATTGATTAGTATTTATTACAATTCGACAAAAGGTATGCTATTTTGTTGTTCGTCTATAGTTCCCCATGTTGGCTCCTACACGACAAAATGTAAAACAAATCGATGACCGAACATTGTATTTGCAAATATGTTAAATATATCCGCTTTCAACGCGCATATACTTTCTGCAATCGATGTTTCATGGGCACCAGCTGATCGAAATCGCAGGAGACCAAAGTTTTTGCGGAAACTAGCAATTTGGCTAAGACGCGTATGATGAAATGGAGTAGATTACCTCAACAAGAGTTTCCAGCATAGCTATTGACTGAAATACAAACATCATCTTCAATTCCATCAAGTTCTTCAAGTAATGCTACTTTAAATCGGCGGCTAGAAAGTATGGAATTTGTAGTATCAAATGCTCGATTTGCCGCAAGTTTATTTGCAAATCTAACCGAAAAATATTTTGTTCAGCATGTAATGAAGAAAACTATGAATAAAATCATATTTTTTGTTAGTAAGCGCAAAAAAGGTTAGTATTTTGATTTTAATCAAATAAAAATATACACTGGACAAAATGGACCTTAATCTTAGATAAGTTAGTTTCTATTTTTTTGGTACGGCTTTATGTCAGACATTTGAAATTATGGATATAACGTTGTTAAAGAAAAAAACACGTGAACTGAAATCTCAAAGCAGTATATAATACTGTGTGAAAGTTATAAAGATAACGAACAAAATATTGGACCAAATGGGCTTAATCTAACAGCAGGGTTAAAATATACTTTCCAGTGTTTTATCGTCTCTATAGCAACTATTGTTGCTAATACATATACGATACTCTATTATGATACTTATTGTATAATCAGATATCTGTTGTAATAAAGCATAACATTAAACTAAATAAACATATACAGTAGGTCCTAAACTATGGAATAAAATTCATAAAATCAAAAAATTTTTTATGAAAATGCTCGTACATGTATAGTAATTTTTTGCAATAGGCACATTTTAGTAATAGATACCAATAACGACAATTTTGTCTATTAACTGCTCCGTGCATACTAAAACTAGCCTCGTCTGAGAAAATGATTCGTTGTACAAATGTAGGATCATCCTGGCACATGTGCATTAGTTCTTCGTAAAACTGTATTCTGCGGTCAAAATCGTTTTCTCCTAGTTCCTGTAATAATTTTATTTTGTAAGGATGATGTTTTGCCGTATGAAATGTTCTTAGGATTGTTTTTTTCCTAATGTTATAATGTAATTCGATTTCTCGACTTGATATATTTGGATTTTCTTCCGCAGTCAATAAAACATTCAGTTGTTCTTCGTCTCCAATTGAAGGGCGGCCATTTCGAACATGATCTCTAAAATGCCCCAACTCTTCAAACTTTTGTACAATTTTACTTATACTTGATTGAGTTATGGGTGGGCGATCTGGGTATTTCTGATTAAATAAGTGACATATGTACTTCTTCTCGGGAACGGATTTTATCACCCACAGCAACCATCATTAATATTGTAATTCGTTGCCTTTCGCTTAGATGCATTTTATTATGTTCCAAAAATTGAAAACACTCACATAAATGTAAGATTTATTTCTAAGAAACGAACAAAACATCCACATTAAATCTAACGTTGACATAAACTAAAGATTGATGTTTGACAGTTCACAAATTGTTTCATTGCCAACGCCTGTTCGCCGATTTTGTACACATCGTGGCCAACTAAGCGTCAGATGTTTTTTATTGTTTTTTACAGAAACTTTCAAATACAACATATAATTTTATAATTATCGAATAGGGAATGGATTATTCTATCAAATAAAAGAAAAAAAAAAAGTACAGGTTGCAATTAAAAAAAAGCCGATGACGTCATAAATTCAACAAATATTATCAAACAAGATAGTATCTACTACTAAAACGTGCCTATTGCAAAAAAGTACTGTAAGTATTCGAGCATTATCATAAAAAAATTATCTTCGATTTTATGAATTTTATTCCATACTTTAGGACCTCATTGTATATATACTTTTGTTCCACGAACGAAGAATAGTTTTTCAAAAGTAATTTTAATAACCTTATTATTTCTTTTACGACTACAGTATGTATGCAATTTCTACACACATTATTAAATTTATTCAATGAAAAGATATTCAATTTGCTGTGTGCATTTCTACGAGTTCTATTACAATAAAATAAATACGTGTATTTCCAGCCGGCCACGTTGTTAAGTGCATACACTCGACAATTATAAAGATGGCTTAATTTTTATTATGCCAAATATTGATATTCTTCTCCGAATTCTTGTCCTTGTTTTTTTTTCCAAAGTTAAAATATATAAAAAATTATCTAGGAAGTTCGATGGGAGAAAAATAGTTGAATCTATCCGCATTACTTGCGGTCGACCATGAAGTTTTGAATAATATTAATGTGATTGAAATATTGCCGATTTCAATCATGTAAAAATTACAAAGTAAGCAATTTCTACGACATGATCATCGCGTGGATCTTCTGTTGTAATTTTGTCATTTGTTAAATCTTGTTTTTTTTACCTTTTCTGATTTTATTCCTGTTTCATATTTTTTTATCGAATATGGTCCACCGACACCAAAATGTTCTAATTACAGGCACAAATTCTTATATATATTTACCGTCGTAGAGAAATCACATTTAAGGAAGAATTTCACAAAATATTTGAGTAATTTTAATAAACTCTATTGATTGATATTGACTATATGATGCGTAAGCAAGAGTTATTTTCATAAATGGACAATATAAAAAGAACACAGCTTAGATTATATAATTTTATTATAATGATACCCATGAATTAAACGAATTGACAAACAGCTTCAAATATCGTTGATAATTGTTGCACTGTGTTAGTTCTGAAGTAAATAAAATAATATATATGGCAAGTTATTACCGTAAACGCTCACTTTATATTTTAATTATATTTCTATCAATAGAATCTATTACAAAAAGTATTAATAGAATTAGCCTTATTAAGTATGTTACTTCTAACATAAATATCTGAAGGTATTATAATAGTTTAAGATATTGCTAGTAGATGTATATATGCATATTAATAGATATTATATGATTTATGTGTGATCCACAAAGGTATTCAGGTTGATGTATGAAAAATAAATTCGTTAAATTTAACTGTTCTAAAATCTTTTCAGTAACCTAAGTGTAATAACGGTAAAAGATATGCAAGCGTTTATACTTTTGAATGTCACTTTTAAGTATACGCGTCCTAGATCATTTCTAAAATTATTCTCTTTAATTACCTTTATAACAGTTAAAGGGATTTCGTATTCGACGCCACCAGTCAATTTGAAACCCCAATGTGTTTTTGTTGTCTTTTGTAGATGTAATTCAACAGCCATTTGTCTAAAGGAGATTTTTACTTAAACAACACTGCACCTTAGACACGTAATAGATCACATAAATACATTAGAACTACAGCAATCAAATAGCTAATTGGATATGTTGGTGTGGCAATAAGGATGACCTACTTGTGACTAAATATAATTACAAGTGATCTTACAATATCTGATAGATTAGCTACTAGATAGAAGATATTTAAAACATTACTATTAGATTTCCTTTAATTATGTTATGTAATTTATAACGAATTTATTTTAGCTTTTTAACTAAGTTCAATAAATATGACATTAACAACTTGACTTTCGGTGCTTGATAACATCAACTTTCGCATTCGCATGGCGCACAAGGCAAGTTTCGCTGCATGAAACTTTATAATTTTTAACAGTTTATTTCAGCTGTAACACGATATCTTAAAAAGAACAATCAAATTTAACACAAATTAATTTGAATTCTGGTGAAATTATTTTAACAAATGTATTTATTGCACAATTTTATTTAATTAATATAAAAGGAATAGGTATAGCTTAAATTTTTATCAACTAAACAAATTTTCAACTTTTCTATTCAGTATACTAGACTTTTAAAATTTAAAAGATACAATGAGTCACAACGTTTTTAGTTCATTGATTTTAGCGAAATGCATTTTAATATTTAAAAACATTTAATTACTACAATTCAATAAATTAAAATCATCCATTTTACGGACATAACTCTCAAT
Source organism: Chrysina gloriosa (assembly GCA_038088585.1). NCBI lineage: Eukaryota > Metazoa > Arthropoda > Insecta > Coleoptera > Scarabaeidae > Chrysina > Chrysina gloriosa. The sequence goes on from CM076089.1 coordinate 31,193,856, forward strand.
ATCTATATATTTTTATTTCATTTGCCCGATTTCCGTTTTCACCTTTTCTTCAATATTTTTTTCCATAGGTTCTTCTTTTTCTGATAACTCTCTTAACACTGTTGGGTGTGAACTTTGTTGCATCTTGTAAAGGCGGGTTTACATTTTCAAAATGATTACTAGTTACCATTCCCTTTACCTTTTATTTACTTCTTCATCCACTACTGAACTATCTTCCTTTTCAGTAATACTTCCACTCACTTGTTCACTTACTGCTGCATTTAACGGAGTATTTATAACTTGAAGTGTTTCACTTACTTGTTGAACTACACCCGATACAGAGATATTTCCTTCGGTTTTGCTACTAACATCTTCTAATATTTCACCTGCAACGGTGTCTGCTGCCAACTGTATAGGTTTCTTAGTAGCTTCAGCGTCTTGAACTTGTGTGGTAGAGTGTTGCAATGGGTTGAGTTGATTAAATACCTCACTAGCTTGATTTCCTGCAGCTTGAATAACTTGCAGCGGACCATTAGTAATTATTTCACTTCCTACAATATCTGGCTTCTGAGTTTGAACATTGAAAGGATTCAAATTATTAACAGCTTCTCCAAATTGATTAAATGCATTTTGTATAGACTGAATTGGACCATTTGGCTGAGTGTCTCCTCCTTGAATGGGCGGTTTTTGTTCTTGGCCCTGGTTAAACGGATTCAATTGGCTAAACACACCTTGAACAGAAGAAACAAATCCCTGCAGTGGGTTATTTGGTACTTCTGTAGTAACATTCGAATCATTTTGAACTGTCGAAGATTGTTGGTTTTGTCCGGATAAATTGCTTAAACTAGATTGAATTTGTTGCAGTCCACCCGTGAAAAAATTTATAATATTCTGTGGAAAACCAGGTTGACTTTCATCATTGGAGACATTATTAGAATTTAACCCAGTAAATTGTGATAAAAAGTTGTTAGTAAATTGCTGAAACTGTTGAAGTAAATTTTCATTTGATTGTCGAAGTGGGTACCTTATTTTAATTTCTTCAAAAAACTTATTTGCTTCTTCATCTAATCTCTTCCAAACATTAATTGGGATATGTTTCATTACTTCGGATTTCTCTGCATGTTCCTTTAAATTTTGTATGCCAATGTAAACAACATTCCGCACTTTTTCACAAAAATCTCTATTTTCTAATTCATTTGACGTACCTAATACTAGTATTTCTTCCTTTTCACTGTTATTTGGAAATGTTTTACTTAATTCTTGTAGAGACAATTGAACCCTTTCGTTATGATTTTTTAATGCGTTGGCATACTTGGTTGCAGGTACTTTATTTAAAGGTATTTGCACCGTTTCTTCGGAATACAATTGCATTTTTTCTTCTAAATAGTTAACCATATTCGCTTCATTTTTAGAGGCTTCCGCAACATCAAATTTGCTTGAGATGTTTGATTCAGTTTGCTTCAGTTTTTCCGGCGGTAATTGCACTTTTTCATTTAAATTTCTAATATAATTTCTATGAGGGTATATTTTTCGTACACTATTGTTACGGGAATATACTTTTTTGATGTAGTGGCCGATTGAATAATGACAGCCAACTGAAATACTAATAACCATGTCCACTGCATCTTGATTTTAACTGATGTTAATGAACCTTAGAGGAAGATTTTATACCCTTGCTTGAAATATAAATTCACTCAAGTTGTCAGAAGGATAGACCGGTTTGCCAGGTCTCTTCTCTAACTCGTTTTTAATTGTACGATCTCCCGTGTGGTACATTGGAAATTATGCTTTGGTCAAATCTTGTATACACATACACATACACTTTGCAACAGCCGAGGTCAATGATACTTTAACTGTTTACTCGTTATAATTACTATTTAAAAAGTATGAAGAGTATCTGTGCCGTTAACTATAATGGTATATACTAACTGTACTTTCACGCTTAATGGTTAAATATATTGCCTGCCCTATTACTATCATTAATATGTTAGCACTTAAATAACTCTAATAATAATTTAATGTTAATTTATATTCTATAGTAATATTATCATAGTAATTTGTAAATTTCTAATTATTTGATAAACCTTTTGGGTTTCTACCACTATTTGGTCAATGACAAAATAGCTATTTGACTAAAAGAATGTATTTCATAACAATATTTAAAACCATTTACGTTGTCGATGAAATATCATTCTATACAAATATTTGTTTAAATAATGTTACTTTATGCAGTTATTAAATACAATTCGTTAAAATCAATTTCTCATTAACTTTATAGTGGTAGATATTATTAAAATATATTTTAAGTATCTTGGATCAAGATATATGTATACCTGTATTACATTGTTTGGCAAATTAAAGCGGGAATTGGTAAATCAAACAAATTAAGCTACCTGATTAAATGAACTTCGTGATGTAATAAATTTCAGTACATTTATCGGCGGAGACTAGTTGTCTCCCATCTTCTAAAAGGCCGAATTTTGGTAGGGTAAATTCTCTCCCAATGATAGGTAAATTGTCTCCGATAGCTAACAGGTACATAATCTTTTAATCCCTTTAATCCCGGTCAACTAAGTTGTCTCTGATGACGCAATCTAATGATTTCTTAATGACATACGAATTTGCAATAGATCATTATCACAAATCGATCTGGATAGGTCAGCAACTTATTGTATACGCCCCAAAAGTTGTGATCATTAGGTAATTAGAAGCATATAAATAGGGCGGTAAAATAATATTTTCTCAGTATTATGATTTTTACTTCTTATACAAGTTAAATATTAAAATGAGCTTGCAAGTGGTCTCAAGTGAAAAGGGAAAAGTGCTTTTGGTAATAAACGGCCACAAGTTTTCTTTTCAAAAAACATTGGCTGGAGGTGGTCATGTACATCTAGAAAAACATTGTGTAAAACCTACATTAAAACAGATGGCAAAGATAATGTTATCGTGGATTCGATGTTGGATCATAACCATAATAACCTACCTAGTCCCGTATTGGAAAGACAGCAGCTTAGCAATAAACTGTAAAGGAAAGCACAAGACGATCTTTTAGAACGGCCGATGAAAATTATCCATAAAGAACTCAAATCATGTAATATTAATGCTCTAACTGTAAGTGACATAAATTTAGTTAGAAAAATATCTACTATACTCGTCGATCAATGATGCCACCATTACCGAAAAACATTGGAGAAGTTCATACATAAAAATGACAGAACCAACAATATGTTATGTTTACATGTAAAAGTAATATCGAATTTTTGACTACGGCTGCTGAATTTTATTTGGATGGAACTTTTGAATATTGTCCTAAATTTTTTTTTGCAATTATTTACTATATTTGCTATGAAAAATGGTCATTATATTCCCGTTATATACTTCCTGTTACCTAATAAGCAAGTTAATACTTACAAGACGGCTCTTACATATATGGAAGATGAAGTACTCAAAGTAACCGGTGTCTTTAACCCTTTTAGAATTACAGCAGACTTCGAAATATCCATCCATAAGGCAATTTGTGCTGTTTTTCCCGGTACTCTTATTAGAGGATATCGTTTTCACTTGATACAATCGTGGTATAGGAAAATTCAAGAAGTGGGTCTAAGCTCTGAATACAACAAACAAGAATCTGAAGTGGCAAAATATTTGAATTACATTGTTGGCTTGCCATTTTTACACCCGCAAGATGTAGGTGACTTTTTGCCATTGAATTGGATTCCATCCAGCCAACATCAAATGCTGTTACAAAATTTACATTGATGACCATTCATTGTTACAAGCATATATTTAGGCAGACAACTCGTCATCGCTTCAAAGAACTACTGATGCTTGTAAATCGTTCCATTCGAAATTGAATGCCTCTTTTTACTCGCCTCATCCAAATATTTTTACTTTTATAGATGTTTTATTGAATTTTCAAATCGATTATTATATCAGACAGAGAAGTTGCAGTATGAAAAAATGTATTTACGATAAAAAAATATTACAGAGAAAGCAGTTTTTAGATATTAAAATTCAAAAACTGTATTCAAAAGAGTCGACTATGTTTGAATTTGTTAAAAATGTGTCTCTTAGGTTTAGAGTAAATAAAAATTAGTATACCTTTAAGCTTTAATTTGTAACAATTGTATCTTATACCAAAGTTTGGAATATAAACATATAATCACAATTTGGGAGAGAATTTATCTATGACCTTTTTCAAACAGTAATTAGAAAGTGATTATCGGGAGACAACTCGGTTGCGGCCCCATTTATATGATAGCCTTTTATCTCCGCGGACGCGGTCAATTAGATACCAACACTTTACTTCAATAGAATGCAATTTAGAACGACATTTTAATTACAACTTCATGGGAAAATTTTCATTCTATTTAAACAAAATAAAAATTATTTATATATTGACGGATAGTAACATAATAACTAGAATACAGATTTCTTGAGATAATAGGATCAATAGTAAAATCTTTTAAAATTTTTATGTCCACATTGATGCATATGGAAAGTCTAAGAAAATAAAACCATAAATGACCCATTAATATAATTTTATATCCAAAATCTTTTGTTGAAACCCTAACAATCCGTCGGAGAGCCAAGGGATTCATTCTTATGAAATGTATACATGTTTTCAATAAATTACTCTATATCGGTCATTGCAGTCTGTCCAATTTATTTTATAACTTACATTGCTTTTATCTTGCTTATATATTTTCCATTTTGTATTGGCAAAAAGAATCGACTAATTAGAAATAAAAGTGATTGCAAAGACTGTGGTGTAATTAACTGACACAAATGTCACATCGGTAAACTCCTCACTACACAATTGTTTATAATAAAATCGGTGACACGTGTTTCGCTAGCTGGAGGCAAGCATCTTCAACAACCGTATAAATCGAAGTGACAAATTTCTATAATTAAAAATTCTAAAACATGCATTTTTACCCCACTTATTTTACTGTGACCATATGTGAGCATGGACAAAGCTTTTCCCGCTCGCTGACGGCTAGGACACCTTTCAGCCCTGTAAATGGCCTTTTTCTTGCATACTGTGTCAAGTGGACGGTCAAGGGAAAAAATACCTGCTAACCCGAAGTTTGAACGTTAAAGATTTGTACTTGTAAATGTGTGAATAAATTGGTTAATGCCCGAAGAAATTAAATTATAGTTAAAAAAGCTAGTTGCCCTTTTGTGAGCAATATTAATTAATTCTTTCGTTTGATCATAATAATCGGAATAAATTAGATTGAATCGGTCCCGCGTCCCGATTTAGAAGATTCATATTTTTGTGTATGTATGTAGGGATATCGCAACAACACTGCAGTTTAATTTGTAGTAAAAAACAAGTAATAAGTTAACTTTACCTCAATTGACAGTTAATACAGTGTCTTGCCCAAAATTGACATTTTTAATAACCGAACTACTAGATAGAACACGAAGTATCTACTTGTTGTGTAATCAGTCTAATCCCTCGTCCCCGTCACTCCCTACATTTCGGCCACCTGTAGGTGGCTCGTCTCGAACTGCTCGTTTTCCTGGATCCAGAGCTTCTGATGGTCGGCGCTGGTAGTAGTACGATTTGGACCTTAACGACATCCAACCTTTTCTACATCTTAGCGGTGTGGTCCTGTAGTCTTCACAACTCGATACGGGCCCAGGAATTTAGGCAATAACTTCGACATGTTCTGGAACTGCGTTTTTCTGATGGCAACTAAATCACCAACTTTATATAACTTGGCTGCTTTCCGTCGCTTCTTAAAGTTTTTGCAGTTTTCTTCTTGAACAATCTTTATTTGGTATTTTGCGTGGTTTCTTAGGTCATCTCTCTCTTCTGAAAATATTTTGGCATGTTCCGCTTGGATGAGCTCTTTCGTCTTTTTAGCCGCGAAATGTCCACGTTCGTGAGCATCTTTAATGATCTGCCTCTGCATGTTCGTTGGCACAACCAATAGCTTCTGTCCGTCGTGGTGCTTATATAAGAGGTTCCTATCCACCTCGTAGTCTTCGCATGGTTGACTTTCCAGTACCTTCATAACAGTTTTTAAGTGTTCGTCGTGTTTTTGTGCTTTCATTATTCTTTCGAGAAATTCGTTTCGTACAGTCATTGTTATTGGATATCTGCTAAGCGCATCGCAGTGTTTCATACGACATCCTACGCGATGTTTGATGGAATAATCGAATTCTTCTAATAGTAACGCCCATCTTGCGACCTTTGTAGACAAATCTTTTTGATCATGCAGACCGCGAAAGCCGCACAGTCCGTCAAAATCCTGAACTTTATTCCCACGAAATAGACTGAATTTTTTGACAGTTTCGATTTCTGCCAACACCTCTAGCTCATAGCTGTGGTATTTTTGCGCGTCTATTGTTTTTCTACTCCAGTAGTAAACAGGAGGGAGTTTGCCATCTTCGCAGTCTTTTTGCCGTAGGACTCCTCCAAAACTCCGCAAAGTGTCAACATAAAGTTCGGTTTCGCTGTCATAGTCAAAAATGTTGAGTACAGGCTTGGTCGTTAGTTTTTCCTTCAGTGCTATAAACGAAATTTCTTCGTCTTCACCAAATTGAAATTTTCTATTTCCTTTCAACAAGTTTCTTAACGGTTTGGCTATTAACGCATAATCTTTCACGTATTTTCTGAAAAATCCGGTTAAACCTAGGAAACTCTGCACCTTTTTCAGCGTGTTAGGTTTGGGAAAATTAGTAATTGCAGCGACCTTCCTACTTGTAGGCCTTACAGTGCCGTTTTCTATCTCATGTCCAAGATATTCTACTTTAGTCTTCATAAGTCATAAGATTGTCAGCGAGTTACCAGCCAACGTTGGCAATCGACACAGCAGGAACCAACATATTGTTCAAGGCTTCCTTAGTACACTGTGTCATTGATGCAAATAAAATATATGAGGACATATTTTGTAGCCATCTGTTAGTTACTTTGTTTTTACTTTGCTATGTATCACTTATTATTATTGATATTATTATGTATTGTAGATTACGTTGATATGTACCATGTATTATATATTACACATCTTAAGTTGAGCCCTGTTATTGGAGAATTCTGTTGGGCTAATAAACTTTATTATTATTATTATTATAAATTGGCACATCTCCCACTTTATTTGTAAGCCATTTTCTTCTGCGGTTTGCAACATCTTTTCGAGCCTTTGGTAAGCTTCCTCTACATCTTGCGCTGGTATTATAAGATCATCGATGTAAGAGAGCACTGTTCCCTCTTTCATCAGTATTCTAAAGACTTCTTTTATGTATCTTTGGAACACCAAAGGTGAAATGGAGAGTCCAAATGGAGTTCTCGTGAATTCAATTTGTCCAGCAGGTGTCACAAATGAAGTATATTTTATACTTACTTCAGCTACGGGCACGTGAAAAAATCCATTTCTTAAATCTAGAGTGGTAAATATCTTGACTTTTGATAACTTGTCAATTTGATCTTCGATTACAGGCAACGGATATCGATCTTTGATTAATTTTCTGTTTAATTTCCTATAGTCTACACAGATACGAGTTCCATCTTTTTTCTTTACTAACACTATGGGACTTGCATATTCGGATGTCGGTCTGATTATGCCGCTTTGAAGCCATTCGCTCAATTGTCTCTCAACTTCTTGATTCTCAACAATCGACCGCCTTCTGGGTAGTTGGTGGACGGGTATTTCATCTTTTAAAATAATCTTGGTAACTATTTTTGTTTCCTTAGGTGGTCTTGGCAAATAATTCGCTACCATCTCTTCTATTCTGGCTAATTGTTCTGCGTTAGCCACATCCAGACATTTTTCTGTATCGATTAAAAATATATCAGGCACACTTATTTCTTACTGTATGCTTTGCGGTTTCGTTAGCTCATTAAGCTTAATCACTTTGATTCCCTTATAATCTATGGCTAATGTCACGTTTTCTAATATAGGGTTCCCTATAATTAGTTTCATAGGCATCGCATCGTCCGATACTATATGGATGTCGGTAGTAAAGCTATATTGGTCAATGGTGATATCTGTAGTAAGCTTGCCTATCGTCTTCACTTGATTTTCGGAAATCCCTTTGATTTTCAGAGAGGTGCAGTCGAATTTCGGAGCACCTATCTGTACATAAGATAGTAGATTAGATGAGATCACGTCCGGTATCTATGAATCCATGTAGGGCATACCGTTTGTTTAAAACTACTTGCATATATCCTGGCAATTCGTTTTTTTGTTCCTGTATTACGTTCGTTTCTCTTGGTTCTTCACGTTTCTCGTTTGATCGTTGTATTCTACCGTCTTTCTTGCAATTTCTAGAAGTGTGACAATATTCGTTACACGCAAAACATTTGAGTCCCTTTTCCTTGTCACAGTTAAGACATCTAGAAAACTTCTCATCTTGTTGTTTGCTCGTACTCTGACGCGTTTGATTTTCTTTAGCGTTTTTATTCTATTTCGTCTCTCTTCTTTCTTTAGTTTGTCTCTCCTTCATTTTTTCGTAAAGCTTCAATTTATCCTTGAAATCCGTCAACGACTTGCTCCCATATAGGACAACTTTATTCACTTCGTCGTTGATAATGCCTTCTATAACATATTCGATCAAGGCAGTATCCTCAATATCTCCTTGTGTCGCTATCTCTCTCATACCCAAAAAATATTGCAGCAATGTCTCATTTCCGTGCTTTTTCCGCATGGAGAGCGTTTTATGTAACGTTGCGCCGACTGAATTCGTTCTTCAACTTTGTTTTCAAAATTTCCCACGAAGTTATACCTTTCTCGGCGCGTAAAAATGGTAGGGCTTTTCCTTTTAGCAACCGTTTTCCGTATATGAGTTTCTCCACGTCGTTCCACTGCATTAACAACGCAGTTTCTTCAAACACCGAAATTCACTTAGCAATCGGATAACTTTCTTCTCCATTGAACGTCGAAATAGTCGAAGTCATCATAAATCTAGAGGTCTCTCGTCGTAATTGTGGCGGTACTTCATTTTTTCTGTTACGTAAGCTTCCATCATTCCCATTCTCGATTTCGTCGTCATATAATGCAACATCGCTTAAGTCGTCATCCTCTTGTTTATCGTCTTTGCGTTCTTCGTCTTTGATTTTTGCGTCTTTTAATATTTGTAAATCGGATAATGTTGAACATAATTTATCGATTAGTTCGTCTTTATTTTTTGCGTCGTTATCGATCCCTATTATGTTACAAATATTGTTCAAATCTCCTAAGTTAAACTGTTCATTAAACAAAATTAATCTTTTTCTGTAACTGTTCTCTATTTTCCCGTCTCGAAAAGTCAACGCCATTAAATTCTCGCGATCGTTTTCTATTACCTCTATCTCCTTCGTTTTCAAATACAAATTTGTGAAAAACTTTAATTAGTTTAGTACTCGCTTGAAATATTTTATTTGAAAACTTAATTTATGGCCTTTCCTTTGCTAGTTCCCACGATATAAAAGTATAATCATATGCGTGTTTACTCCACTGCGCTTCGGGCCGTTTTTCGTTTTTACACCACTCATTCTTCTTGAGGTTTTTGCTCCTGCAGGTGTGCGATCCAATCCCAGACTGTCCCCAAAAATATGTAGGGATATCGCAACAACACTGCAGTTTAATTTGTAGTAAAAAACAAGTAATAAGTTAATTTTACTTTAATTGACAGTTAATACAGTGTTATGCCCAAAATTAACATTTTTAATAACCGAACTACTAGATAGAACACGAAGTATCTACTTGTGTGATCAGTCTAATCCCTCGTGCCCGTTACTCCCTACATGTATATAACTTCATATGCATCGAGTTCCCGCGGTGAAATCGACCTGTTTTATCAATTTTAAATTTTAAATTGGCACACTAATAGCGAAATGCACATTATTGAAGGGCTTAGAAAAAGAAACTGTTTTTATCTGAAATCGGATAAAAGGAATAAAATTGTGATCATAGACAAATTAGATTATTTTGAAAGGGTAAACAGCATGCTTTCGACCGGATCTCATCAAACAGTTAAGAAAAATCCTTTACCTTCGATGATTAGACACACGAAGGACACAGTTAAGGAGTGTCCAAATTTAATTGACAATAAGTTAAAATTTAAACTGGCTGTTTCGAACCCGATCATACCGAGAATGTACTGTTTGCCCAAAATATACAAATCGGGTAAAACAATGAGGCCTATAGTATCGTGCATCAACTCCCCTACTTATAAGTTGTCAAAGTGGCTAGTAAACGAATTTAAAACTTTGCCTAAGAGGACGGATAGCTTAGAGATTGAAAATTCAGTAGATTGCGTGAATAAGATCAACGGAATGCAATTGGAAGAAGGCGAAGTTCTAATGTCGTTCGACGTTTGTTCACTCTTCCCCAGCGTACCGATTAATGAAAGTTTAGACTTTTTAGTCGATTTTCTTAGAATGAACAATATCGACGACGTACGAATAGCTGAATATAAAAGGCCGACTTCCCTTTTTATGAAACAGAATTATTTTCAAATTAATAACAAATACATACAACGGGAAGGCACAGCCATGGGAAACCCTTTATCTCCTTTCATTGCTAATTTATTTATGAGTAATTTTGAAATGGCGATGAAGAGAGATAGTGAATATTTTCCTAGAGTGTGGATTAGATACGTGGACGATATTTTTGCCGTTTTCGACACCAGGAAATGCTCGGTTGAAAATTTCTTAGGATAACTAAATTAAAAATTTGACACAATCAAGTTTACGGTAGAAGAAGATGTGAATAATCGCCTCGAATTCTTAGATAGTTCACTTATTAGAAACAATAGTAATAATAAATTAGAAGTGGACGTCTACAGGAAAAGTATAAACGTTAATAGATTTATAATGGCGGATTCGAATAGGTTTCGAAAAGAATTAGAATATATCAAAAAGTTAGCTATATATAACGGTTACTCCGTAAGAGATATTGAAAATCGATTAGAAAGAATTAAAAGAAAAGCCCACATAAGAAATTCAACGACTTTGGCCCCAGTAGTTATGCGGGAAAAGAATTACTACCGCATCATAAGATTTTAAAAGGGATTAGCAATATTTTAGAAAAACAAAACCTGAAGGTGTGCTAGACATCTAAAAACGCCTTAAAGAATCTTTTAGGTAATCCGAAAGACAAAACACTTCCGGAACAACGGTCAGGTATCTATAAAATTGATTGTAGTAAATGCGATAAAGCATATATAGGACAGTCGAGACGCGCAATAGCTAAACAATTCAAATAACATGTGGCACATTATCGCTACGGCAGGATAGACTCGTCAAGTATCGCGAAACATATGCACGACACGGGGCACGACATAAAAATGGAAAATTTAAAATTGATAAGACAGGTCGATTCACCGCGAGAACTCGATACATATGAAGCAATACACATACACAAAAATATAAATCTTCTAAATCGGGATGCGGGACCGATTCAATCTAGTTTATTCCGACTATTATGATCAAACGAAAGAATTAAGTAATATTGCTATCTTTAATGTTCAAACTTTGGGTTAGCAGGTATTTTTTCCCTTGACCGTCCACTTGACATAGTATGTAAGAAAAGGGCCATTTACGGGGGTGAAAGGCGTCCTAGCCGTCAGCGAGCGGGAAAAGCTTTGTCCATGCACCCATATAGTCACAGAAAAAAGTGGGGTAAAAATGCATGTTTAATGATAGAAATTTGTCACTTCGGCTTATACGATTGTTGAACATGTTTGCCTCGAGCTAGCGAATCACGTGTCACCGATTTTATTATAAACAATTGTGTGGTGAGGAGTTTACCGATGTGATATTTGTGTCAGTGATTAGAGATAAAAGCTACATTAATATTATTTTTATTAAATTCATTTTTTATTTGTTCACTTAGACCTTTATAAGGTGCAGGTTTATAACCTTTATTCCAATCTACTTTGGTACAGTTATCTGATTTATGAATTTGTTTTTTATTATTTTGCCGTGAGATATTTTGAAGTAACTATTTTTATTTAAAATTGATCTAACTCTAACTCCCTCTGTATTCTGGAGTCGCTAATCCAATAGCATCATCAAATAATCCAGTAACTACACTTATTTTATGCGATTTCAAAGTTTTCGAAAAGTAATTTGTACCAGTATTTGGAGACGTTATATTTGCTTCTACAATGCCAGAATTGTGCACGAATTTCGGTTAATAAGTTTAATGAATTATCAAATTAAAATTTAATCATGACAATTATTAGAGAAATATAGTATTACGTCAGTGCTATCATTCCTCATACAACAGAAACAATAATCCACATAACACCTGTAGAAACTTACATTGGGATTTAGATTTATCAAACAATTTTGCTGTAGATCCTCCATTATCAGGTTTACAATAACTGCTGATAGTGGAGAACCTATTGCCGTACCTAAAATTTATTTATAGAATTTGTTATGCTTTTAAAACATGTAGAATTTAAGCAGCGTTTTAAAACGAAAACGAGGTCTTCTTTTGAAAAACTTCTAAAATTCTCTTATGGAATCCCATTTTTATCTAAAACTTTCAGTGTTGAATCCACACTTGTAAATAACAAAATATGTATTTGAACTAATTAATTCGAAATTATTAGGAATTGTTTGATTTCTAAGTGTCTCAGGAATGTATCATCTGTTGCTTACAATGTTGCTTAAAATTTTGAATAAAAATTTTAATAGATTACGTAATTAATACAATTTACGATCGGACGTAAAGGAATACTATTTTTATGTTCGATACTTTAGGAATTCCATAGATTCTAGATGCTAATGAATTAAGAAATTTTAAATGATTACCTATATCTTTGGGAGTATTTTTGTTTAACTTTTTATTATTTGATTTATTTCAGTTTGTAATTTATTTCTTGGGTCTCATAGTAATACTGTAGTAGTTTCATACTAATTTTTAACCGACTTCCAAAAAGGAGGAGGTTATCAATTCGTAATGTATGTTTTTTATGTTTGTTCGCGCATAACTACTGTTAAGTTAAATTCGATCCGTTCTAGGTAAGAAATAATGAAATAAAATAAATAAGAGATTATTTTTTTCTTTTTAGAGCAAAATTATTGTATGCTGCTTTTTCGGTTGTGGCCCGTAATTGGAAGTCGGTTTAATTTCTTTTTCAAAATTTTTTATTACTAATAATTACTGTTTTTTCCCTTTATCTGCTTTTGTTATTATATATTTATTTCATTTTAATTATTTCTTTTTTGTGTGTTCGAATGTTATATTAAGAGGGATCCGCTCTGCCTTGAAATATACAAAAACACACGTTTTTTCACAAATTCTAAGGAATGAAACAAGATACTTCAAAGCAAAATATTCCATCCAGGCTTCTCCCAACTTAGTAGTTGTTTTTGTTTTTGTTTTTGATAAATTGTGTATTTATTAAGAAAACTAAAGTTAATGTTCTTGAATGGTTAACTCATTTTATTCGTTAAAAAGGCTGCTACTACACAAGTATAGTTTGATCCTTTCTGAACAATATTGTAAGGAAATCGAACACTATAATCTGTTTAAAGGTGTTATTTTATGGGTAAAATAAATTGCTTACATATCAGTAATTATGTGTTGCAATATGCTGCATCCTAGTGATAGACGAAGGAACTTAACAAACCTCGCCCCATTAAGTATAGTCCGAAACAGGAGTAAAAATGCGGTTCTGTTAAGGCGAAAATATTGTTATATATATTGTTGTATAGAAAATGTTTATACAACAGCTTTATGATATTTTACAGGTCTCCTAGTGAACAATAAATCAATGAGGCTCCTTCAGGGTAACACCACTGTAACAGCCTAAAGAAAGGCGCTCCTTTGACAATTTATTTTGGAAAGAAGAAAAGGCAATACCATATTAATATTCGAGGAAGTTATTAAGGATATATTTAAGTATCGAAAAAAAATATCCTAGATAAATATTGAAAATGGCGGCGCGGGGGACATTCTTGCGAGGCATGTCGAACTTGAGGCGCTCCGCGGCACGCCGTTGTAACTAGTGCAATTTTGAATTCTGAATAATAATAAAAAATCTACCTAATCTACATGGTTATAACTAGTGAAATACAGAGGGGATTTTTAAAATATTGATTTTTGTGCGGTTGACGAGTATTTGAAGTAAAACATTCAATTTTCGGCCAAGAAAAAGGGCAATAATTTGTTAATAACTAATGTTTAAATTAACTTATCGAAAAACCATACATATTCCACTAGATATCCTTATGTTAGAGATATGATCAAAGATTGGAATGAATAGAATAAAAAGTTGTTGTAGTTATGCTGCGTACCGTTTTGAAAAATCGTGTTTCGAGAAAAACGCGTTTAAAGTTTTGAAATGTGGTACAAACGTGAACAAATGACAATTCGACTGTTTACCATTAATGTGATATCCCAGGACCATAAAGCTGCCCTTCCATGTTCAAATATTCTTCCTCATTCTTTCTCCTCGAAGATTGTATACTAGAGCGCACCTCAATTGCCGCATCTGTCAAAGCGCGGCGTGCTTGATTCGCTTAGCATAGGTTTGACCACAAAAATGGTATGCTTGGACGCCAATATCTGTTAAGCACTTTATGTTTCTTAATATTAAGTGTACATATATTGTATTATTTTTGTCAAACCTTAAAATATGTATTAATTTAATATCTCTTAGTCATTCATGTCCCGATAATTTTCTTCACTTTGGCAGTTTTCAAATCGCCAGAGAGAAAAGTGATATCAATTTTCGAATATAAAAGCCCATAAATCAAGGGTGAAGTCAGTATTAGAGTTCAGTTCGGGCCGAGCGAAATGCTAGAATACTCGGCTAAAAACCTTAGTCTAAATCTTTCAATTCTCTATTATATGCATCAGAGTCAAGTTAAGTTTTTATTTTTATATGTTAGTGTTAAATATATTAGGTTTCGTTGAATATTCGTCAGACCGTCACTCTGTATATATTTTCAGATATATATCCTTAATAAAACACAGTCATTTTTCTGTTATTTTGTCGTTTGGTTTTTATTCTCATTAGTACGGCAATCCTTTGCAAGCAGATAAATTTTACATATTCCTTGTCAGAATTAAATTGATTCTCAACCAGTAAATGTTTTTAAAAATTTTAAAAAACGTTTTAATTAGTTGGAATATGCCACTATTTGGTTATTTATTTACCATTGCAATAATTTTATTGATTGTGGACCCTGTTTTATAACACTATGCCTCCAGTTGTGAGTATTTTCAATTGTTTGTTAATTTTCCTTGCTGACTTGTACATTTTAGTAATCTCATGATTAAGTTCTAAATAAAGGACGAAATAGTGAGAATTTTGAACAAACGAGTTCCTGTTTTCACTCTTTGAAGACCACTACAAACCGCTGACCCGATTAATCCTGTTTTACTTCCTAACTGGTACGGTCGATGTACTTCCTCTCAAATTATATATATATATATACATATATAGTAAAGACCTATTTTTCGACCGTACTTATTAAACTGAAAAAGTTAAGTGGGTGATCGGTGAGTAAATCATAAAAAAACTCATTTGTTCATTAAGTCAGGGGAGATATTCTTTGAATATTCAACATATTCACTTTATCGTATCGTTACAACTCTATTGAGAGAGAAAAAGAACTGAATTTTGACGTACACGGGTCGCATCACAACGGAATCGGGGCGTCGCGGTAACGTTGCAATTGAGGTTTCAGTTCAATTCAATAACGGGACTGTGCAACTCGTTGACCGAAAATACACAGTGGTGCGAAGGAAGAGAAGAGGAGGAGATAAGACGTTTCCATATTCCACACTCACTATATTCACGTGAAAGCTCCTAAATTTTTCCTTCGAGTTGCGTGGAAGCACTACCTTAAAACTTACAACAAGAGTCACTCTAGCCACTATGTACATATTAAATTGGCATCAAACATGTGGGACTGAGAGAGTAGAAGAGGTAGCATGAGAGAAGAAAGAGGGAGATAAGGGTATTGGCGGAAGTGATATGGAAGAAGAAAGACGTAAGACGTAAGATCCCCTCAGGGGCTCACTGTTAACAGGTTTAACTAGTGAATACGGGAATCTAGCGCTCCCGAGGGTCCCGAGCTAAAACCCAAACTAAGGTGTAAGGTAACGCGCCAGGGGGCACCAGGCGAAACCCCCTTGTATTTAGCCTTACCCGATCATGCGGGGCTCTGATCGGGTGGACAAAAACTTCCCTAGCTACTCGTGGGAACAAGATGGGTAAACGTAAATCAAAAAACAAACGGAAGAGCATGGAAAAGGGTCTAAAGCCGTAGGCCAGGAACTATCCATGCACAAGACAAGCCAGGAAGGCAAAGCTGTGCCAGGGCCATCTACCGTAAGAGATAGGAACAAAGCTGTGAGGGTCAATGCGGCAGAGGACGTGGATCGGATGTCCGACGCGGAGATCTGCACAGCTAAGATATCTGGAATATCCGAGGCTAAGGTGCAAAAGCTGACGAAACAAGGCCAAGATTACGTACAGCCCAAAAGGGCCGTGATCAAGGCCAACTTCATCAGTCATGCACAAAGGGGCCGGGTTAGCCCAGAATAAGGAAGCTAGCCCTCAACAGACGACGGAGGCCAATAAGCGTAAACAAAGGACGGAACTCCAAAAAGACAGAGGTCGGAAGGCAGTACTCCCGGAGGTCTTCCGAAGGGCAAGGAGGCCGAAAACCGAAGGTTTAACCTTCAAGGAGGCCGTTGCTGTGGAGAGGATCGCGGTAGTCTGCCACGACTATCCAGCCACCCAGATGGAGGCGGCAAAGCGTAAGGCAGCCCAGGCAAGCAGCCCAGGATAGCATTACGGAGCAAGAGCTTCAAGTCCGCTTCGAGAAATGCACGCACAAACCGGGATACCTGGTCGTGACTTGCGCTGATGCAGATAGCGCACAATGGCTAAGGCGTATAGTTCCCACTCTGGAGCCATGGGAGGGCGCAGCTCTCACTACTCTGGAGGAAGCGGACATCCCTAGGCCGTTGGCATGCACGGTGTTTGTCCTGGACAACAAGGGACAAAAAGTACAGACTGGGAGAATACTCACCAGATTAAGAGTGAGCAATCGAGGCCTAAAAACCAACCTGTGGACCGTCTGGGGATCGGCACCAGCGGAGAAAGGTACAATCTGGACCTTTTCCATAGACAAAGAGTCAATGGAGGAGGTCAAGAAGCTCAACATGTGTCCGTACTTCGAAATGGGAGACTGCGTTTCCGAATAAAGGACGGGCACAAAAAAGCTGGTCAAGAGGAGAGAAAGGAGAAACCCTCTGAATCCACCGACCAAGCAATGGAATTAGCCTTGGTTCAAGAGACAACTAGGTCCAGAGGCGAGGCAGAAAGCGAGGCGGGGCACTTCCTCATAAGGACCAGTCCTGCGAAGCCGGAGTTAGCCCACTTAAAAGGATTTCCATCCTGGGGTTGGCTGCTCCGATGGAGGAGGACGAGGTCAGTGGGGAAGATCCGGCACAGAGCTTCAATAGAGTGCAGGGGAATTAGGGCCTTCAGGTGAATCTCCAACATGCAAAAGCCGCATCGGCAACGCTTGTAAGGAGATTCGAAACAGAAGGCCTAGATGTGGCACCTCCTGCAAGAACCTGGCTGTACCAAGGGAAAGTTGCAGGCCTGACGCCGCAGCAAAGGTAAAGTAATATACAAGGGAACGGCCATAAGGCCCAGAGCCTGTATATTATATAGCAATACGGTAAAATGTATCGGTGCTCTGCACCGATGACGTGGTTACAGGTTTACTATCAGCAAAAGCGGAGGAGGGGAGAGAAGCTGGTTAATCTGCTCTGCCTACTTCCCAGGGGATGAGAGATGTCCACCTCGAATACTAAGCGACATAGTTGCATATGGCGAGGAAAGGGGCCTACAACTCATCATCGGATGTGATGCCAACGCTCATCACACAGTGTGGGGAAGTACAAACACCAACAAACGAGGTGAGTTCCTATTACAAGCCATAGTAAACGTCGGAAAAAAAGCCTACGTTTGTCACTAGGGCTCGGCAACCTAACACTTTGCACTGGTAAAGTAAGCGGCCTAATCTGCAACTGGCACGTGTCGAATGAGCCCTCGTGCTCAGACCACAGGCAGATTAGGTTTGATCTAGACACCTCCCTCCGGAAACGATGCGGAAACTCCCGGAGGAGACGCACTGGAAGGGCTATAAAGGTCCCTTAGCGAGACTCTCGAGGGTGGGGTGCCTCCGGTCCGGGGACGGGCGGCTAGAATTAGCAGTGGAACAGATTAATGAAGCCATCAGGGCTGCGTATCTGGCAAACTCTCCAGAAAGGACAAAACACCAAAAGGGTATTAAACAGTTTGGTGGAATAAGAGCCTAGAAAGGCTAAGAACGGAAGTTCGAAGGCTATTCAACAAGGCTAAAGACAACCAAAACTGGGATATATATAGGACAAAACTTACTCAGTACAACAAGGAAATTCGCAAGGCGAAAGGAACTCTTGGAGGAAGTTCTGCGGGGAGGTGAATAAAACCCCCACGTGTGCTAGAATCCATAGAGTCCTTGCCAAGGAAGGGAATTCTGTAACTGAGGTGGGAGTAGTCAGAATAACTGAGGGAACCTATACTGCAACGCACGAGGAAAGTATTAAAGAACTACTAAAAGTTCACTTTCCGGCTTCATCAATTCTAACACACTCTAGAGGATCAGACGATCTTGGGGAAAGACTAAGGAGACCAGTCCAGCCGGACTGGAAACTGGCCACTGAGATCACCAGACCAAATAGAGTGCGATGTGCTATAAGCAGGTTCCAACCATTCAAATCTCCCGGTGTGGATGGAATATACCCTGCTTCACTTCAAATGGGAGCAGATATATTAATACCATACTTGTGTAAGATCTTCAAAGCTTGTGTGGCATGGGGGTATATACCGACGGTGTGGCAAAAGTGAGGGTCATATACCTACCCAAAGCGGGTAGAGTGGCAGACCAAACACCAAAATCATACAGACCAATCAGCCTATCATCTTTCCTGCAGGAAACGTTGGAGAGATTGGTAGACAGATACTGTTACCGGCCGGGCCTCTCGGTGTCGAAACTGACGACGGCTGCCTAGCTCAGTGAGGCACCGGCAACAAATTCGACATGCTACGAGTTGGGCAGGGTGTTGCTCTTCATCGTTTGACTAGGCGGACGCTCCTCTTCTTAATAGTAATAAGAGGTGATGTTTGGGTAGTGTTTATTACACATTAAAGTTTCGTAAATAAATAATATAACATAAGAAATAATAAATAACAACAACAACAAAATAAATAAAATAAATAGATAACTAAAACACAGAACAGAGTAGCAAACACTTACATATGTGCAGGGTGGTGGAGTTGTGTGACTCTACGGTGGAAATGTCGAAGGGCATAGCAATGACTGACGATTGGATGAGTGTACATGTAGAGAATGTAGCCGCATGAGTGTATAGATGACGGTGTATGAATCTGAGTGAGCGTTGTGTATCTAAGTCAATAATTATTAAACAGACGTATCAGTAAACGAAATATTTACAGATGTAGTTACAGGTAAATGCGGTAGGAAAATAGATTCTTTTCTTCTTTGGTGCAGAAGGATCTGTCAGCCAAATACGACCTAACAAGCCTAATCATCGAGAGGTTTATGTTCGAAACGATCATTTTGTGGATCAGCCCGTCGTGCCAGACTGTGTCAAAGGCACTCGCGAGGTCGAAGAAGATGGCTCCTACGGAGTCTCGCCTTTCGAGTCCGTTTCTGATGTACTCCGAGAAGCGGAGCAGCTGATATTCGGTGGACAGCCCGGCTCGGAAACCGTATTGTTCATCCTTGACGATACCTGCATCGTCGGTGAGTTCCGTTAGCCGAGTCAGGATGACAGCCTCGGCTATTTTCGACAAGTTGGAGAGAAGGCTGATCGGTCTGAAGTTTCGGGGAAAGTGGTGATCTTTCCCGGGCTTGGGGATACTGACGACTTCAGCGTGCTTCCAGCCAGAGGGGAAGTGCTGGTGTCGGAGTACCGCGTTGATGACTACGCGAAGATACTCCGTCGCTTCAGGAGATAGTCTCTTCAGGGTCAGATTGGTGATACAATCCGACGTACGTAGCTGGATCGAGGGCGTTCCGGGCCGATTTGCCAGTCCGTTGACCACCTCTTCCACTTCGCCACGGAAGTCCTGCTCCTCCTCCTGCGCCGGGTTTATATAGTATTTTCAAAACAAATTCGATGCTAATGGGCGGGGTCTAGAGAAATGACGGGGAGGTTACAAATATAGGTGGCTCCACTGCCGGTCGGCATTTGGCCGATCGCGCTCGGGCCGTGCACATCGAGAATGTCGGAGAATAGCAACATTTATCCGGCCGATTCGCAGATATCGCCGTTTTTGCAACCGTATGTTTGCCGTAGCCGATCGGAAGCGCTCGGCTTTCCTCGGTCCATACGGTTTTGCGTGCATACGGGCGATATCTGCGGTTTCAACCGAATTTTTGGCAAACTTGCCATGGATGGACTATCATGAAATTTGAATGTGCTGTAGGCCACACTCTACAGCATCATTCGGTGAAAAGGAAATTTGATTCCATCCAGCCGATTGTTTGCAAATGAAAGTTAAAGTTGGGGTAGTGTTCTCCCCGTGTTCTAATATGATTCTGTGAATGAATTTAAAAGTTTTTGTGGTGAATGCGTGTATTTAATTACAATGAGTGGAATGTTAATGGTTTGCTTAAATCTAGGCGTTAACTAATTAGCGAAAATACAATAACGATGCGCTAGCATCTAGGTGGTATAAATAATACATAATAAAATTTGGCGGCGAGATTTCGCCCGGGGAATTTTGTTTTACATCTGTAGTTCGCGATGGCGGGTTTATAAGTGGTTGTTTGGAAGGTTTTTTAACCTGCCCATTCGCAAATAACGTCTAAGAACGGTTTCGACATTAGCACATATCTGTGATGGTAACCATACATCACGGAGACACTCCTAGCAGAGCAGCCTTTAAGTAAAAGGCAATACGCTTACCAACCGGGAAGATCAACGGACTCAGCGTTGGACGATCTGAATAGGCTATTGTCAAAGTCGATCGAAGACAAAGAAATAGCGGTAGCCACTTTCCTAGACATTGAAGGAGCATTCAATAATGCTACCACTAACTCAATTGTGGGGGCCTTAGAAAGAAAAGGAGTCGCACCCGTTATAGGCAGATGGATAAGAGCTGGTCTAGAGAAAAGGATAATAATATCCTCGATAGGCGAAGCTACCATCGAAGCCAGGGCGGGGGAGGGTGGCCACAAGGGGGAGTTCTCCCTCCCCTTCTGTGGGCCATCCTATTGTCCAACGAGGGCTTCTATTGTCTAGGATACGCAGATGACCTAGCGATCGTCGTGCGAGGACGATTCACAACTGTCATCTCAGAAAGGACGCAAACCGCTATTAACATAGTATACAACTGGTGCAGGCAAGAGCAGTTATCTATTAACGCTCAAAAACCTCAGATAGTTGCTTTCATCAAAAAGAAGGCGCTGGAAGACTTACGGCCAATTCACCGCAAATTCCAATTCTAAAAGAGGCCAAATAACTGGAAGTACTGTTTGATCAAAGACTAACGTGGAACGCTCATATACAAAAAACCACCAATAAAGCCACAATTGCCCTTGGCAAATGTAAACGAATGTGTGGGAAAAATTGGGGCCTCAGTCCTAAGATGACTCCATGGTTATATACAAGGGTAATTAGACCCATGGTTACGTATGGAGCAGTTGTATGGTGGCCAAAAACAAAGCAAAAGGGAGCTGTTAGGCTACTAGACGGGGTACAAAGACTTGCATGTCTAAGTGCCACGGGAGCAATGAGAACAACTCCTACACACGCACTGGAAGTGATTTTGAATCTACCACCCTTAGATATCCATATACAAGGAGTAGCAAGGCCAGTAGCCTACAGACTGATGCAAGGGCAAACCCCTATAAGTCAAGTCCATGGCACTGAAAACCACAGGTTGATTGAAGAACTCAAGGAAGATCCCCTCACGGAGATGCCGACGGATGCCATTGTTCACAAATTCAACTTTAAGAAAAATTATAAAATATTTATACCAGATAGAAAGGAATGGAAACAAGGTCCAACCAAACAGGCGCAGTCTACCTGGTACGCGGACGGCTCTAAGACAGAGAAAGGTGTCGGGGCAGGAATATATGAACTCAAAGAAAGGACGATGGTCCAGATGAGTTTAAGTAAAGGTACTATAGTCTTTCAGGCGGAAATATTCGCGGTACATCTTTGCATCGGAGAAATTAATAAGCAGCGTGGTTCCAATCGCACGGTGGCCATTTTCTCCGATAGTCAAGCGGTGCTGAAGGCATTGGATTCGGTACAGGTCGATTCAAGGCTTGTATGGGATTGTGTGTGTGCTCTGAATGAACTCGGCAGTTGCGTAAAAGTGACGATAGCTTGTGTTCCGGGGCACGAGGGCTACCGGGAAAATGAAAAACCTGATAAACTGGCCCGAGAGGCCTCATCGATGGCATTCATGGGACCGGAGCGCTCCTTTGGCATTACAAAAACAAGAATCAAGTCGGCTATAAGAAAGTGGACCGAGGATAAATCTCGGGAAAGGTGGAGGAACTCTCCAGACGAGAGATCGCCGAAACAGTCCCTTGGAGAGCAAATGCCGAAGTTTACAAAGGACCTACTACGCAGGGACAGAAAGTCCGTCAGAGGAATAGTGGGCCTACTAACAGGGCACTGCAGGGTCAATAAGCACATGAATAAAATGGGCTTGACAGAGGAAGCGATATGTAGATTCTGTCAAATTGAGGAAGAAACCGCGATCCATGCATTGTGCCAATGCGAGGTACTGGCAAGGACGCGGCTGTCACACATGGAAGACGAATATCCCGAGACGAGACTATATGCGGAAGAACCGCTCTCAAAGCTAATAAGTCTAATTAAAGGAATAAAGCTAGAGAACCTACTCTAAGGAGGCATGAGGACCACAATAGATCTGTAAAGGTCGCAGTGGAAGAGACAGTACTGCCACCTCAAGTAATCTAATCTAATCTAATCTAAGACGTAAGATTGTAAGACGACATATGGTGTGTAAAAGACATAAAGTGTAAGACGAACGGTAAATGACATACCCGTAGAGGGTATGTCATACCCGTAGAGGGTATGTCATTTACTGTGTTGTGTTGTTTTTTTACATTTTGTATAATCTGCAATATTTGAATAATGAATCCTACAAATTTTGGGGATTCGATCGGGATTTGATTATCAATTTATAAGATAATAACGACGGAAATTAATAAAATCCGGCGTACTACTTTATTTAATATAAAATAACGAATTATCTGCGTGCTTTCGTGAGATAGGGATATGAACATTAAATAATCTATATATAGGTATAAAATACAAAAAATGTTTCTATGTTCGTTATAGACTTTGAAACTATCCAACCGATGTGCCCCAAACCGGTTTCATTAGAAAGGCAATAATGCGAAGATGGTTTTAGACCACTAAAACAATGCATTAGGCACATTCGATTCATTCATGAAATCGATCTTCAACTTTTCCCATACAAAAATTTTCTCGAATACAGACTGTCAACACAAAAACACTGATCTGTCATTCTCATCAGAAAGGTTTATCATTTGTGGTTATTGCGTCGATCATGTCAAATAATCGAATTATAAAATATTCAAAATATCATAGACAGTAAACACGAGCATTTTTGGCTCCGAAGAATGATGATGTCAACAAAATAAACCATCAAATTTAATTGAAGCTACCCGGTAAAGTTGTCACGTACAAATCGATTGACAGTTATAGATGACGAACAAGCTGTCAACTTTCCAATAGGAGTTCTTAACTCTTTGGAACTATCTGGAATGCCACCACACATCTTAACTTTAAAGGTTGGTTCACCGTCGATACTCATTCGCACTTTACAATTAGATCCACCGAAATTGTGCAACGGAAGAAAACTTGTTAAAAAACTATCGCCGAATTGAAATGATTTCAATCCTCCTGTTTCCTGTTCCTGTTTTTCACACGGCCAATTATATGTTGTTTGCTTCAGAGTTGGAACGCCGAAAAATCGCCGAAAATGTTTACACACCTACCGGAAAAACTCAAACTATTGTTTAGACGCTAGTATTAAGATAAGAAAGTTAATAAAGAAACACAATTTTTTCCTAACAAATAAACAAAATGTATTTCTTTTTTAGCACAGTAGCACACGCCGAGTATCCGCTAGTATAAGAAACAGAACGCGACTGAGACTGGGAATTGCGAAATCACAGACGCGGAAAATTTGGATATAGATGAAAGAATACTTAACTGTAATGCAAGCATGAATAGTGACAATGATCGGATTCTTAAACATCAAAGCAGCTTTTCGTATCCCCAAATGGGTTGGAAAGAAGACAACGAAGACAATGAAGGCATTCTCTGCAATTGGCTGGCGCGAGAAACATTGGATAGGATTCATGGCGTGCAGCCCAATACGTTTACAGCAAGTTGAGGAATGGCTAAATGATGGTATTATTGAGCAAAGCAGTTCAGATTACTCTAGTCAAGTAGTGATCGTTCGAAAAAGACTGGATTATCTAGAATTTGTATCGATTACCGAAAAGTGTACAGAGTTGCCACTAATTGAGGACCAGCTTGACAAGCTACAAAGTGCACTGATATTCAGTACAATCGATCTAAAAAACTTCTTCTTTCACGTTGCGGTTGAGGAAAAAGTAGGCAATGTACAGCTTTTCTGGCGCATAACGGACAACATTAGTTTTGCAAAATGTCTTTTGGTATATGCAATTCAGTCTTTTAGAGATTCATCAACAGCATCCTCCAACACCTGTACATTAAGAATATTGCTCTGACATACATGGACGATCTGATAATTCCCGCAGCTAACGAAAATGAAGTTACTGACAAACTCAAACAGTTACAGATTATAGTCTTGAAATGAATATTAAGAAATGTCAGTTACTGAAAAGACGCGTAGAATTTCTTGGGCACATAATATCTTCTTCTTCTTCTTAATCTTTTACCCTTTCTACCTTTCGGTGTAGGGGTTCGGAGCCACCGAGCCGTATATGCAGACGCATATACCGTACCGCTCCTGGCCCACCCAGTGGCATTTCCTTCATTTTCGCAGCTTATTAGAGGTCCAGATCCATTTTTCAGGATTTTAAACTGCTACGCTCTGCCGCTACCGGGTCTCGAACGCCGGCCCTTCGCACTGTGAAGCGCGAGTTTTACCACTCAGCCACTGAGGGTTGGGCACATAATATAAGATGGTAAAATATTCCCTTCGCCAGAGAAAACCAAAGCCGTAACACGTTTTCCCGAACCGACGACTGTTAAACAGGTGCAAAGTTTTTTTAGGACTCACTGGATACTTCCAAAAGTTTATTCCGTCCTATTCGATTATAGGCAAACTTTTTAGTGACTTACTGCAGAAGAAAGTTCGATTTCAATTTGGAGGTAGAGAACGTGAAACTTTTAAACAATTAAAAAGATGTTAAGCAGTGAACCTGTATTGAATATATACAGACAAGGTGCAGAATTGGAGTTACACAGGGATGCTAGTCAAAACGGTTACGGAGCAATTTTACTTAAAAAATCAGTAGCAAACATCCGATTTATTATGCACTTACACAGGTCATACATAGTAAAAAAAAACAAATATATATATATATATAGATAATACACGAGAAACACAAAAATCCACAAACTCATACATATAATATATATATATAAGCTTGTTTGCGGGCCTTTTAGGCCCAAAGCTTCGTCACATTTCTCCATTGTTTCCTGTCCGTAGCCTTCTTCTTCCAGTCCGCTATTCCCTTATCCTCCACGTCCTCCAGTACCGCCTCTCGCCATCTTTTCCTCGGTCTTCCTCTCTTTTTCTTATATCCTGCTGTTTTCCATGCTATTTTCCTAGCGGTTCTTTTTCGTCCATTCTCTCCATGTGACCCAGCCACTGTAATCTCCTTGCTTTAATGATAAAATCTATCTGCGATTTTTTATAGGCCTCATAGACCTCTTCATTAGTTCTTCTTATATAGCCATCTTCGGTCTTTTTCCCTCCTATTATCCTATGAATTCCTTTGTAGATTGATTCAAACCCCATGTCTCGCATCCGTATAATACCGTCGGTCTTATTACGGTTTCGTATAGCCTAAATTTCGTGCTCCTCGACATCTGCTTTGCTTTTAGTAGGTGACTCATGATTCCAGTAATTCTATTGGCTTTACTCAGTCTTGCTTCAATTTCCTTTTCTTCCTCGCACGTGTCCGTTATCCGTGCTCCCAAGTAAACAAACTGATTCACCTCCTCAAAAGTCATCTCTCCCAAATGTGTATATACTTTGAACTCTCCTCCTATTTTACTACCCGCTCCCACTTTCATAACCTTACTTTTCTTCTCGTTTATCTGCAGTCCCAGCTGCCATGCCTCCTCTATCAATCTCTGTGTTATTTCTTTGAGTTCCTTCCCGTCTCTGGCTATAACAGCTAGGTGATCTCCGTATCCTATTATTTGGTGACTCTTCTATAATATGTCGCCGTCTCTGTTGAGTCTACTGTTCCTTTATGCCTTTTCCAGCACCGTGTTAAAGAGCAGTGTTGAAAGTGGGTCTCCTTGTCTAAAACCTGTTCTTACTATAAAGTCTTCCGATTCTCCTCCTCTTGTTCTTACGTTGCACGTTGTCTTCCTCAATGTCATGATTGCCTTTGCAATTTTGCAAGTATTCCGAGATCATCCATCGCATCTATCACTTTCGTTCTTTTCACCGAATCATATGCCCTCTGAAAATCAACAAATAGAACGACTGCTGGTATATTATACTCATAACATGTCGTCCATACTTCTTTCATTATAAATAACTGGTCCGTCGTCCCTCTGCCTTTTCTAAAACCTGCCTGGTACTATCCTATCTGCGGCTCTGCTATTACTTCTAACTTGGTTTTAATTATTATCGCCAATATCTTGTAAACGACGTCCAACAGGGAAATCCCTCTGTAGTTATTACAATCTGTTTCGTCTCCACTTTTCAAGATTGGTATTACTGAAGCTTTTTCCCATCCCTCCAGCATCTGCTCTGTCCTCCAAATTTCCATTATCAGTTCATGAATCTTCTGTTTTAATTGCTCGCTGGCATGCTTAATATTTTCGATTGTTATCCCATTCTGTCCTGGACTCTTATTGTTTTTCATGCACCGTATTATTTCCTCCACTTCTTCCAGCGTTGGTTCCGCTATTCTTTTATCATCCTCTCTCACCTCTTGCTTTCTTTCCCCGCTTTCTTCTCATTTAATAATTCGCTAAAGTATTCTTTCCACCTTTCATTCGTTTGTTTGTTGTCTCCAATTAAATTTCCCTCCTTATCTTTTATGAACACATTTCGGTTATATCTTTTTGCCCTGCCTTGCTTCTCTGTAAAAATTTCTAATTTCCTTCCTCTTGTAATGTTCTTCTATTTTTGCCACTTTCTGTCCGTTAAAAGCCCTCTTCTTTTGTCTGTTTATCCTTTTCACACTTGCTCTCTGCTTTTTGTACGCTTCCCTATCTTCTGCACTTTCTGTTTGTATTGCTCTAATCCTCAATATATTCCTCTTTCCGGTTTCTATCTTGCACTCTGCGTCCCTATGGCGTCTCTTCACTGGTATGGTTTCTTCTGTAGCGATTTTAATTGTATTTTCTGTGTTTCCATTTTTCGTTTACGTCTTCGTCTTTTTGTATTCTATTTCTTGACATCTCCGTTCTGTTTCCTTAGTGTACTTCTGCTGAATGCTCATTAACTGTAGTTTATCCATATCAAACTGTTTTATTCTTCCATTCCTTCTAATCTTTCTTTCCGTCTTCCGTATCCCTACCTCAATTCTAACCAGGAAGTGGTCCGAGTTTATATCTGCTCCCCTGCATGATTTTACCTTCCTTATAACTTTGTGATGTGCTTTCTCTATAATAACATGATCTATCTGGTTTGTATATCTTCCGTTCGGTGCCATCCAAGTCCCTTTGTGTATCTCCTTCCTTTTAAGGTGTGTGCTCATCACCTTCATGCTTTTCTCTTCATACATATAATAAGCGCTAAAAATTGGTAATATCTATTTTAGAGGACAAAAACTCCTCGTATATTAAGAAATGTCAGTTACTGAAAAGACGCGTAGAATTTCTTGGGCACATAATATCTTCTTCTTCTTCTTAATCTTTTACCCTTTCTACCTTTCGGTGTAGGGGTTCGGAGCCACCGAGCCGTATATGCAGACGCATATACCGTACCGCTCCTGGCCCACCCAGTGGCATTTCCTTCATTTTCGCAGCTTATTAGAGGTCCAGATCCATTTTTCAGGATTTTAAACTGCTACGCTCTGCCGCTACCGGGTCTCGAACGCCGGCCCTTCGCACTGTGAAGCGCGAGTTTTACCACTCAGCCACTGAGGGGTTGGGCACATAATATAAGATGGTAAAATATTCCCTTCGCCAGAGAAAACCAAAGCCGTAACACGTTTTCCCCAACCGACGACTGTTAAACAGGTGCAAAGTTTTTTTCATTCATTTTTTCCATTTTTCGTTTACGTCTTCGTCTTTTTTGTATTCTATTTCTTGACATCTCCGTTCTGTTTCCTTAGTGTACTTCTGCTGAATGCTCATTAACTGTAGTTTATCCATATCAAACTGTTTTATTCTTCCATTCCTTCTAATCTTTCTTTCCGTCTTCCGTATCCCTACCTCAATTCTAACCAGGAAGTGGTCCGAGTTTATATCTGCTCCCCTGCATGATTTTACCTTCCTTATAACTTTGTGATGTGCTTTCTCTATAATAACATGATCTATCTGGTTTGTATATCTTCCGTTCGGTGCCATCCAAGTCCCTTTGTGTATCTCCTTCCTTTTAAGGTGTGTGCTCATCACCTTCATGCTTTTCTCTTCATACATATAATAAGCGCTAAAAATTGGTAATATCTATTTTAGAGGACAAAAACTCCTCGTAGACGTATAAGGCGCTCGCAACCAAAAACCGTTTTATAGTAATTTTAAACTGCTTCACGGGTAGTGATCTAGTTTGAGTGGGCAATTTATTATAAAATTTTACAGATAGATATTCAGCGTTTCTTTGACTTTTTGCTAGCATGTAGTATTTAGGTGTAAGTTCTGTGTTGTAATGATGAATATCCGATTGGATTTGAAAATTGGAGATATGAGTTTTAACATATAATAGGCATTCTAGTATATAAAGCGCAGGAAATGTTAGTATTTTTACTGACACAAATATCACATCGGTAAACTCCTCACCACACAATTGTTTATAATAAAATCTCGGTTTCGCTAGCTCGAGGCAAGCATCTTCAACAACCGTATAAATCACTTCGGTTTATACGGTTGTTGAAGATGCTTGCCTCGAGCTAGCGAAACACGTGTCACCGATTTTATTATAAACAATTGTGTGGTGAGGAGTTTACCGATGTGATATTTGTGTTACTAAATTACACCACAGTCCTTGCAATCACCTTTATTGTTAGTATTTTTAATTTAACAAAAGAGTCTACAATCATCTCTGTATTTAACGCCGCTCACAATTAGAATTGCCCTCCTCTGTAGGGCAAAAATTCTCTCCCATGAAGCAGCAGCCCTCCACGAAAGCAGGCAATAGCTCATTATTGAGTGGCAAAGGGCGTAGTACACTGAAGTAAGTACATTTACTGACACATTCATGCTTAAAATTCTTAATAAATATATATTATTGCTTAGCCTACTAAACAACATATTCACGTGTTTCTCCCATTTAAGAGTTGGGTCTAAAAACATTCCTAAAAATTTTACATAATCATCTATTGCTGATAAAGGATTTTGGTTTAATGTAAATAGCGAGGATTGAGTTTTAGAGGAGTCCAAACTAAGCGTTGTTTGTGCAGCACGATCGGCATGAACGACGTTGTCCGCGCTCCCACCACGACTTATTAAAGTGGTATCATCTGCATACAAGATTGGCACAGAATCGGTAATGCTAAGTGACA
The DNA here is from genome assembly GCA_038088585.1 of Chrysina gloriosa. Lineage (NCBI taxonomy): Eukaryota > Metazoa > Arthropoda > Insecta > Coleoptera > Scarabaeidae > Chrysina > Chrysina gloriosa. Next base: position 31,223,794 of record CM076089.1, read on the forward strand.
AATCATTTATGTATATTAAAAATAGCAGTGGTCCCAGAATGGAACCCTGAGGGATACCTAAAGTAATATATTTTTTGTTTGATATAGTATTGTTGCAGATCACTTGTTGGCTACGATTTTCTAAATAAGATGTTATTAATTTAATACTATTAGAATCAAAATTGTAACATCGCAATTTATGAATTAATAAGTCGTGCTGCACACCGTCAAACGTCTTAGTTAAATCACAAAGTGCCTAATAGGTACTCCCCCTCTTCAAAACAATCGACGACCTGCCGCACAAAATTAAAAACTGCTGTTTTGGTACCCATATTTTGCCTAAACCCGTATTGATGCTTACAAAATAGATTATTTTCTTCAAAATACTTGTAGATTCTTATCTTTAAAATTTTTCGAAAATTTTTGATACTATTGGTAACAGTGATATTGATCTGAAATTGCAAATATCTTTTGAATCACCTTTCTTAAAGATAGGGATAACAAGGGCCAGTTTTAAAACGTCAGCAAAAACTCCTTCTTTTATGGATTGGTTAATTAATTGTGTTATTGGTATAACTAAAAGATCTTTTATACCTTTAATAATTGATACCGTGAATCCGTAAATATCTTTGCTGTTAGTCGGTTTGAGGAAGATTATTGTGTCTCGCACTGTTACGGGACTGACCGGGTCCACTGAAAAAGAGCATCCCTGGCAATTAATCTGACTAATGTAAGTGTCCATATCACTACTTCCACTAATTATGCTTTCTACTACATTTTTTGGATTGTTTATAAAAAAATCATTTACTTTATTCGAGTCACATTCTGCTGTAACAGTGTTACTATTCTTTCTATACACGTTTACTACTTGCCACATAACTCTGCTCGAATAATTAGACCTACTTATGATGCGATTATTCATAGAGATCTTTGCTTGCTTTATATTTTGTTTATAATTCTTACGATATTTATTACGGTGTTTTATCATATCTTTAGAGTGGGTCGTAACACAAGCATCATTAAGAAATCTTAAATTTTCGCGCATCTCCCTTAATTCATCGTTAAACCAACTATCATTAATGTCATTTCTGTTTCTATAATCCTTTTTTTCAGGAAATGAATCACTTAAGGCATTTATCAAAATATCAATAAATATTTTAAACTTGTCACTTACGCTGAGATTAGTATCATATATAAACTGCCAGTTCAGTTTATCAACTGCGTTATAGAAATGAAATTTACCTAGTTCAGTTATAGGTCGTAGAATTTTTGTTTTAGTTTTATTTTTATAAATATGTATATATATATTGCAATATAAGGACACACTCCGATGATCTGAGAAGCTTTCAGTTACATTTATCTGAACTCCTTGTGCACTAAAATTAATAAATATATTGTCAATACAGTTCTTTCCACGCGTAGCCTCTGTGACCATCCGCGTGAAACCGCATGAAGCTAAGCAGTCCAAAAGTGTGTGACAATCGCGGTCGTCTGCATTAACCTTCCTATACTCACGCATACGGTCTGTGAGACCGACTTATATACTATAGTATACGTCTTTCATTTTGACGTGAGTATAGGAAGGTTAAACTTTACATTGAAATCTCCGGTTATAAAGATTCTACTTGCAAACCCAACAATTGCGAGAGCCCTCTCCAATAGATTAATAAAAACATTCAAGTCACCAACCGGCGACCTATAGACATTCAATATTAAAACATTACCATCGTAATTATTAGCGTTGCCAATCTTTATACCAGCAATCTCGAAATGAAGCTCCACAGACAGCCGATTAACATCATCCAAGCTTCTAAACATTATATCATCTTTAATCATTATTAACACACCATCGTGCGCGTGCCGCTTCCTACAAAAAAAAAAGAAGCTGGAATGTATTGGCCGATCTTTAAGCTGTGAGCCGCATCCCGGGAGAGCCATGTCTCAGTGAAACACATTACCCCAAAGTCCTTGTCAATGAAGAAAGCCTGTAATGCGCCCAATTTACTGTTTATGCTCTGTATGTTCGTGTAAAATAATTTAGAAAGTTTATTAATTACAATATGTTTATCACATGACACTCTACAACCACCAGGGAGAAACGGGACACTCCTCAGGTCCCCACCTTCGTTTATAAAGAAGGGCGATTATTTATGCCAACCTGCCCAAGATCGTCATTGGTGTTAATTACAATCCGATTTCCAACAGAAATGTTTTTTGTTGCAGTATATGTTTTTGTAATACAAATATGATGCTGACCAAGAATCTTACAATTTTCAATTTTCCTACATATTTTAGGTAAGGACCACTTGTAGTTACATCTTTCAAATTTATAAGAGAATTGACATCGACATACTGAACAGATTGGCGTTTCTCTACATTGCATACAGTGTTGTACAATTTACAATTAAACTGATACACCAGGTTGTCATATTGTACGCAACCACCCCAATAAGGCAGTAATAGCATGATTAAATTTGTTTGGAATAAAGAATTTATAAGGTCTAATAAAATTGAACTCCCCAGACATCTTCGGCAGCAGATCAGTCGCACCCGCCATAACAACAACACAGTCCCTCATACTGAAATCTGACGCCAACCTAGACACATCCGCAACCACATCCACAAAGGTTGCATACAGCTTAGTGAAGGATTCTATATCAATTAATTTTCCACAAATGTCGTAAAGAATACCCGTCATATGCTTGACATAAGCATCACCAATGATTAGTATTTTAGGTTTGTATGAATAAGTAACTGACTCATCGAACACCGTAGATGATTTTTCTGTCGGTGGATCCATCAATCCACGGTCTTGCTGTATTCAGCGTTCAGCGTTGTTATCATGAAACTCATCCCTAGTCGGTGTTAGAAAACTGTGTCCAGGAGGTTCACTCGTGGATGTCTGAACCCCTATAGCTTTTAGTTCTGAATAATCTGTTTGGGTGTCCGTAGTTATATTACATTTTCCAATGTTACCAGTCAATTCACTAATGGTTTTATGCAAATTACCAATGATTTCAGTTTGAGTTTCATATTTATTCCTATAATATTCGATTTTTTTCCTGGTCATTAATTTTATCGTGCAATTCCCTAACAGTGAAGTTCGCGGTTGCTAGCTGGTTCCTCAAATCCAATAATTGATTCGATTCCTCGTTTCTTTCTATATCATTTTTATCAGCTACAATCGATACATAACTAGTATTAGATTGCGAAGCCGTCACTTTTTGGCATTTCCCGGTAATTCTGGATTATTGAGATCTTGTACTAATAGTAGACATATTTCCCTTCTTCTCCAAGACAAGCCGTATACACAAAGGAAGAAAAAAAACGCAGCCAAAAGAAGACCACAGACAAAACAGCCGCAAAAATAAAAGGTCAGTCCGAAAGAAAACTGTCCAAAAGGGAAACGTTCCAAGAGCATCTACTTTGATTAACCGAATTTGTCTAATTTCCTCCCAGAGGAGCGACTTGTTCAAAATACAGGCTTCTTTCTAACACAAATCAAAACTTACACTACTCCACTGTAAAATATCCACCTTTTTCCAATAATCTCAAATCGACAAAACTAAAGCAAACACTACACACAATGAAAATTCGTCCGTCGTTCACGATAGGCGGATTTAAACTGATGGTTCAAGATCATCACAGATTGTTTGGCATTTACTAAAACTCTGGATAAGAAAGATTCGACCACAAAAGTGGCTGGATGGATTATGCTCCTAGAAGAATACGACTATAACATCGAAGATCGTACCGAGTCAAGAATAAAGCATGCGGATTGTCTCAGCAAAAAACTGGTGATGATAATCCCAGCAGTTAGCATCATAAACAAAATACAAATTGCTCAACAGACGGATAGTGCTCTGAAACCAAAACGCGAAATACTGAAGGAAGGATCCTATGAAGACTACATTTTGAAAAGTGACGTTTTATATAACTTAGTTAACAATAGCCAACTGTCGGTTGTCCCAAATCATACGTATGCAGTTAGAGATGATAACAGATATACATTGCAAGAGCCATCTAGGTGGTAAGAATTATTTTATTCCAAATCTAACGACGAAAGTAGAAACATGGATTGCCAATTGTATTCCATGTATTTTGGTAAACCGACAACACGAGAAACACGAAGGATTTCTACACCCACTACCAAAAGAGGAAATACCTTTAAACACATATCACGTTGATCATCTGGGGCCATTAGAGTCAACAAACAGGAATTACAAATATGTCCTTGTAGTAGTAGACGCCTTTACAAAGTTTACGTGGTTATATCTCACCAAATCAACGACAGCGCTAGAGGTGATCGCGAAACTGGACCACCAGAAAGAAGTTTTTGGCAACCCTGTTTCTATTATATCTGATAAATATACTGTGAGAAAGAAGTTATAAAGCACCACTCTATAACAACAGGACTACCACGTGCTAACGGACAAGCTGAAAGGGTAAATGGAACTATAATTCCAATACTTACCAAACTGTCTATAGACGATCCACACAGAAGCATTGGTACTACATCATTTGAACCATTGACTGGGGTCGAAATAAAGTTAATTTCCAACAATTACATCAAGGCGCTATTGGAAGAGGAGATGGTCAGAAAGTTTGATGAAGATCGAGAAGAACTGCGAACTAACGCGAAGAACCAAATATTAAAAGTGCAGGAAGAGATTCTTTTAATGCTGATCTGCAATTTACTATAGAAACAATGAAAAACAGAATCTCACATATCAGTCATAGTTTCTTTATAAATATTTGCCGAAGCAATGGATATCCCAAACACATTTTGAACAAATTAGTTTATAACTCCAATGTATTTGACGGACATACTGAAGTTACATCTAATGAAAAATCAGTGATTTATAAGAAGATTCCATACATATCAAATTTAACAGATCAAATAATAAAACATTTTAAACAGTTCCCTAATATTATAATAGCTAAATACAATCTTGTTAATATTGGGGGTATTCTTACAAAAAGTAAAGATATAACACATCTACTAAACCAAATGTCATATATAGAATTCCTTGTAGCAATTGTGAATCTACACCAGCCATGTGACACTCAAAGTCACTGGTGAGCCAATAGCACTAAGACCGTACACTAGGTAGACCGCGAAACCTAATCTTAAAAAAGACAAGATCTTAACATTAAACTTAAGCATTAACTTCTTTTGCCAGATATTTGACATCTTTATTTTCAAAACTGTGTCCAAGTGTGCGTCCGTCAATCGCGATCTTGCGCGAGATTTATTTCATTTCATCAAAAAAAATATTGTTCACACTTATAGACACTCCCAAACATTGACAGGATTTTAGAGGCAATTTTTTATTTCTTGGTATTGAACAAGGAAGTACTTATAAAATTGTACCAACACTATAAAATTTTTGTTTTAAATGAGTCTGACACTGAATCTCAATTACTTCCATCTACAATTGAGGGGGAACTTTATCAATATCGACAATGAAAATCTTGAAAATGCTTTTCAAATTCTGCCAGAATACTGCCCAATTTTCTCTGTATACATTTTGTATGATATTGGGACACTCGTACTTTCCTGATACGCCTTACAAGTCGGAAAATGCGACAGCTTATGCACTGCTAACTGTTTTTCCCACAGCATCATCTTACACTTGAAAGCTTTCACATGATCATGCATATTCTATTATAACTTGACGCGGTCCTTGCAATTTCGTATTTAAGTCCGACATATGTTTTGTGATATTCACAAATGAAAGATTTTGTAAAAAAGATACGTCGCCTAATAAGCTGACATCTTGTCCTTTCACTTGCATGAAGAAGCGTATTTTTCTTTAAGTTTCCCATCGAGAACCATGGAACACGAAAGCCGTCGTACCTCTGCATAATAAGGTAAATGTAATGTAAATATAATATAAGTCACAGATTACCACAGATCTCCAAGTAAATAGGGAAAGTTATCCGCTATAGTTATCTTTGTTTACCTAAGTAAAAAGAACATATGCTCCTTCTTTGTCAGTATGAATCCAAGATTTGGCAGGTGGCGCGATAATTGCCGGGATTCGTTAAGAATCGGGCCGCAGTCGTAGACAATCGTACTTACTGCTCACTGCTATTAATACGTTGGCGTTGAATTAGCATCACTGTACGTTGTCTTTGATATTTTAATTCGTTATTTTCCACCGTTTTTTACCGTCTTCCACCGTTTTTCATCGTCGAAAGGAGAGACAGAGTGTTTTGTGTGGGAAGAGCTGTATGGAGGTTGCAAAGATGTGCAGTAGCAACGTACTGCGAGGAATTGTAAGAGGTACGTATTGATTTGTATACATAACCTTAAATGAAAGAAATAGTTCTAAAATCATGTATCTTTGATAAAATTTATAGATAATCAAAATTGTAGATGATAAAGTGTACAACACAACAATAGATGAAAATAAGTATATTGATGAATATAATTGAATCAGCGAACTATTTAAAAATTATTTTTTGGTCTTATCACTCATCCATTTAATTGCCAATTTTGGAGTTATACGTAATAATAATGAAATATGTATGTTCTTAGGGAAAAATATGATTCGACGAATTGCATTTTGGAATCCAAAATGACGCAGAATTTAAGATCGCGCAGGGACTATTTTGATTCCTCCCATACGATTCTAGCTAGAAGTTCTATTGTACTGCAGTACCTAAATTTGTTCAAGAAAAAAGGAAGACTTTGAATCCAGAGAGGTAAGCATTCACTTATTATTATTAGTAGTACTTTCAGTGCTACATATATTTTCTCCTATACTCCTATTTTTTTACTTCGATCAATAAAATTGTCAGAACGACTATCTATGAATAATACTACTATCCATAATTCTTTAAATTGTCAATTTTCAGGACTGTTACGACAACAGGCACTGGGGACTGCTGTTTCCATCCCTGATATCGACAACCTGTTTGATAGCTGTAATGCAAGTGCCCAAGTAGCCATTTCCAAAGTCGAGATGTGGAATTATGTTTGCGGCAAAAGGCAGGCCGGTTGGAAATTACCATCACAAATTGGATGGATGCACTACATTAAAGCTATTACTTTAGTATGGCAAAACATGTAGAGTCGCGGAATAACTAGTATCCGACCTCCAACTTTTAGCCTGTAAATTTATTTGGTACAAATCGTCTCGGTTGTGGCTGAATTTGTAACCTAACAGTTTCACAGTTTGTTACTTCTTTAAAGGCTCAAGTCATTAATGGTATCAAAAATCCAAGGTTGCAAGAAACCAATTGTGAGCAAGATGATGGGAGCCTTTTAAGTAATTTACAAACTTATCTCAATGCGATTGAAGTGACTGGGAGAAATAATCTGGTAAATGACGATCAAACCCTTAATATATACATAAGTTATCATATTGCCGAGGAAATACATGAAGCTGTTTCTTCTGACAATATAAAAACTTTATCAGTGGCTTATGTTAGCGGTTTTATTGCCAAACGGATTCTTGCTGATATTAATTGTGATAAATGTTTAAGTGCTTTAACTTCTGATTGTTCACTATTATGCTATCACTTTCCTTCTTTCAAAGAGTTTTCTGAGCAGCAGAATAAATTGACGTATTCTTGGGAGAACTTAGTTGTGTCTATTGGTAATAGAATTACTATATTAGAACAGATATTGCAAAATTTGCAACTAGCAAACATTCAGAAGAAAGCTATAGTTTTTATCAAAAATATCGATTTTTCTTGGATTACTGGTTCAACAGGTGTTAATTTTGTTATACATGGTATTGTTAAGGGAATCTGTCGTATCGGTATTCCTTGATGCTGTACCGGACTCAGCCGTTACTAACATGACCAACAAAATTCTCGTGACAAGAAAAGCAAATTGGAATACTACAATATCAGTAAAATGTTTACGTCATATTCTAATATTTTCATTTTTCTCTCGGCCTGGTTCTGGATCCAATTTCTTTCATTTGAGTCATTTGTATTGTTAATATTTTTATATTATTGTTTGATCTTTTTATTATTTATTATCTCTTATTATATCTTTGATTTGATTAATAATCACTCATTTTTTTAACGAGAAACACTACTGTAATTAATTTTTCTTTTCCTTTTGTGGTTTGTTGGTAGCGTGGATTTATTCTAAAAACGAGAAGCAGAATGAGCGGGAGTTAACCGATGATAGCGGTTGAGAGAGGAAGGACAGGTTAAGGTTATGTTAATATTATGTGAAAGTTATGTGAATTAAAGTATTAAAGTATTTATGTTGGTTTTATTAATCGGACCGGCTAACGGTTTTCTACGACAGTTATCAGAAGTGGGATATTTAGAAGTGATTTGGACTATTTACACGCCATAAACGAAACGGACTTGCGGCAAAATGGAGGAGGAATGGCAGTCGCCCTCGCCAAACACATCGTCGATTACAAATCTCGCACGTATGATGACCATGGAAGATGTGATAGAAACAGCGGTGAAGAGCATTATAACACATCGAGGCAAACCAGAATTAGTGAAAGGAAAATAAATATCCCAACGAATACAGAGTTAGCATGGTTGTTGCCCGACTTTGCAGGTTTACCAAGCCAAAATGGAGAAATATGGATGCAACGCTTGGACGCCGTTCAAGCAACCTATACCGTACCTGATAACGTAATAAAGTTAATTGCTATCGCGAAACTTACAGGACGTGCACAAGAATGGTTTCGTTCAAAGATTGGCTATGTTGACATGGATTGACAATCCTTCAAAATACACTTCCTAAAAATGTTCATATCAAGACCAGACAAAATCATGCTAATGAAAAACTTTGAAAGTAGAAAATGGAGGAGAAATGAAAATTTTACAGCATATTTCATATATCATATAATATTGAAATATATATCATATATACTTCAATATATAATTGATGAGTTTGACAATGCTATCCTTTCGAGCCAGGCAAGAATGAAATGCTTTTGTAGCCTCGAAGAAGTTCTGATGGTCATGAGTAATGTTACAAGGAGTTATCTAGGAGAGGATACAAAATTAGAACGTTCCTCCAACCCAGGATTTAAATTCAAAGTAAATGAAGATATAAGAAAGAATAATACCAGATCTTTATTGCGATGTTACAATTGTAATCAAGAAGGGCATCGAGCAAGTTCATGTCCCAAACCAAAGAGGGAGCGAGAATCCTGTTTTGAGTGTGATGAAATAACTAATGTCCGACCGAAACAGGATTTGCAGCCGAAACCGAAACCGAAACCGAACCTTCGGCCTCGGTCTCAGTTTCGGCCGAAACCGAAACCGAAACCGAAACTTATTTAAACATATTAAAATTTCAATTGTATGCTGAAATCTAGTGTATGTTTTACATGTTATATAGTTCATTTGTGTTAAATGAAATAAAAAAAAAACAACAATTACGGTATGTAGGAAAAGGAGATATTTATGTATTTAGGTATTAACTTGCTGACTCTGACAATTACGAGACACGAACTCGCTCGAACGAAGCACGACAATTCACGAACACTGAGTTTCGGTGCGGCCGAAGTTTCGGCTGAGTTTTGGCCGAAACCGAAACTATGGCCGAAACTAGATTTTTGGCCGAAACTGGCCGAAACCGAAACCGAAACCGAATGTTCGGTCGGCCACTAGAAATAACTCACCTATGGATGGAATGTCCGACAAGAGCAAGGAACAACCCCAGGACGAGTAGAGAGAATACAACCACCCATATAGTACAACCAACTTCTGTGAGTCCTTATACTGTTTCATTTGACTATAATGTGTCATCGAGTAGTTGTTAGTCCAATTACAATTTGCTAGCTTTAGTTGATTCTGACAGCCCCATAAGCCTAATTAAAGTAAAGTATGTTCCTTTTTATGATACTCGTGATACAAATTAAAATTTTTCTGGTATCAATAATTGCAAATTAAAAATTTTGGGTACATTTTGTGTTGACATTATTATCAATAATATAACTGTAAATGTTAAATTCTTTGTTGTACCAAATTCTACTGTGTCATATGCCTCTATATTAGGACGAGATTGTTTGCGTAATCCTGATGTGAATATTACTTTAGGTAGTTCATTAATCATTACCAAAAGTACTGAGGCGGAATCTAAAGATGTTAATTTAGCCAACGAAATTATGCACATAGAAATTGAAGAATCTGAAAAGGTTTCTGACAATTTAAACGTACCACCTACTTTGAGTTATGTTGATTCACAAAAATTAAAGAACCTATATTATACACAGTATGTTGAAAAATGGAGAACAGACATTATTAATCATGATTTTGAAATTGATATTCAATTAAAACAAGAACCTGTTTCTTTCCGGCGTAGACGATTATCGTTTGCAGAAAAGGAGAAAGTAAGGGACCCTTCAAACTGATGGAGTAATAAGATCCAGTAATTCCCCGTATGGGAGTCCGATAGTTTTGGTTCACAAAAAGGGTGGAGAAATACGACTTTGTGTAGATTTCCGTGAAATTAACAAAATAGCAGTTAAAGACAATTTTCCGACACCACTGATAGATAATCATTTAGATCAGTTAAGAAACAAAAAATACTTTAGTTGTGTAGACTTGCAGAGTTGATTTCATCACGTTAAGATGTCGGAAAAATCTATTAGGTACATCTCATTTGTGACACCACTAGGTCAATATGAATATTTAAGAATGCCTTTCGGCTTAACCAACCCCCTAGAGTTTTCCAGCGTTTCACGAACCACATTTTTGAACCTCTTATAAGACAAAATAAATTGCTGCTTTATCTAGACAATTTATCAATAGCTATTGATAATATTGATGATCATTTTGACATCTTACAGAATGTCTTTAAATTAGCTAGACAGTACGAATTGAAATTTAGGTTAGATAAATGTCGCTTTTTATATCCAGAAATTACTTATATGGGCTATCTAATCAATGAAGAAGGTATACGTCCCAGCAAAGAGAACGTTCAATGTGTGTTGGATTATCCAATACCGAGGACATGTAAGGATGTACACAGATTTGTCAGCCTTGCCTCTTATTTTCATCGTTTCATTCCAAACTTTTCAACAATAGTGAAACCTCTGTATGAATTAATTAAGAAGAATGCAGTTTTTGTTTTGAAAAGGAGCAAAACCAGTCTTTTGAGCGACTAAAACAAAGTTTAGCTAGTTATCCAGTTTTAGCAATATTCTCGCCAACATTAGAAACAGAGTTGCATTGTGATGCAAGTAGGTCTGGCTTTGGAAGTATCTTATTACAAAAAGAAAAAGTGGGACCTTTAAGCCCGTATTTTATTTTAGTCACAAAACTAATCCAACAGAGGCAAAATACCATAGCTTTGAATTAGAATGTCTTGCGGCTGTATATTCAATAAAACGTTTTCACACCTACCTTTTCGGTATTAAATTCAAAATCGTAACAGATTGCGACAATTTCAGGTTAACTCTTAGTCGTCAGCATTTAAACCCTAGAATATCTCGTTGGGCGATGTTCTTACAAAATTACTATTACACCAAAGAATGTCCCATGTTGATGCGCTGAGTCGATGTTGCAGTATCTTGGTGCTGGGGGCAATACGTTTGAGCAAACTTTATCCCTGCGACAAGCTCAGGACGAAGAAATTAACAAAATCCGACAGCGACTAGAAACTTCTGAAGATAAATTTTCTGATATGCGAGATGGACTAGTTTATCGAAAGGGAAGACACAGTGAACTCTGGTCTTATCTGCCAAAGCAAATGGAGAACAATGTGATCAGAACGTGCCATGACGATTTAGGACCTGTTGGATTAGAAAAAGTAATCGCGAACATTTCAAAAGTATACTGGTTGCCTGATATGACGAATAAGGTAAAAACTTACATCACCTGTTGTTTGAAATGTATTGCATTTCCACCTGGAAGTGGTAAACCCAAATACTACCTACATAGGTGTAGCATTCCAAAAGGAGACCTTCCATTTCAAACCATACATATACACCCTCTGTCCCAAAAGTAACCGCAATGCGTCTACAAATCAGAAACCAGTGGCGTCATCTCTTGATAGTTGATTGATTATTGTAGTGGGACTCTTCCTTACCAACCTGACAAATTTTCATGACATTTGGTGCATAGTCAGCTGATACATCACGCATCCTGTGAGAGTGTTTTCGTAAACGGTCAGAAAATGAGTCACGAACAACGAGTCAATATTAAGTTTTGTTTTAAACTTGGAAAAACTGCAACCGAGACGTATGAAATGCTGCAAATTGTTTATGGCGACGATTGTTTGTCGAAGAGGCAAGTGTTCGAGTGGCATCGACGATTTCGTAAAGGCAGAGAAGATGTTAACGATGACGAAAGAGCCGGTCGTCCTTCGACAACTTTGGCCGAGGCAAATGTGGAAAAAGTGCGCGAATTTGTGAAAATTTCGAAGAAATCGTCAGTGAGATTTATGGAAATGGAGCTTGGCATCCCTAAAACAACTATTCAGCGCATTTTGACTGAAACCCTTGGTTTGAAGAAAGTCAATTCGAAGTTTGTTCCGCACAAACGCTTCGAATCGAACACTCCAAAGACATTATTGCACGAGCCCGTGCAGATGAAAACTTCTTGAAAACGATTGTGACTGGTGACGAGACGTGGTGCTTTCAATACGAACCAGAAAGCAAACGTCAAAGCGCAGAGTGGAGGTCACCAGAAGAAGGAAATCCGAAAAAATCACGAATGGAGAAGTCGAAAATCAAGTCAATGCTGATTTCATTCTACGATTCGAAGGGAATTATCCATAAGGAGTTCGTTCCATACGGCTCAACGGTTAATGGTGCATATTACCTCGATGTTATGAGGCGTTTGCTGGGTCGCATTCGTCGTGTTCGGCCCGAATATCGCGAGCCAGGCAGCTGGAGATTACTGCACGATAACGCACCGTGTCATCGAGCAACGATTGTCACCGATTTTTGGCGAAAAATGAAATATATTCGATACAGCACCCACCGTATTCGCCTGATCTGTCCCCATGCGATTATTTCCTGTTCCCTCGTCTTCATTTGAAGCAGAAAGGAGTTCGTTATGCATCCGTAGACGCCATTCAAAGATCGACGACCGGCATCCTAAAGGCCATCCCAGAGATCGACATGAAAAAGTCGTTTGAAGCACTCGTTGACCGTGCAAATCGATGTATTGTAGCACATGGAGAATATTTCGAATAAATACAATGATTTTTGTGGACATAACATACAGAGCGTGCTTTATTTCGAACTATTGCGGTTACTTTTGGGACAGAGGGTGTAGATCATTATGGTCCGCTTGAAAAAACCGGTCGCGGATATAGATTTATATTACTAGTAGTACACGCTTTCACGAAATATATTAAATTTTACGCTTACAAATCAACAAAATCGGAAGAAACAATTAAACATTTAAGAAATTATTTCCAAACATATAGTAAACCTAAACATTTAATATCCGATAGAGCCACTACCTTTACCTCTACTCAGTTCAAAGAGTTTTTAGAAAATGAATGTGTTCATCCCATCTTGGTAGCATCCCGAATACCACGTGCAAATGGACAAGCAGAAATGTTTAATCAACCACTAAACTAAATTTTGTCCAAATTTGTTGATGACCCTACCAATATGCCGAACGACGGGAGAAACGCCAAGTCGTTTATTTTTTGACGTCGACCAATTAGGCAAAGTGAACGATAAGATACGACTAATCCTAGAAAAACTAAACGAACGCGATAGAGATCTACCTACTATTAGACAAGCTGCTTCAGAAAATATTATGAGATCTCAAAAAGAGAACGAATCTTATTATAATAACAAACGTAAAAGGCCTGTAGTATACGGGATGGGTGATTATGTAATGATTCGAAATGTTGACGTGACTGCCGGTATTAGTAAGAAATTAATACCAAAATTTACAGGACCTTATATTGTTCAGAAAATTCTCGGTAATGACAGAAGTCTGACTATTTTCTCAAACTGTTCAAGGACCTTAGGAGAAAAATTAAAAATAATGCCAAATTATTATTCAAAATGTATATCTCAAGTATTGAGATGTCCATTACAACTGAGCTACAGAAGTTCTGGCAATTTGTACGTTCTAGAAAAAGAGGCAGGAATTCCTAATTCTGTTATTAATATGCGTGGAATGGCACTAGATGATCCATTATGTATTGTTAATTCTTTTCAAGAGTTCTTTCAATCTGTATACCTTCTGGATTCATCTACGATGCGAGATTTTCCAAGTGTTTATTCATACGGCTCATCAATGAATCTACTTTCCATTACAGAATCAGAGGTTTTGAGTGTATTGCAGGGTCTGAGGGTTAGTTTCACTTCGAGTTCTGATGATATACCAGCATTTATTTTAAAAGACTGCGCAAATATGTTTGCGAATCCATTATATCACATCTTTAATTTGTCGCCTATGAATTCCACCTTTCCCGACATTTGGAAAGTCGCTAGATCAACACCAGTATATAAGAGGGGTGGCAGACACAATATTCATAATTACAGACCTATAGCCATAATAAATAATTTTGCCAAAGTATTTGAACTGTGTATGTACAAGGCTATCTACCCCCAGATTAAATTTCGGATTTCTGTTGATCAGCATGGATTCATGGCTAAACGCTCTACGGTTACAAATCTGACTATTATAACGCAATATCTCTCTGATACGCTAGATAACAATAAACAAGTTGATGTTATCTATACAGACATGACTAAGGCGTTTGATAGAATTAGTCATGACCTTCTTCTTACCAAACTTGACATAATTGGCTTTTCTCAATCTTTAACCTCCCTTATTAAGTCGTACCTTTCCAACCGAAGACATTATGTAACTTACAAAGGGCATATTTCCAAAGACTTTTCTCCGACATCAGGCGTACCTCAGGGAACTAATCTGGGTTTTATTTTTACTATTTATAAATGATTTACCTTCTATACTTGATTGCCCGAGCTTACTTTTTGCTGATGACTTAAAATTGTACGCTACTATCAACAACATTGGTGACTGTGTATCGCTTCAGAATCAGGTGAGTACAGTGTACTCATGGTGTGCAGATAATGGTTTGAGTATGAATATATCTAAGTTGTAGAGTAGTAAGCTTCACGCGTAGACTAAATAATGTTGTATATGATTACCACTTAAATAATATTACTTTTACGCGCAGTGAAACTATGCATGATCTGGGCGTAACTGTTGACTCTCGACTTACATTTAACGATCACATCAATGGGATATCTTCTTCTGCTTTAAAAATACTAGGTTTTATTATAAGAATTACACGGAACTTCACATCTACTGATCCGATCTTGTCTTTATATTTCTCCTTCGTGCGCTCTAAGCTGGAATATGCATCCTTGATTTGGTTCCCTTTTTATAAATACAATATAAACTCACTAGAACAAGTCCAAGGACGTTTTCTAAAATATATCTACTTTAAGGATTATTCTATATATCCTATTCAGAACTTTAGTCACAAATTACTTCTGGACTTGTACGGGATTGAACCTCTTGATCTGCGGCGAACTCATGCCGATCTTAAATTTCTTTTCAATTTACTTCACAATAGTTTGGACACGCCGAATATATTATATCAAATTAATTGCATGGTACCTCGTCCAGCTTCTAGATGTACAAGAATGTTTTCCTGCAGTAAACCAAATACTAATATTTTAATTAAATCCCCTCTCTATAGGATGTGTGTGAATTACGATAACCCATCGGATCAATCCATTGATATTCACTCTTCATCATTGGTTTCAATCTTAACTATTTGCACTAGTACTTTCGGTATTTGTAGGTGATTGCTGTGTGATAGCACCTATGTATTGTTGAAATAGATTTAAATATACATATGTTGTGAACTACTTGTCCTGTAATTGGATTATAATCTGTTGGGCAAAATATATTATTATTATTATTATTATTATTATATTTGATAGAGAATATTGAAGGCAATCAGTTAACCCAAAAACCAAACCGCGGTATAATTGGACCAGATCAAATGCGACCTTATGTTATGTACTAAAAGTTAAGTTAAGTAGTATATTTCAAAACGTTCAAAACGTCGAGTTATGTTCAATTATGTATTTTATCGTTGTATGTACACCATTATGAACAGGTGTTGACTAAGTTATGCACTTAAGATAGGATTTTACGTTATGTCTATTTATTGATGCACTGTTATGTTAAACTCTTTATGGTCGGGTCAGCTATATTGTCAGGATGGCCGAGCTGTGGGCGAATAATTTGAATTTTGAATATCCCGCTTCCATGAAGGTTGGTAGCATGGATTTATTCTAAAAACGAGAAGCAGAATGAGCGGGAGTTAGTCGATGATAGCGGTTGAGAGAGGAAGGATAGGTTAAGGTTATGTTAATATTATGTGAAAGTTATGTAAATTGAAGTATTAAACTATTTATGTTGGCTTTATTAATCGGACCGGACAACGGTTTTCTACGACACTTTATAATATACGTTTTCTTTTTAAATTTTTGTTTTCATCTTGTACCTATTATACCTACATATATCGTCGGTTTGAAGGTAAGACTTACTAAGTTACACTTTAATCCGAAATAAATTATTAATTGGCAAATAGTTGTGAAATACATGCTAGCAAGTATTTGTGTGTTAATAATTTATTTCGAATTAAAATGTAACTTAGCGAGTCTTACCTTCAAAACGACGATAAGCACATTTAATATTAATTTAAAATTTCCGTCTATAATTTTAAATTTTGCGGCTAGTTGATATTTAGCGCTCTCTTTGTCACCCTCAAATCTTGCTGTGTGCTTTGCTCAAGAGTATGATATACCGCAAAGTACATTGTCTACAATTATTAAGAATAAGACTGCTATATTAAATTTCGGTGGAGAAATAAAAGGTCGAGTTACTCTCAAGCGAAATAGGCCTAGAAAGACTGTTAATACAGCCTTGATAAAGTGGTTTGAATCTACTAGGAAGGAAAATTTGTGTGTATCAG
Organism: Chrysina gloriosa; assembly: GCA_038088585.1. Lineage (NCBI taxonomy): Eukaryota > Metazoa > Arthropoda > Insecta > Coleoptera > Scarabaeidae > Chrysina > Chrysina gloriosa. The sequence goes on from CM076089.1 coordinate 31,240,703, forward strand.
GTCCGATATTGCAACAAAAAGCACTCAGTTTTGCTGAAAAATTAGAAGATCAGAATTTTAAAGATAGCTTAGGGTGGCTTGAAAATTTAAAAAAAGGTAAGAACTAGCCGTATGTTTATAATACACTGCGTATATAATATACAATACATGTAATTTTAGGTACGGCACACTACAAAAGAAAGTTTGTGGTGAAAGTGCGGCAGTAGATAAAGAAAAATGTGATACGTGGATGCATAACACCTTGCCAACTCTTTTAGCCTCCTATAGTGATAATGATATATTCAATGCGGACGAAACTGGTCTCTTTTTTAAGTGTTTACCAGATGAAACGTTAACATTTAAAAATGATAAGTGCCACGGAGGCACACTCAGCAAGGAAAGGGTAACCTATTTACTGGCGACAAACATGACTGGTACCGGTACCGATTTAGCATGGTCCCGGTCACGATACAATCCATTTAGTCCAATTTTCTACCAATTTCAGCCTAAACGTGGGTTAGCAACTTTTTAACATCATGCAGCCAAGCGAAATTATAAGTAATTCAAACTTTACTACTAAACCATAGATGGCGCTGAAAGTAGTATGTTAATAAAAGAAAAATATCTACAAAAACTAACAACAACATGTAAATTCACATACTTTTAACCTTATAAACTTTTAATATATATGTGCTACTGTATATACTTGAAATATACAATATAAATTGAATATCAAAACTAAAATAAAGAGCGTTATTATTTGGTTATTATTAAATTATTCAAAAAATTTTGGGAATTCCGACCAAGGCTCGGTCCACCAGGTACTATATATATATATATATATATGTATACATATATATATACTAACCCCTCGACCACCGTCGCTTCTTGCTAAAAATTGCAACGCAGCGGTATATATACGACGATAAAACTTCTCTTATCATTTTCTTGACAACGCTTGAATAGTACGCCTTATTATTTGCACAATATGTCGTCCTAGTGGACTACTAAAAGTGTACAAAGTTTGAAGAGGATCCGTGTTCCAAATGTAACCTCCCCTTAGATAAGTTCCGGATATTTCCCTCTTCACTACCTGATGATTTCTTTAGTTGCGAAATTTCACCTGATTCGAGATAACAATTGTATCCTAAAATAAGTCACTTCCACTCTCTTCACTGCTTGTGCTACGTGCATGCATTGAAAATCTGTTTTTGCTGGAGTTTTCGTCTGAGCTTTAAACTTGATAGCAAAGGAAAGATACTAAACCGGCCTGGAATAAATTTGAACTAAATGCAATCATATCGATATTGAAGGTGGTTAAAAGGGCGATTCGAAACTCGGAACAAAAACAGTAAGATTAAAAGTGCATGAATCTAGGCTCATCATAAAATTTTACTTAAATAAATGATGTACGAAACTCAATTTATTTTAATTAATTGTGTTTAACAATTTCATTCTATTTTTATGAACTTGTAATATTTCATTGCTGTAGTTACTAATAAATGCAAATAAAAAGACACATTTCGTATTAAAAAATATATTTTAATTACTATATTATACATTGATATACAATTGCATACAAATACATTTATCAATACATAAGAGAATAGTCCGAAGCTAACTCATGAACTTGCGTAATTCAAAATGTGTTGTAAATACATTTGATTTTTCTTGATTGAGGGTTTTTATATTTATAAGGAGCACCTATACCATTTATTTTAATGCGCACTTGCATTTGATGGCAGTGATAAAAGGAATTATTGAAATGAAAATGAAATAACTCGCATGTGTTGATCGTACGATTTAAGGCTGCACTATATTCAGCCCATATCTCAGGTGGAAATTCTGCGACTTCCGATATATAATTATCAATAAGATCATCTGAAAACTTCTGCACTTTGCGGTTGAAATTCGCACAGTTCGAAAACAAACGTATCACTAATGTTTTCTGACTCTAGAAACAAAAGCCCAAAACAATAACCCAACAATTCTCCAATTTCGGAGGTTTTGTCCTTATAATCTAATGTTAACACAAGCTGTTAAATTTTCCGCTACCAGGTTTGTCAAATAGAGCCTACGTCCTGTAATTCTGGTTCTCGAAATCTACAACACTTTTTGGTTTTAATTCGAAGCCGTTGTTTATGGCGTGATGTACGACACGTTGAAAGCACTGTTTGTAAGTAAGCTGAAAGGTTGCATAAAATATTTGGTACAATAATTGTTTAGAATCCATTGTAAAAGAAATTGTTATTCATATTGATCATGTATATTTCAATCTATAATAAAAACCGCGCTGCACTGAAGCCACCACACTTGATTAAACGTAATGAGAATTTAAAATTGCTAAAAATAATATAATCAAGTATGGTGGTGCCAGGATACGTAGTAAGAAAAATCTGAATTTTCAGTTTTACACCACACTGTAATTTCGTCTTTGTATTAAAAATTACTATATCGTTGAAATTATTTTCCAACACAAATTCTTCATTTCTATTGGTTCTGGGCTGGAGCACTGCCAAGGCTGTTTGTAACTCCTCTATGTTTCTGGGTGACGCTGGCATTAATTTTCTTCTTGCATTATACATGTTCTCTTTTATACATTTTAAATCGGTCACTTTCAAATATTCTCCGTTATTATGCAAAACGAAGCACAACATTTTTGGTGGTCGATGGCAGGATTCTTCTATAGCTTTTCATTTAGCACTTGCAAGAATATGCTGCCTCTGTAGAACATCATTGCCTTATTGTGGTTACTAAAATATTTTCAGTAAGAAGCGTTCTTCCATTACCCTCACCAATAGTAGTAAGAAAAGTTTTACAGGTCTTTGTAGTATACCTCCATTGTGATTCACCTGAACACAAAACACAATTAAAGCTAAACTTGTTTTCGTAGACGATTTGAATTTTGCCACGCTGACTAATAGTTTCACTTATCGAATACATAGTCTATCAAAAAAGATTATCATACGCTGACGAATTTATAAAGACTAAATAATTAAAAATTGTCTAAAGTATTTACAGAAGTAATTTTGGAGGGAATACGGCAATTACCATCACGGTCAATTAATAATACTCAATAAACATTAACAGATGTATAAATATCCTATTCCTCGAATAGTAACTCCGTATTCCGCAGAATTGGGTATTAACAATTGACCGAGTTTCGTTAAAGAATTGAAAATAATAGTTTTATGGCAACCCGCTGTTTGTAGATTTGTGCCGAGTTTCGTACTGCCAGGTAGTCGAAGCCAGGCCTGACGTAGCTCAGTTAAGATTAGTGGCGGCTCGTCAGGGGAGGTTAAGCCTACTCTATTATTTTTAGTAAAATAAATTCTGGTTATGTATTAAAACAATGTTTAAGCATTGACTATACACTAACATAAGGCAATTTTTACAACAAATTTATAATAAATAGCATATCTATTCATTACTTAATTTAAAAGTGCCAACAAATTTCCAATAATGCGTGAAATTTTAGTGGATGGACTATATTAGCAAGCGGGAAGCTACCCACAAATCTGGCTCCGCGCCGATATTAATGCCATTGCTACAACCGATGCGTCCTAAGATCTGCATCTCACACTCCAGAGCTGATACGCGTAGTGCCTTTAGCTCTGTTGGCATCTATATTGGCGGATTATCCGACCGCCTCGACTGGTAATGGTTGTAAAAGAATTTAGAAAGAGCTCGACGCACGGGCGTGGGATGTAGAGTCTTCTCGGTTTTCAGCGGTTGTCCTGGGGAAAACCCGGGAAGTCTTCAAGCAGCCCCCGATGCATCGGATCCTTACCAGGGGCGGCGGGCGATCATGGTTCAGTCTTATCAATTCCTTCACTCTCGGATGATCCGACTCTCCAGCGCACCGCCAGGTTGACGCCGCCAAGGCCCGTAGGTGATCAGGAAGAGATGGTATATTCAGGTCGCTCTGCAGTCTGTTGTTTCTTACGGAGCAAGAGGCGTCCACCATCATCCGGAGAGTCCGATTTTGAAGGATCGCCAAGGAGGTGAGATGGGTCTTCACAGCCGTACACCACGCAAGTGTATCGGGCGCGAGTCTGAGCAGTACAAGATCCGCTTGGCGCGAAGGGGAGCTTGCAGTTCCGGCATAGCAGAGGAGAGAGAGAGTTCCTCGCAGCTAAAAATTTAGCCGCCACCCCCTGAACGTGGAGCCGCCACGCCAGCTTGCTATCTAAAGTAACACCGAGGTATTTAACTGACGGGCTCCAAGGGAGTCTGGCATCCCCACCGAAATGTGGTCGTGGGGAGGGCGGATGCGTTTGGTCAATCGCACCGCCTGACACTTGTCTTCGTTGATGGCCATTCTCCACTTGGAGGCCCAATCCACAAGCTGGTCTGTGGAGTTCTGAAGGCGGTGGCAGATCAGGCTCTCCGCGGGCGACACGGTGTAAAAGGCCGTGTCGTCAGCGTATATTGCCAGCTCCGTCGCCGGCACTCTTCAAATATCGTGCGTAAACAGTGTGAATAGGTCGGGAGCCGGCAACAAGTCCTGAGGAACTCCGGCCGTGATAGGGAGAGATGTAGACCTCACGGCATCACCCATCTTGACTTAGAATGAGCGACCGAACAGATAAGACGCAACCAGACGGACTAGAGTCCCTCCAAATCCCAGGGGAGTCATCTTCAGGATAAGGCCTTAAGTGCCGGATCCCGTCGAAGGCGTTTCCGAAATCAAAGAATACCGCCCCAGTCGTCTCCTTCCTAGCTAAACCCTCCCGAATAGATTCCGTAAGTCTGAGGAGCAGAAAGTCTGTACCCAGACCAGCTCTGAATCCAAACTGTTCCTTCGGGAGGGGTCGATCTCGTCAATCCTCTCCCACAATCCACCAGACATTCGACTCGTAGATCTTCTTCTGATCCTTGCTGAATTTGACCAGCACCAATAGCATCGGTTCCCCCGCGGAACCGTTTTATCCGGAAGGAAACCGTCTCCGGAGTGAATCCCATCTCTAGGAAGGATCCGCGGACATCTTCTATTGGGACACCAGTGGGAATGCCCCTAATGACCACATGGAGAAATGTTCTCGCATGGGAGCTTAAAGGTGTGAAACGGGTGTCCCGCGTTGATCAGCGCGTTGATCAGCCTCCGACTCTGGGAAGAACTGAATGCCATCGCTTGTGCTGGTGGCCCTGAGGAAGTGGAATCCTGCGCGCTTAGCTGCTGCGCTAACGGGGACCCATCTGGCGGCGTCTCGCAGGACAATAGATGGAATTTTGTCCTTGCCCGCCGCATCAGAGAGCCCGGGCGTGGGATCAGAACTCAGAACCCCCGCGGACGGAGGGTAGATCCGGAGAATGATGCCGATCCGGTGTTACGAACGGCGGTGGTCGAGAGACCCGGCCCAGATGCCGGGGGATCGCGAGAGGAGGAGAGCGGCTCGGCTGCGACCTCAATAGCGTCGAGATCAGGTACAGAGGCCCGTCTCGCGGCTAAACCAACGGTTCTAGAACTAGTCACGCGTTTACGTCTTTTGACGGTCTCGAATCCCTCCGAATGAATCATGTCCACGGGTGAAGGATGTCTTCGCTTCGGAGCCCCCGGAGAGGGGGCGGAAAGGATTGCCAGGGCTGACGAAACGTCAGACCTGGGGAGGCCGAACGACGCCCGGGGATATCAAGGACCCAATAAGACTTCAGATTCTTCTAATCATGGAAATTACAAAGAATTAATCGGTCTCTTTAGAAAATATGAATCTAGTTTTAATAGATTTGTTAGTAGTAATATTTTTCCCAATACATCTAAATCTATTCAAAATGATTTAATAGATTGTTTTCTTTTGTATCAAAACAGGAAATTGATACGGAAATTAAAGAAGCTTCGTTTTTTTTTTTCTTGACAAGTAGGTGAAGCCATAGATGTTTCCTGCAAGTCTCAATTATCAATCATATTGCCTTATGTCTAAAGCGGTGTGGTTATTGAAATATTTTTGAATTTTTTTCGGCGGAACAGTTGAAGATTTATTTAACCTTTTATTAAATAATTGCGAAAAATGAATGGTATGACGAGTTTTGCAAGGTTGCATTAAACAATAGAAATAGAGCTAAACTGATAACGTTGAATGAAAATTCAGAATAGAATAGAAATATGTATCAACAAAAGATAAGAGAAGCAAAAGGGATATGTAGACAAAAAACGACGTTATCTTGAAGATGAGCTTGCTATGATTGAAAACAGTTTTGCAAATAAGAATATAAGAAAATTTTATTTGTAAGTCATAATAAGTAATAAGTAGTAAAGTAATAGTGATACGAAACGTGTTTTACTACCAAATACAAATACCCTAAGACACAACATAAATAAAGAATCTAGAGTTTTCTTTTCTAATTTAAGCGGATTTGCTGCATTTTTTCCAAAATCAACCAAACGCACAAACATTTTAGATACAGTATCCCACAGTAGCCAACTAGCTCTAATGCAAGATGAAATTTTACATCGCGTGCAGTATTTACGGTACAATTACATAAAGCCATAATAATTGAAGTTTTTGACTTTATAATCGACAATGATGATTTTAGAAACGATACCAAGACTATAAGAGAGGCGGTAGGATTAAAAAATTACTTAACCAACGCAAAATGTTGTTTTTTATTAGAGACTTTTAAATTGATTTTTGAACAAACCGAGGTTACCTTTTCAATACTGCAGAATAAACGAACTGACATCAATTTCGGGCTTAATCGTTTGTTAGCCTGTTACGTTTTTTTGTTTTCTCCACGGGCACCCCGATTTCTGTCGTTATACTTGCTTTTTGGAAGGGGAGTCTTCATGTCTGTATTGGAGAGAAATTACTGTACGTTTTCCGATTGACGTATTATTCGGGGGCTTTCGGTGTAAGACCTTGGTGCAGTTCAGACGTTTGCCCCTCGAAGTGTTTTCCTCAAAAGATTATCGTTTGAAATCTTGGCACATTTGTGGATATTGTGAAAAATACTTCTCGTTGCCGGTGCCTCATTTTGGTATTGGATCGCCGAACCGGTGAATCGTGTTGATTGAGGATCGGAGAAGCTGATTAATTCAGTAGCAGTTGGAGCGCATATTACATTCGTAGCTGTTTTGTGTTTTACCCCGTTCCAACAGTAAGAGATTCACTTTATCCTTTTTGGTGATCGTATCTTTAGGTTTTTCTGTCTCTTTAGGAGTTTTAGTCCTGGCTGTTTAATCCGTTGGCCGTTTCAATATTGGGATAGCGTAATTTGATATCGGCATGGTCTTGGACTATTGTACTATTGGACATAATCTTGGTTTCGAGACATTTGGAGTCATCTTCTTGAACAACGCTGTCATCTGGTCGACAAATATGGCCTACTTCCGTTCGATTGGACGTATTCCGCCATTCTAAAGCATTTGGCCGACTACTGGTGTCCTATCTGGAGCGAAGCTGCGTGTGCTCGCTGCGCTACTCCCGTCTTTGGAAGGTTACGACCCCTACCTTACCGCACAGCTCCGAGGGCACACTCTGCTGAGTCGCTACATTTTGCCCAATTGTGCCTTATAGTTCGCGTATCTTTTATTATTAAAAACCTGCTTGGGGTTTACTCATCACTAAATTCGTACATTAGCTAAGTATTTATAAATTCCGAGTAAATATTTGGTTATCGGGAGAGGTTCTCGCATGCCTCCCTTATCAATCACTTTATTTAAGTAGACTTGGTTAAGCCACTGTAAACGATAGCGATTATTCTTCACAACTAATGACATTAAAGTACTGTTAACCGCCAAGTCTCGCCTAGTTCATTTTTTTTGTATTTAATTTCCATATATAGTAGTAATTATTTTCCATAGTCAGTTCGGACAACTCCTTTCATGTTAGAATTCTATCAAACGTGAAAGGAAAACTTATTGAAGTATCAAGTGATGGAATGTTGAAACTCGAATTTCTGTCCCAGAACCATTTTTGGATCAAAAGAACATCATATTTATGAGAGCTAAGTTTCTCATTGATGATTCCTGGTAAAATAAAAGTGAGAAATCGCCTGAAACTCGAAAACGACATTGTCTGTGTCAGAACCCGGATTCGAAAAGCTAGTATCAGAAACGGACACATAAGTTGCATGCATATTTTTTACTTAGTATATTAACACGTTGTATTTTATTTACGATGCAAACGATAAAAAAACCTGTAAATAAGTAATTTTTGATTTATTTTGGAAATCCTTTTGCGATTCCCTCTCTCAAGGAACTATTGTATGCGAATAATGAGAGATATAGATTATTATCTATTAGGTTTTTCTTAGAAAACAGTACCTAATTATTAACTTCATTAATAATTAATTAAAACAAATATAAAACGGGGTCAAAATTAAATAATGAACAAAATACAAAAAAAAGGTAAACAAAAAATTATGAGGAAAAGCGAAAATTTACAATAATAACAGCACTGTCTTTCGAGGCAAAGATTTAGGACAAAAAGCAAAACAAACACAAAAGGTATTGACATAAGCTTATTAATAATGAATAAAACTCACTTCACTATATTTAACAAGAAAATGTACACTTAGACTACCTTAGACTATTTTGAAAGCAATGTGAAACTCCTTTGAAATAATACAACTGTTAGGCATATCGTGAAATCCTATTATAAATTATTATATGCAAGTATAAAATTGTTGCACATAATCCGTAAATTCCAAACATTTATGTAAAATCGACCCAGAAAGTAATGTCGGAGTCTCGTTACAGGGAGGCTTGTCGATCTTTCCGAACTTATACCCTGTAGCCAGATTATGACTCTGTGAGAAGGAGATACGCGATGGTGGTGTTGACGTAGAGCAAGATAGTACGATTCAGATTTCGGTATCTGTAAAAATAGGAGCTAGAAATTCCCGTAAAATCAGACACCAATTATAATGTGTTGTCTTTGAAAACATTTTTTAATACATTCTTTGGCATCGTCAGTAATTTGAATTTTATATAAAGACTGATTTATACATATAGTAAGCAGTGAAAATTAAGAATTAAAAGTTCAATGCATGCAACTCTACAGTAGCATTCAATTACACATTAGTATTAAGAATTAACAACTAACAAGGAGACACCGCGACGTGATACCAATGGATTTCGAAGAAACTAACAAGAAGTCAAATCGCAGAAAAGTACGTAAAAAGTCCTTGGTTAAACGGATACGATGCAACTATCAACTCGAACTTGATACTTCCCGCGTTTCTTTTTATCACAAATGGTAATAAAAGTAACAGTTTAATTAATATTTAAAATTGGAAGACGTCAAGACTAACGGCAGTGCTCTTTAGAAAAAAGGGGAATGATTACTGGGCTACTTAAAGCTGGTTTATCAAAATTGCTCAAAGAGTGGATGTGCCAGTAAGTAAGTTTAATAGTATCTGTTTTTTTTTAGAAATTATTAACTTAACATCATTTTCAAAATTACAAATAATTTACTAAGGCATGAAACATTTTTTTAATAAGGAGAGACCAGACGATGGCTCCGTTGTGTTCGAGAAAGTGAGGATGGTAGTTTGAAAAGTCTACCTCGTTTTGAACGACCGCAGGTTACAACACGAGAACAAAATAATCAAATAACAGTCATAGTTCGTGAAACCGCATTTAAAAATTCTGTAAGAATTCGAGCGCAATTACAACTACATTGTTCTCACCAAACGATTAGGAACAGGCTTCTTGAAAGTGGACTCTATAGTAGGATACTGGCCAGAAAACTCTTATTGACCGTAGAACATGCCGCCGCCAGGCTACAATTTTGCAATCAAAACTTGAATATGGACTGGAAGTGTGTAGTATTCTCAGATAAGAAAACTTTTGCAACATCGCAAGATGCACCTGTGGTTCCCTGGAAGGCAAATGGTACCCATGTCCAAGAAAATAGAACAACAAGATTTGCAAAACGGGTTGGAAAGACATTTTTTATAATAACTAAAACCAGATTTGCAGTGCAAATGTCCGTGTGCATCGTCCGCCATCTTGAAAAACAGGTAGCCTCGATATTCCGGCTTCTAGTTGTCGGATATTAATTTTCTTTTGGTTTTATCGGTAAAAATATTGTGTAGGAAAAAGGATTAAGACAAAAAAGTGCCATTGATTAGTGTTTTCAATTTTTTATTATCTGAATTAAATGAATTGTCCCCTTTTGATTTTATCGATAAATAGTTCCAATGAAACTTGTAGTGAACTCGATTCTCTACAATTTGCGTATTTACGATTTTCCTCTCACTCGAATATTAACTCAGATGAAGAGCGTCAAAATCAATATTGGTAAAAATAAAATGATCAATATCCTCGCGAAAAACGATGGACTCCGAAAAATTCTCGACATGTTCAAGAGTAAGAAGCTCGATATCAACGTCTTGGCAGAAAAATATTTTTTGTTTGGCGGTACCGCAAAAGTATATCACTAAATTCTCTATGATATAGGCAATTTATTAAATTCGAGACAAAAACAAAATTCAACCTATCCTGCTTACCTCCTACCGCAGCAGCTGCACACATTTCGCGTTTACCATCAAGTGCAAACATGGTTTGATATATGCCGGGATCCAGAGGAATGGGGCTGGCGAAGAACTCCACTAGAATTCGAACCAATTATGACTACTCATGATGTAGCATCAATCCGGGCTTAAATTTTCCATAATATGCGGACATTGCAGTGGAGAAACCTGTACCAACATCACACAATTGCAGTAAATTCTGGTAGACGAAGATAACTGTGATAACTTAGAATCGCTTTCGCTTGAGTGCGATGAAGCTCACACTGAAGATCAAGGAATACGCAGCCATGACGTAGATCACATGAATATGCCTGGGCCATCGACAAAAAAGCCAAGACACAAATTATGCTTAGGCGCCCCTATCTTCGGTAGTATTCAAGTGAGACGAAAATCGTAAATACGAAAATTGTAGAGAATCGAGTCTGCTACAAGTTTCATTGGAACTATTTATCGATGAAATCAAAAGGGGGCAATACAGTTGATAATAAACAATTGAAAATACTAATCAATGGCACTTTTTAAACTTAACCTTTTGCCTACACAGCTATCAAAAAGTACTTCCACCAAAAATTGTAGATAATATTCTTACCAACAAAACAAAAACAAATTGAAATCCGACAACTAAGAGCCGGAATAACGAGGATTACATGTCTCTCAAGATAGCAGACGATTCACAAGAACATTTGCGCTTGCAAATCTGGTTTTAGTCATTTTTTGACCCTCTACTTGTCCTAAAAAAATTGGCTTAAAAATCCGTTTTGCCAATCTTTGTTACTATTTCATGCTATTTTTCTTGGACTATCGGTACAATTCAGAAACTGTACAGCCCAACACCCAGAGTGGTAGAATTACAGCTAGATTCTGGAGATGGATCTCACATGCTGGTGCAGGGGCGTTGATTCTAGTTTCTCCTCCACATTTTACGGCGCAAGATTTTGTAAATGTATTGAAGAATATTCTGATTCCGAGTGTAAGAGCAATTTATTCGGTAGAAGAGATGGAACGAATAACGCTGGCTCAGGACAATTCTCCAATACATCGCGCTGGAATTGTAAGGGACTAGTTTAATGAACATAACGAAGTGAATGTATTGGAGTTGCCGGCAAAATCCCCGGATTTAAACCCAATAGAGAACATGGACCGCAATGGTAAGACGCTGGGAAGACATAGAGGACTACGGTGTAAGAACAAGGACTGTGGCGCAGTTGTCAGGGCATGTTCTACATGTATGGAAACGGTTTAGAGGACAAAATGTGGTAAATCTCATGCAACAAAGAATGCAGGATTGCATTAATAATGATGGATATTATACAAAGTACTAGTTAGTTGTGAGACTATCCTGGATGCTCTCTCTATCAATTTAACCCTAGTCGAACGGAAGAATTTTACAACGATAAAAGACGGTATAGGTACAATTGTACATTTGTATTGTATTATCAATGAAGATAAGACTCAATTGTTCATTTACTACTTATAAAAAAACTATTATTTTTACATTTCAATAATATGTATATAAATATGTGCAAAACTTCAAATTCAAAACGCAAAAAATATAGTATGTTTCACGTTAATATTACCAGAAAAATACAAAAACGGGGAATACCCAAAAGCTCTTCAGTAGTTGAAAAAGTAAACAAACGTACACAAGAAAAGTTGCGCAGTAGTTTATTGGCTTGCATGTGTTGAAAGAAGACGTCTTCATAAAAATTAATTTCAGAAATAATATATAAAATATCTATTTTTCATTGAGTCATTATGAGTAGTGTCGAAACTGGTGGTTGCTCACGTCGTGGTCGCCTTTTAAGGTATATAAATATTTTTACCCAAAAACTTCAGTTTAAAAATAATGCAAAATAAATAATTCCTCGCCAGGCTTGCATCCGATGAAATACGGCAATGGTTGAATGTTCTGAAGATGAAGAACCCTTTGTTGCTTCTGATGAAGATTCCTAATAATTTCCTAAAATAAGAGAATGTGTTTCTTTGTCTTTTTGCATGCTCTTCATAAGATATAAATGAAGGTACAATTGTACCTACACAGTCTCTTAAGGGTGCTAGATCTTAAATCTCCTAAATCAGGTATGGGCAACCTCCGGCCCGCGGGCCACATGCGGCCCTCGAGTAAGATTTGCCCGGCCCACTACTGAATTCTTTCGTTGCATATTAGCACGGCCCGTCTAAACTTAAGTCATAATGAATCATAAGGATACCACAAAAATGTATATTTTTCAAGATTACTCGCAGCATAAAACTTCTACAAAAAAGGTTGCCCATGCCTGTCCTAAATAATAGGGAAGGCATCGAGATATTTTTCCGAAATTTCTCATATTTAATCTTAATTTAAAACTTGAAGATGTCACAAAGTTTCAGACCCCTATTGCGTGTGAACAAAAAAGTTATTGCAATTTAAAAACAAGAAAGTTACAATTGTGCCTGTTCCGTCTGACTATGCTTAACCAATCATGTTTACTCTCATTTGAACGAGTTGCTTCTTCTTAATCTCATTTAACCATAAACTCTGAGAAAACTCAGTGTATTTTGTTTCATAATATATTTTGGGGTTTTTCTCATTTGTATATACCGATTGTACTTTATTGCATTGCAACTTATAACACACCTCCCTTTTTAACATATGACCTACAAATCTAGTTTACTCGGTTTCCTAATTAAACGTACCTACATACCTAGACTTACATACAGGCAAAGTTATATTACTACAATAGGTTCTAAATGAGATTCATTCATAAGATTTTTCCAATTCAGAATGAGGCTCGTCATTGTTTATAACATGAGAATAATGATATTTATTAATATCAAGATCATTTTCAAATACAAATTTGAAGATTATGCTTTACATTAGGCTACTGACTGCATTACCGGAACTATTCACATTATAAGATCTGGGTGTTTTATCGAGGTCTAAAACTTTACCAGGTTCCCATACATTTTCAACATGATTGTAAACAATAATATTTTGCCGGGGCTCCAAATGCTTGAGATCTAATGTAGCTCTATTATAATAATGCTGATACTGTTTTTGTCTGTATTTCAATCTTTCTAACACATTTTCACATAAGCTAGGTTTTAATAGATCTGCACAGATTGGTAATTTCGTTTTGCATAAATAATTGTGCCGCTGAGTAATTAATATACTTTAAAAGAGAATTTTGATACTACAACAACGCCTCAAATATCTCCTTGCCCACTTCTGACGATTTTTATATCCCAACAGAGTCTTCAGCTAAGCCGTTTGATTTTGGATAGTTAGGACTGCGTGTTGAAATGTTTGAATTCCACTCCCTAGCAAATTCTTTAAATGAAAAACTGCCAAATGGAACACTCTCACAAATCAAAGTATCTGGACTACCATATTTAGAAAAAATATATCTACACCTACTCTTTCCCATGGTAGTTCTGATATGGTGTATGGTAATAAGGTTTTTTAAGATTCTTCCTAGACAAACGTTCGCATACTCGACACTTTCTAATGAAATGTTCACTATCTTGGTTTAGTAAAGGCCAATAGAAAATTTGTCTTGCTCGAGACTTACAAGGAAAGGTTCCCAACCCGCATACATCGATTTGAATGAAATTTTGTAATTATGTAGAGCTGATAGGACTGTGTAAGATGCCGCTTTCTGTTTCTGCGATTAAAGCCATCGAAGGGCTGAAAAGCGCCTCTAAAAATTGACCAGCTTTCCGTTTTTTGCCAATTACTCTAGAGTTGTTTCAAGAAAAGTATCCAAACATATGAGCATATAGTACTTCAAGAGGGCTATTGAAGCATGTCTGAATCGGCAACCCTTATTCTTAAAAATAGTACCTTTCAACCCCCAACGATTTGGTGGAAGACCGATTTCGATGAAATTTGGTAATTATGTAGAACTGATTGAACTATGTAAAAGACCAATTTCTGTTTTTGCCAGTAACATCTGTGAAGGGGTGAAGGGCTCCCCCAAGAATGGTACCGCCTTGTGCCAATTACTCTGCAATTGTTGCACGAAGAAAATATTCAAAATATAGATATATAGCGCATCAAGAGGGCCAAACAGGTTTCAATTAGTAACCCTTATTCTTTAAAAAATTATCCTCTCTCGCCCTCATTGATTTGCGGAGACACCGACTTCGATGAAATTTGGCAGTTATGTGGAACTACACCATGTAAAAAGCCTGTTTCTGTTACTGCTCCAAAAGCCTTTGAAGTGGTTAAAACTAGCTAAATAAATATTTAGTTATATGGATGTGTGAGCTTCAACAGAGCCCTCGAAACATATTCTATATGAATCCGTTATACTTATGTTAATTATATACACATACTATGTACAATAAAGAGAAGATGTAAATGCGTTTGAAATATAAGTATTATTATATTATTATAAGAAGTTAACAAAATAAGACAACACATGAAATACCAAAGAATAGGAATCATAATGAGTTTCTAAGGTTACAGCAGAAAGAATATTTGATCCTATAGAAGTATTAAATCACAAAGTATAATTATATGGTCTATGCATAATATATACACGTATTTTATGTCATTGATGAAAATGATAGTCTTCGTAAAAATGTTGGAAACATAAATGTTGATTATACCTTGCACATCTACTAAAAGCATGTTTTCCGCATATGGAGCACACAGGGGAAAAGCCAGCATCGTCAGCAGTGAAGGCAAATTGCACTGGATGTTCGAAACACTCCGGTCGAGTATGCAGATATCCACTTTTGTACCAAGCATAGTGTACTGAGAATTTGGATAATTTCTTAAACAAAATCGCACCGTCCTAGCTCTTAGTTAATTATATTTATAAATTTTGGGAAATATTTAACATAAAATAAAGATAATTACAGCTCTCGCAATATAAATTGACGAGTGGTGGGGATGCGCCGTAAACGTATTTAGGACACGTACCTCCTACCTGTCTGATTCAGATAGTGCACAGGAATTACCATTGTCGTATCAATATGAATTCCGTAGGGAAAGGACGAATGGCAATCGGTCCCTCCTCTATATATATATAGATTCTTCCCTCTCTTAACTTCCTTTTTCGGTGTGGCTCTATTTTCTATGGATTTTTTCCTGTTTTAAATTTCCTTCTCCGTTTCTTTTATTCACTGGTACTTCCTTTAAAACCCCTTTGGTCCAAATATACTTTAAACTTTTTTATGGACTTATCCATCTTGTCAATTTTCTTTGGTCGTCAACCAATACATACCCTCATTTTTTCGGAAACCAGGACTACACTACATTATTTCTCCGTTATCCAAATAACTAGCTGTTTACTATTTACCATGGATAACATTTCATCATGGCGTGACGTTGTTATACAGTTTTTATATCCGGTGGTTATTAGGAATTCTTGTGATGTGAAGATGTTGAATATGTGTGTTGAAATGGTTACATTGCTTTCTATTTTTAATCGATGTATTTGCGTTGGTGCAAATCCACGTCATAATTTTCGAGGATCACTAGATCCGAAAATTTTCTAACAAACGCTTTCCATATCCGAAACCCATACACATCTTAGCGCTATCGTTCTTTTTAGGGATAGTAAGTATTTAGACTTCTTTGTGAGTAGGTACCTTTCAGAGAAGCCGGGCAATGTTCGGTCCAGGAATTTAGTAACAGTACTTCGTGCACCAGTATTTTGCAAATATATGGTTGTAAACTAATGAGTAAATACATAAGTTCGTAGTTCATTTTCCTGAAGTAAAATCTTCAACTTTCACGTTTGATGCCTAAAAATATAGAATTTGTATCAATTGATTGCTTTCTTCGCATTTACAATGGTTTACAAAATATCAAAAGCGAAGTGATATTACCTAGAATAAGCTCTCCTTTACTCAGAGGCCAAACTGCCCTCCTGCTTCCTTTAAAACAATAAACAAGGGAGATGCTAATTTACCTGACGCTGATATCAGTGGCAGTACTGTGTAGCTGTGGGTTGTAGCCGAAACTGACTGTACAATACATTCAAGTTTCTTCGTAGTGCCAAGGCAAGTATACGACCTGAATGTATTTCCAAGTTAAATCCGCTCTCATCAGTATTAAATACATTTTCTTTTCTAAATGCGGCCTAACTAACTCGGTAGAACTGGCTGCCGTAGCTTGTAGCACACTGTTGTCCATCCCGTATGAACGGCGAACGAACTTTGTAATTTTCCGTGGTACGATCTCATATGCTTGTATCCATTTTCTAGAGGCTCTAAAATTTTCAAGGTCAATTTCTGCATTAGCCTGTAGAGCCCACTTCTTATATCCATATCGTGGCAGTAAATCATTGTATATGATGAGAAATTTGCATTAACTTTTCACGTTTTGTGCCACCCTTCTGCAATGACTACTCCCTACGCTGGGTCAAACATTTTTTTTTCAAATCAACTTCTAATAGTCAAAAGATGTTGTCTTATTAAGTCTATTATAAACCTGTAAAATATTATTCATTTATCTTTAATGTAATAGCCCTCGTATCGATTTCAAACTTTAACATAACTTTGGATTTAATGATCACATCCTTCTTTTCCTCTTAGTGCTTTTACTCTAACGTCTTTTTAGCTCTTCTAATATATATAAAGCACTTGTAGACATAACACACAGTGTAAATGTAAACAAATTAAACTTTGCTCTTATCCTGAAAAAAATAAGGTGCCGAAAGAAGAACAGAAGTGTTTGCTTGACCAAAGAGGGATAAGGAAGATGCAGTTTGGCGAAATAGATCGCGTGGTTACAGCTGAATTACAAAAAAAAAAGGAAGCACGAGCCTCTAAGATAGAAAACACTATTTTAAACATTAACAAAAATCAAGAAGAAAATAATTCTCAAGAGCAGAGTTGGGAGTCATGTTCGAGTACCTCTGAAAGCAATATTTCTTCTCCTGATAGGCTAAGCTTACCTTCAACGTCAAAAGCAAAGCAAAAAAACAACAGAATCACTTAAAAACTTGTTTATGTTGTCAAAAACCTGCGATCGCTACGGTATTTCTGACAGAGCAGCGGTTGCTATTGTTTCTTCAGTATCACACGATATATCTTCGCATATTGAAGTAGTTGATAAATCAAACATACTGCTAGAGGGGAAAAGAACGAAATGAATTACATAATAAACACACGCAGCTTCACTTACCTGCTTTATACTTTGATGACCGAAAAGATAAGAAGCTAAATATTATAAAGAAAGGAACCAAAAGATACAGACATACATTGATTGAGGAACATATATCTGTTGTTAAAGAGCAAGATTCGGTTTATATCGGTTACGCAACATCGGTCAGAGGCACTTCTAAAAGTAAAAGCAAATAGAAATTCTGAAACCAACGACTATAGCAAAAATAAGCAGAAACTATTATTTTGACAGATAATTTTCACCTATACCAAACAAAAAGTTGACAAGTTGTCAGCTTCAAGCATTTATAAACATGGTGTACTTACACAAAAAACATACTGCATATCTTAGGTAAATCTATTCTGGACACCTATCACCTTTGCACAATATGCTATAAAACAAACGTACTTTTACACGGAAAGCTGAAAAGCGAGCACCGATAACAAACATACTGAATGAGTTATTACACTCCCGTTCTTCAATTACGAGTGCAACTAGTAATAAGTGTGCTGCTCGTGTCCTAAACGGACACGATGAGATGATGAGATAGCGTAGGTTCCTCAGTGCAGCTTCAGCAACAATGGCACATAGCTAGGCGTGATGGGCGTGGATATTAAGGGTTCTGAAAATAAGGGCGCCACTTGCGATTTGCCAAAAGGGTAGGTTGCTAACTCAGACGGTCCCGCAACGAAGTCAAATGACGTGCGCTGCTGTCGCAAGTGATAAGGTTTTTTAAGACACACAAAAAGCCATTTCTTCAATAATTAAAGATAGTATATTGAAGAGAATGGTTAGTAGTTAACAAAGCAAATATAAATATCAAACAGATAGAATAGGTAGGTGTTCGGATAAAATGTAAACACTAAATGAACTAAAACATTGAAGCACCCGAGTGCATGATGTCGAGAAAGGATCCTTTCTCGTTCACATTGAATCTACAAAAACATATATAGGTATTTTAACAAAAGCACTGGCTGTACACGTTAGGACTCCCATTTAAAGATGGAAAAACTATTAGAGATCTCAGCCAAGGATGAATTAAAATAAAATACTCGGTACTCTAAGCTTTCGAATTAATTTAATTCTTCATTGGAAAGTTTTCCATGAGAGCTGTGGAAACAGCTTGTCAGCAAATGAACGGAATGATGTCAAGATCACACTACATCGCAATATATTTAACAGATTGAAATAAGTAAAAACATTAGTACTTCTGCTAAAATATCTTTATGTAGATTCAATGTGACTTAATTTACAAGGGAAGTACCCGAAGTGTCAGACGCCGATTTTAATGAAACTTTGTCAGTTTGTAAACCCCATCGGGTGTTGCTCAACGGTACCTTCCGTTGCGGCAGAGATGCATATTTAAAGGGTGAAATGTGACCTTGAAGTTCGTGCCAAATTTCGTTTTTCCTGAATAACTTTTGAACGGTTGCAGATAGAGGAAAAGTATCAATGGCGGACTTATAGAATTTAATGATGTCTTTCGGCTGATGAAGATGTATACAGAATGTCGCAATAGCTACGGTACAACGAACGTTACGCTGTCGAATTTCAAAAAACGGTTGTACTAGCTGTATTTGTGATGAAATAGTGTACATAAAGGTGATACTAATAATTATACACGGTGTACACGAAATGATAACTTTTCAAATACTTCCTTATTTTAATGACATATCCAACATATTCTTGCGTGGTTATATTGCACGTTCGAAATTGGTATAAATTCATATAACACACTTAATGCTTATTTGTGATAGTTTTCGAGATATTTGCTTGTGAATACGTCAGGTTTCAAAGTAGCACACGGAGTTATATGTATGTACATACTTTCAGTTTCCTGACACTGTAGACAACACACTAACATTAGCATACACAATTAACAGCAACTTTTTATGCAACTGTGATATATGCTTCGCTCACGCAAATTAATGTTCACGACATAGAATTGCATGATGTGATAAAAACTTGATCGACACAAGTGTTCGCGAAACCGCCTTTGAAGTTAAAACTATCGAAGGATTAGAGTATGAAGACATGGATCCTCCACATGTTATTGACCTGGCAGTTGAAGAGAGCCTTCGTCGTCCTACGATGTGGAAGATGAATAAGAAGAATACGAGGAGACATGTGTTTTGGAAGACGGTAATATTACTCCAGAATACAGAAGGAAGGCCGTGGATCTGTACAAGCCAGTTTCAATAAAGTAAAATCAGACGGACAATTATATAGATCGAAAAACTATGTAGAAAAAGGTGAAACCAATAGGGATAAATGGTTGGAAATTGTTGAACACCGAATAATACATGATGTAGACATACAAACACTGGATAGGGCAATTTAAAAAAATATAATAGAATAATCTCTAGAAGGATAACAAAATTTGTTGGCCGAACCTATGGGCAGGAGAGAGAGAATCTGGAGACAGTGGCTACTAATTTTATCAATTCTGTAAAACCGTACATCGAAACTTGTGGGGCAGAAAATATCTATAATGCAGACGAAAGTGGTTTTAATTTGGAGTTGCATTCTGAACGCACATTAGGCTACAGAGGAAGTAAAGATATTGCATGCAGCGTGCAGTCTGTCTCATATACTACCCATAGTTATACTATATTGCCTATAATATCAGCTGCAGGAAAGCTAATATCACAATTGGTGATAGTTTTAAAGGAAGTAAGCGGTAAATTTGGCCCCAAACTTCGCGAAAACTTATTCTAGGTTACTATAGTAAAAGTATCATTGTGGTCATATTAGAGCTGAACCATCATCATCAGGCAAACTGATCAGTGAACTATTTAGGAAATGGTCTACAGACGTGTATCTCTCCCGAGTTCCTAATGGAGTCCAAACAACTTTACTGCTTGATTCCTGGCGTGATCATTGCCCTGCGACTTTATAAACTTCTGCACCTGTAAATTCGACAAAATAAGCGTAACGTTCGTTGTATCGTAGTTATCATGACACCTGTATATAGATATCTGCATCAGCCGAAAGACATCATTAAATTCTATAAGTCCGCCATTGATACCTTTCCTCTATCTGTAACCGTTCAAAAAGTTGTTCAGCGAAAAAAAATTGGCACGAACTTCAAGGTCACATTTCACCTCTTAAATATGTATCTCTGCCGCAACGGACGGTACCGTTGAGCAACACCCGATGAGGTCTACAAACTGACAAAGTTTGATTAAAATCGGCATCTGACACTTCGGGTACTTCCCTTGTTAGTGGTTCCCGAATAGTATGTGTAATGAACAAGTTTTATTCAATTTTATTTAACTACATGTAAATTTTAACAATTTAAATTTTAACTTATTTCAATCTGTTAAATATATTGCGATGTAGTGTAATCTTGACATTATTCCGTTCAGTTGCTGACAAGCTGTTTTCACAGCTCTCATGGGAAACTCTCCGATGAAGAACTAAATTATTTCGAAAGCTTAGAGTTACCGAAAGAGAGTTTTTTATTTCAACTCATCCTTGGTAGCAATCCCCAATAGTTTTTCCATCTCTAAATTGAAGTCATATATAGGTATCTTAGACCTATCGTTTCAGAGCGTTTATTATTAAAAACTACAATACACCGCAGGTATACTGCAGGTGTCCACTACTTTATGCGAGGATCACCATGGAGTGGCAAATATTAAAGAAGTTACAATATGACTGGCGGGAAAATTTAGTTAGAATTATAAACTAATTCGGTTATTTAACTGGGAGGTATTATTATTATTATTATTATTATTATACAAAAGTTAGAACCCAGGAATAAGGGAGGCTCTACAAAGGTAACAAACAAAGGATACAAGGCTATTATCATGTAACAATTTCATATTCTGATGTCGCAGTCACACATGAACTTGTATATGCTCATGTTGATATCTGCATTCTCTTGTACTATAATGTAGTTTACATTTAGAGGTTGTTGTAATTCCATCTTTCGTAAGTCGTCAATTAGAATATCGATCTTGCTTTTGAATTTGATACATCCAAGGATTAGGTGGTTTAAATCTCCTTTTTCTTCTTTACACACTGTACATCTGTCGCTATTGGATAAGCGAAGTTTGTGTAGATGCGCTGGGAATCTGCCGTGTTTAAATGTCAATCTCAATATCTGGGTTACGACCCTTTTCTTTATATTACTGTTATGGTATCGTCGTTGTCTTTTTAATTCGGGGAAGATCGTAAAGTAATTAGTTGGAGAATTTTTATAGGTACTTATGTATTGCTGTTGCCAAATATATCGGTTCTTTTTCATCAAAGTGCTTATACAGTCAGTGAATGGAATCAGTTCTTCTTCAATCGTTTTCTCCTCACAACCTTCTTTAGCTAACACATCGACCATATCCTGGAAACGTATCTGAGAATGTCCCTTGATCTAGATGAAATTCACCGTTACACCTTGCATTTTTAGGATATTATCTAATTATATGATGTCTGCAATGACGTGAGATGAATGATAATTAAGATTTGTTATGCTTGTAAGCACACTTATTGAGTCGCTGAAGATACTGGTTTTGGTGCTTTTAATATGTAATGGGGATTCCAGTGCTTTTTAATGGCGATAGCTGTTGCAGTGTATACGCTGGTTTGATTTGGTAACCTAGTTTTTTTTTGTACCCAGCCCCAAGTATGAGGAAAGCACATCCTGTACTGTCTCGGTTTTTGACGCGTCTGTAAAAACACAGATGTTCTTTGCGTTGAGTTATTAATTCTGAATATAATACTTTGTTTGCACCAATATTATCTGAGAAATTGGGAAAGATAACGATAGGTTTTTGCGTCAGACATGTAAACGGTAATACATACTTTATAGATAGGTTGTATTGAAGATCTTATTATCAAACACTGCAGTTTCCGCAACTGCGGCTGCGATTGTTCAGGAGGGTTTATTTTTCAAGTATAAGGCCACAAGATCGTGTTGGCATATTTTAGTAAATTTATTCAAGATGTTTTTTGGTGCAGATGCTCTAGCTTTTAAAACAAATTCTCCAAACTCGGAATACATGGCTTCCACCGGAGTTAGGTTCATAGCCCCTAAGCACAGTCTTATCGCCCTGTTATTAACTATATAGTATGCAACCATAGTCCAATACAGATCTTACTGTTGCTCTGTAAATTAACGCAGACGTGTGTGTATCCGCACCAAATGACACTTTGTTGATACTGCGCAGAATGTTGTTCGCTTTTTGACATTTTTTGACAGTGTTGTAGATCTGATCTTTCCATCTTAGTTGCGTATCAAACCACATACCCAGGTATTTGGTTACGCTGTCCACTTGGAATACAATGTTCGCTAGCTTAACTTTTTCATACTTTGGCTTTCGATGTCTGGTGAAGGTTTGAACACGACATTTATTCCAGGAAATTGGTAATTCCTTTTTCACAGCCACTCTAAGAAAATCTCCATGGCATTCTCCATGACATCGATGCAAATTTCATAAGTTCTCTGTTCGGAGTAAATAACAATATCATCCGCGTATTGTATAATTTGTACATTGAGTATTGTTAAGTCATTTGTATAAACATTGAACAGGAGAGAGCTTAATGACGATCCCCGGGCTAATCCGTTTGATGTCAGTCTAGGCCCAATAAGGCTGTTCACAGAACTCCTTAGGAATATCTTTCAATCGGTATACAAATTTGTTATGTATTGACTAATTTAAAATAGTGGGCATTGTAACAATGTTGGGAATGACATGACGTATACCGTTAATAAATAAATAACTGTGTCAGTATACATATCTGTGCGTAATTATTCTCATACACTTGAGCAAACATAACAGTGGCGACGTATCAGAAAGGGATGCGACTTTAACTAAGGTAAGGGAATATTGACGTTTCGGCTGGCCTAATAAGGTGGTAGAGCCCAATTTGATACCTTATTTCTACAGAAAGGACAAACTGTCAGTTGATAATGACATATGTAGTTCTAGTACGGAACAGAGTGGTTATTCCTTTTCAGCTCCGTGGTAACATACTAGAAATCTTGCATGACCAGCACATAGGAGTGGTCAGAATGAAAATGCTTGCCAGAAGTGAGGTATTTTGGCCTGGGGTAGATAAAGATATTGAAGAATATTGCAATAAATGTGTAGCTTGTGTCATTCATCAGCCGAGGGCAGCTGAAACACCTTTACGACAATGGCCAATAACAAAAAGAGCATGGCAGCGATTACACATAGACTTTTTGGAATTCGCTGGGGAATAATATGAGGACGAGTCCCGGTCGATTTTCGTAAAAAGATTATAGCGCCGTAAAGGTGACCTAAAAAGTGATAAATTATCTTAATAAAAGTTTTGCGAGACGTGCCTACCAGAGTCACAATTTCAGAAAAACGGTCTTACCTTAAAGTGTTTACGTTACGTTCAAACGAAATCTTCTTATGTATTTAATCCCATAAGTATAATTTATAATACATTTATAATAACTTTTATCCTTTTTCTACAAATATACGTTCCATTATTAATATAATTTTGAGTAATTTACCAATAATTTTACATTTTCTGAGATGTTAAAATGTATGACTTTCTAAATGACATTTGACTAGTAGCAACCAGTACCAACTTAAATAGATGTATATTCATGTAATTCTTCTTATTCTTCTTCGAAGCGGTCCATTATTGAAGTTAAACGTTGGTTAAACGAATCATTGCCGTACACGCAAAAATTGAATGATGCACGAACTTGCGTATTCTTATGATTTCTTCTGTATTTACTAGTCGATAATTTAAACAAATTTTTGTGTTAATTTATCTGCTATTTTACTGATTTAGATCATTGACTATCAGATGTGCGTATATATATATATATATATATATATTCTTGGTTCGTTTAGTTGCTTGTTTACGTTTGTAAATGAATAATTGCCATATATGGAAAAAATGATTCATACACGAACTAGTGTATTCTTACGATTATTCTGAACATATTTATGTCTTTTTGTCGCGAGGTTGTATTGGATGCGTATATCATACAGAAAGAAAAGTTAAATTATCCCACACCACCAGACCCAAACCAACCCCACAACATCCGGCCATAACTATCCCACACCACTAGACCCAAACCCATACCACACCACCAGACCCAAACACACCCCCCACAACCAGACCCAAACACACCCAACACCATCCCACACAACCAGACCCAAATCCACACCACTACCACCAGACTCAAACTCACACATACCACCAGACCCAAATCCAATCACACCACCAGACCGAAACCCACCCCACAACATCCGGCCATAACTATCCCACACCACTAGACCCAAACCCATACCACACCAACAGATCCAAACACACGCCACACCACCAGATCCAAACACCCCCACACCATTCGGCCCTAACTGTACCACACCACCAGACCGACACCTACGCACACCATCCGGCACTAATTATACCACACCACGAAACTCAAACCCACACCACACCAGCCGGCCCAGACTATCCCACACCACCAGACCCAAACCCACATCATACCACCAGACTCAAACCCACACCATACCACCAGACCCAATCCTAATCACACCACCAGACCGAAACCCACGCCACACCATCCGCCCTAACTATACCACACCACCAGACCGAAACCCACTCCACACCATCCGGCACTAATTATACCACACCACGAAACCCAAACCCACACCACACCACCCGGCCCAGACTATCCCACACCACCAGGCCCAAACCCACACCGCTACCACCAGACTCAAATCCACACCATACCACCAGACCCAAACCCAATCACACCGCCAGACCGAAACCCACCCCATACCATTCGGCCCTAACTATACCACACCACCAGACCGAAACCTACCCACACCATCCGGCACTAATTATACCACACCACGAAACTCAAACCCACACCACACCACCCGGCCCAAACTATCCCACACCACTAGACCCAAACCTACACCATACCACGAGACTCAAACCCACACCATACCACCAGACCCAATCCTAATCACACCACCAGACCGAAACCCACGCCACACCATCCGCCCTAACTATACCACACCACCAGACCGAAACCCACTCCACACCATCCGGCACTAATTATACCACACCACGAAACCCAAACCCAAACCCAAACCCAAACCCAAACCCAAACCCACACCACACCACCCGGCCCAAACTATCCCACACCACCAGGCGCAAACCCACACCGCTACCACCAGACTCAAATCCACACCATACCACCAGACCCAAACCCAATCACACCACCAGACCGAAACCCAAGTCACACCATCCGGCCCTAACTATACCACACCACCAGACCGAAACCCACTCCACACCATCCGGCACTAATTATACCACACCACGAAACCCAAATCCACACCACACCACACCACACCACACCACACCACCCGGTCCAAACTATCCCACACCACCAGACTCAAATCCACACCATACCACCAGACCCAAACCCAATCACACCACCAGACCGAAACCCACCCCACACCATTCGGCCCTAACTATACGACACCACCAGACCGAAGCCCACCCACATCATCTGGCCCTAACTATACCACACCACCAAACCCAAACCGAAACCCACACTACACCACCCGGCCCAAACTATCCCACACCACACCAGCTGTTGCCCCTCTACAAAATATCCAGGATGATACTTTCTTTTCCAAATTTGGATTCGTCTATCTCTACGATTTTACTTGGCCCCCTTAACTTTTCTTTATCTATGATATACGCATCCAAAACAACCTCGCGATAAAAGAATTAATAAATATGTACAGGAAAAATCATAAGAATACGCAAGTTCGTGCATCATTCAATTTTTGTGTGCACGGCAACGATTCGTTTAACCAACGTTTAACTTCAATAATAGACCGCTTCGAAGAAGAATAAGAAGAATTACATGAATATACATCTATTTAAGTTGGTACTGGTTGCTACTAGTCAAATGTCATTTAGAAAGTCATACATTTTAACATCTCAGAAAATGTAAAATTATTGGTAAATAATTGAAAATTATATTAATAATGGAAGGCATATTTGTAGAAAAAGGATAAAAGTTATTATTAATGTATTATAAATTATACTTATGGGATTAAATACATAAGAAGATTTCGTTTGAACGTAACGTAAACACTTCAAGGTAAGACCGTTTTTCTGAAATTGTGACTCTGGTAGACACGTCTCGCAAAACTTTTATTAAGATAATTTATCACTTTTTAGGTCACCTTTACGGCGCTATAATTTTTTTTTGCGAAAATCGGCCGGGACTCGATCTCATATTTAGCCTTCGCTGGTTACCATCTGTTGATAATAGTTGATTCCTACAGTAAATGGCTCGATTTATATTTGATGAAGAATGGAACGAACGCGGAGAAGACTATAGAAAAGCTAAGACAAAGTTTTGTTTACTTTGGAATACCAGAAGAGTTGGTATCCGATTATGGTCCACCATTTAACGGTCAAGTTTACAAAGACTTTTGTAAGGCAAACCAGATCAAAGTAACATTTACACCGCCTTTGCATCCATGTTCAAATGGTGCAGTAGAACGGCAAGTTGGGACAGTGAAGAATAATTTGAGAAAACAATTTTTTGAGAGAAACGACTTATTTAAAAAAACCTGGAGAAAGCTATTCAAAACTTCGTGTTTAAATATAGAAACACCCCAACCACTGTCACGAATTATACGCCAACGGAACGTATGCTACGGCAGCAACCTAGAACACCAATAAAACTAATTCGACCATGAGAATTAGAAGGCAAAAGGGGTATCGAATAAGAAGAGACGTTAAGATCAGAATTGATAAAGAAAGGGGTAAGGAAAGAAAGTTTGATAAGGGCGAACTAGTGTTAGTATACGACGCCCGCAATAAGAACGGTAAAAATTGGATATCCGGAAAAATTATGAGTCCGGCAACCTATTTAGTAATGGTCGGTAATGGGGTGCGATATTTGCATGAAGAGTACATAAAAAAATCGAAACACTCGATATTAAACGAAATAAGTCAGCCCCCGCCACGGTTGCAGAAGACATCCCAACGCAAGCCGCAGTCCCTAATGGAAATCCTATAACTTCTATACCCGAAGGTGGCAATACTCCTACGGTTCTTTCATGCTCTCCCACATTAAGAAGGTCAAAAAGAATAATAAAACACCCACAACGTTTAAACTTATAAACAGAAACGAAAAACGGGAAAAGTAATGTTATGTATTGAGTAATTTAAAATAGTGGGCATTGTAACAGTGTTGGGAATGACATGACATATACCGTTAATAAGTAAATAACTGTGTCAGTATACATATCTGTGCGTAATTATTCTCATACTCTTGAGCAAACATAACAAAATTGACGACGTTATTCGCGATAGTGGCCGGGATATTTATTTCTTCTAGTTTATTTTTTAGTATTTGCAGATTTACGTTATTGTGTGCATCTTGGAGATCGATAAAAACAGCCATTAGATAATTGTCTCTTGTGAAATTCGTTTGTATGTCTATTACGAAATGTGATAAAGCATGCTGTGTGCTGAGACCCTTTCTAAAACCATACTGTTGTTTAGATAGATATCCGTAGCTTTCAATCCACCATTCCAATCGTAATTTTATTAGTCTCTCTAAAGTCTTTAACACACAGGACAGCAACGAGATGGGTCTCAGATCTGTAGCATTGTTGATATTTCTGCATTTTTTGGCAATGGCCACGATAATACCAGATTTTAATTCTTGCACATTGTGCCCGTCTAGGTAGATTTTGTTAAACATATTTAGTAGCATCTTTTTCCCATTAGTTGGTAGGTGTTTAATCATGGGATACAGTACGTTGTCTAGCCCTGGGGATGTATTCGTATTTTCTTTTAGAATTCCCTCCAATCCATTGTATGAAAAAGGTTTCCACAAAACGTGATCATCATCATTCTTAATAGGTACAACAACAACTACAATTTACCATTGTGTCAGGGGTTAGCTTATAAAGCAAGTCTCTAAGAATACTCTCTGGAATTGTCTGATTGCTATTATTTGCATTCCTAATGGATCTAATTTTTTGCCAAATATTGTTGACCGGTGTTTCTTTATTCAAATTCTCACAGAAGGTTATCCAACTTTGCTTTGCTTTAGTTTTTAGGAATCTTTTTGTTTCAGCACTAACCCTTTTATAAGTTATAAAATTATCCAGGGAGGGTGAAAGTCTATATTGATGTAGAGCTTCTTTACGTTTATTAATTTCATTGCTACAACTGCTGTCCCACCAGAATACCGTTTTCTTTTTTGAATGCCCAGGTTTCTTGATCTTAAATATTTTTGCAGCCACTATGTTTATCTTATCTAATATGTCCTCGTATATGGTAGCTACGTCCCTATCTTCGTATATGCATGCAAAAGATTCTTCTAATAATCTTGTGTACATTTGCCAATCGGCATCTTTAACATTCCAAATTGGCGTGGGGAATATTTTTGTCCAGTTCACTGTGCATCGCCCATATTCTACCATAATTGGATAGTGATTTGATCATGGGATGAAGTATCGTCCAACGTATCCCAAGAAGAATGTATTGCTATACCAGGTGATGCTAACGTCAGATCTATCGCTGATTCGCGACCAGTGTGAGTGATAAGTGTAGGATTACTTTAGTATAATTAAATCGTCTTCATCTACAGTATTGGTAAAATCTGTGCTTAAATTATCATCATGAGAGGAGCCCTAACTTGTGCTATGAATGTTGAAGTCACCTTCGATAAGACCTGTTTACATTGCAGTGTTAGAAGAGATTCACCCAGTCTGTTATTATTTTACTTTGGGTGGTTTATATATTGCCATGATATCAAAAGGTATTAGCGTATTGATACGAATAGCACACGCCATAATTTCAGTGTTGTAGTTGGGTTTAAGATCAACAACTGTAAAACTGAATCTGTTAGCTACTAGTATGGCTACTCCTGCCTTACCATCGTGCCGGTCCTCACGCACACAGTTGAAACCTCGGACGTTGAACTGTTGTTTTACTTTGAGCCACGTTTCAGAGAGTATCATTATGTCGATTTGATTATGGGTGAGATAGCCTAAAAGACTGTAATTGTTTGCATTTATTGATCTACAATTTCATTGGAAGACTTTAACAGTAAATGTGTGTATTATACACTTTTGTGATAGCGTTTATATTACCCCACTCAGAGTATTAAATAGCGCTTCAATAACGCTAAAATAACTAGCACTTTTGTTTCGTTATCATATCTTTACTTGAGTTCCTCCTAGTCTCCTTGTTAACTATATTTACTAATTGTTCTTTACTAACTCTTTGCTAAAAATGAAATCACTGTTGCTAAACATAGATTCTATAAATTCTACAATGTGTTCTCTCTGGTGTAAGGTGAGTCTCTAATTACATCACTGTTAAAAAACGTAGTCGATTGTGATTTGCTATCTTTGGAAGAAAAGCTTGGTTGTGGTTGTGGGTTGTTGGCGAAATAATTTTCCGCTTTTTAACAACGTTATTCTTGTCATTTGTCTTGGTTTTGGCTATGAAATTAAACGTGTTTGTGTTTCTTACAAGGGGAGGGCGCGACGTTGGGGTCACGGATTTGGACGCCCTTCTAGGATAAGAAAGTACTTGATAATAATTAACTATAGACCTTCAAACATGGTGTCAATACTCAACCGTTTTTGAAAAAACCGGTTTGAATAACAAGACGCAATTGATATACCTGGACCGTTGCGTTTGATCTCAAGGGTGGAGCGTGGCTAGATCGATTCAGAACCAGCTAATTAATCGTATGGTTTGGGTTCGATTCCCGGACAAAATTTTTTTGTCAATTCTTTTTCTTTTGTGCTACATATCTACGCATGTTTATTTTTCGACAACGTTGTGAAAATATCTCCACAATCAGTGAATTATAACGGAAAGTTCGGAGAGTGTGCCAAACGAATAAATATTTTGGTGTGATTGAAAACAAACAAGAAAAAGAAATGGAAGACACCGGACTTTCCACCAGTATGAAAGTTGATTCGACTGCGTGTGAAAAAACAGCGTCTTCCATTTTTTTAGGCGAAGCTCTTTTAGCGAAATTCTGCGACGAGCGTTAACTGGAAAAAGAGGGACGCTGGAAATCGTCAGATAGACGCTTTCATCTTGTTCTTTCATTAGTTATTTCTCTCTCACACACACATATACTTATCGCAGGAGCAACTATGAAATGCACCATATTTGCGTATCCCCCATCAGATGCTGCCCTTATTATTCCGACTCGAATTTACTTCAAATTCAACTTCAATTTATTTACCATATGTTTCGAAATGAAATATTTTTGCTTTATACATTGTTTATGCAATTATAGAATTTTACCTTTTATTCAAATAAGCATCAAATGCGTAGAGCTTTGCTCTTGCCGGGTGTCCCACGACACCTCTACTCCTTTTTTTCTAATCACACCAAAATATTTATTCGTTATTTATTGGCATACTGTCTGAACTTTCCGTTAGAATTCACTTATTGTGTAGATATTTTAACAACATTGTCGAAGAATTAACATTGGTCGATATGTAGTACAAGAGAAATAAAAATTTAAAAAATATTCTGTCCGGGAATCGAACCCAAACCATACAATTACTTGGCTAGTGCTGAATCGATCGAGCCACACTCCACCCTTGAGATCAAACGCAACGGTCCAGGTATATCAATTGCGTCTTGTTATTCAAACCGGTTTTTTCAAAAAACGGTTGAGTATTGGCACCGTGTTTGAAGGTCTATAGTTAATTATTATGAAGTACTTTCTTATCCCATAAGGGCGTCCAAATCCGTGACCCCAACGTCGCGCCCTCCCCTTGTTAATGAAAATCTGTACAAAACACCAACTGCTTAGAGCGTTTCTAACCGCATACTCATAATAATTGGTTCAGAATAGAACTCATAACACTTACAGGTGCATTATGTCGATCTCTCCAGTTGCCACTCCGAGCTGGAAAGATGTTTTTGTTCTTCACTTTCACATCTGGAGATGTTTGTCGGAATCATTTGCCAGAGAAATTAACAATTTGCGCAGGTTTGTAGTAACTGTTTCAATGAATTTGCGAGGAGTTACTTAAATTGAGCTATTATTAAGAGGAACTATTTGTATCAAAGGAGTTTTTTTCTTGTAAAGCCAACGGATCATATTATTTATGGAATGTTTCCATGTGACAATGCGAAAAATAAGTAAAGGAGTAATATAATACTAACAATTCTTTTGTCTGTAAAAGTAAGATTGAACTTGCAAGTGAGCCTGAAGATGTTTATCTGTTAATTACTTTCTGAATATTACTCTTCCTGGCTTCATCATTACGTTGCAAGACAAAAAATAACACTTACACCAATAAATATGTAAAACCAATCGAAATCCAAAATTCAACAAATGTCATTTGCATATATGACGGGCATGATTATCAACTCACGCACGCCTACATACGTGCATACATATATACAGTGCCCGCCTAAAGTATGGAATACATTCAGTAAAAGCAAAAGGACATTTTGTTGGAAGAAATCCTTGAACGTTTTATTTGATAAAAATACACAATCTTGCGTAGTAATCGACTTTTAACTATCAGTTGTTTTTTGCGTAGTGACATAATACATTTTTTAAATAATACCCCCAATTTTCAAACTGACAGAATAAAAATGTTGCCATCTTACATAAGAAATTCTTTGAGTAAATGGCAAGTGAATGTTCGATAACGTAAATTTTATTGTTAACACAAACTGGAAAAATCCTCTGGTAACCACATACAATTTTAAAGAAAGTGTTCGAACTACCATCCACCGACATCCTGACAATACTTAAGCTTATGTAGAAAAGTTTCTTGTTCATCTTGAATCCTTTCTGGATTAATTCTATGCATTTCATCTCTAATACGATGCTATAGTTCAGCTACATTTTGTGGTTTGGTGACGTAGACCTTTGACTTTAAATCACCCCATACAAATAATCAAGGGGTGTAAGGTCTGGGGATATCGCTGGCCATTCTATCAGTCTTCGCCTACCAATCCATTTTCTCGGAAAGCAGTTGTCTGGAAAATTTCTAACAGGCTGCTCATTGTGCGGGGGTGCGCCATCTTACTGAAACATTATGTTATTACCTGGGAGGTCGGGATCATTGTCCTTTGGAAAAATTGCTGCAAGCGCTGGAAAGAGGTTATTTTGCAAAAACTGTAAATATCTTGCTACTGTGACGGTTCCTTCAAAGAAGAAAAACTCCACTACTTTGTTATAAAGTATTCCGGTCCACACCACTTAATTTTTGTCAGTGTCGAGTATGTGTTTCAACCAACCATTACGGGACTCCACTACCTGCAATCTTGAGGATTCACTGTGCCATTCAGACAAAACATTGTCTCATCTGGAAAAAGCAAATTACCAGTGCAAATGTCGATTCACTTGGCACAAATTTATCGTAGTTTTACAAAACTGTCGTCGCTGGTTAGCGTCGTCTTCATTGTGTTCATATACGAGTCGAATTTTATGGAGATACATACATAAGACTTCATTGTCTAGTCAGTCTAGTGCAACGAATGGAAACGTACAGTAAGAATTCTTTTCCATACTTAAGAAAATGTTCACTTTCAGATCTTGACCAACTATTGGACGTCCAAGCTTTTGAGTACTTTTAACACCACAAGTTTTTCGAAATTTAGACTGAATCTTATTCACTGATTTCTTGTCTTATCGCTGCAACTGATGAGAATTCAAATCTCAATCCTGTGTGTAACATGTTAAATGTGCCATAATATTTAAACTGCAATAAGATTTCTGCACCGCTAAAGTTAAGAAGTCAGTTTAAAACTGATACTTTGTAATAATTTGTTCCTACGTGATCTGTAGAAAACACCCAGTACCGCGAGCAACAAACTCGGCTAACGTTTTTGCTAGCAAGAGAGTTTTTCCTTTATTTTACATTCTTCACGTTCTCTCACATTCAATTGTCATTTATTCGAAGAATTTCTTATGTAAGATGATAGTTTTATACCGTTAGTTCGGTAATGAAAAAATCTCTCAAAAGCAGGAACGAAAATTGCTATTTAAAAAGGAAATTATGACGTTATTACTCAAAACCAAGGGATGGTTGAAAATCGACTGTAAGGCAAAAAAGTGTACTTTTACCAAATAAAATCGACTTTCCAAAAAGAAACATTGTTTCGTTTTTACTGAATTTATTCCATAGTTTAGGCGCGCACTGTATATACATATTTACGTACACATACATACAACGCTACTATATGCATGTGTATCCACACATACAACAATCGAGGTAAAATTTCCGGGAAGAACCGGAAACGACCGGACCGTGACCGCGGTATAAATTCGAAATGTAAATGAAGTCTTCTTTCCTTGCGGTTTCGTATCGACTGACCGGAGCGACGTGTACCGTTCCTCGTTTATTCCGATACGGCGCGGATGAGATAGAGATTTGAATTTTTACCCCGGCCGTTGGAGTCGCGATTTCGATTAGAGCGATTCCATCTTCTCTAACGGCTCGAGTTTTCTCGTCGATTTGCGAAATATTCGTTTGCGAGTTCGATCGAACCGCGCGCTTAGATATTCGCGACGCGTTTCCTTTTTGAACAAATCAGAAATCAGTCGAGGCTTTGTATGTATGGGTAAATGTCCGTCTCGCAAGCAGAGAAAGGATGCTATTAAAATAAGTACGGTGCCAAGCTGGCTGGTGGAGTTCAAGAGAAAAGGAAGTCAATTTGAAAGATGAATCTCGCCGTGGGCGGTGTGCGGTGGTTGGTGAATTGATGATTAGGTTTTGCCAACGCAAATGAGTTCGAATTTGTGCTGAACATCAGTGGGATTCCAAATCAAATAATATGATAATAATTCCTACCTTATTGTCGACAACTTTAAATAATTAATCCGAAAATCATGACTCATAGGAATTTTCTCTGAAATATGATTTTTGGAAACGATAGAAAACGATAGAACGATAGAGAAAAAAACAATAAAAAATGCTTCGATAACTTCATCCACCAAATTACCTTATACATCTACAAAAGCTTTGATTAACACTTAAATTTTCGTCCAGTATTTTGAAAAATCTTAAACCTTTGCTGACAAACTTTCTCTCCTTATGGTACATTTGCCTCGAAGGTTGACGATTATCAAAGCAATTTCTATTAGAAATATTTACTTTAATACATCATATGGCATCTATCAAATCGGAAACATTCCGATTACTTCATCTTCACGTCTCCAAAAATCATGGCTTGGAGACGTTTTAATAATGGTCAATGGCCGTTTCAAAGTTTATCTGAATTCTCTCTAAAATCTTTGACTTCTGGGAACAATAGTTACCAAATCAGAAATGTTTTGATATGTAACTTCATCCATCAAAGTACGTTATATACCTTGAGAAGTCTTGATTGACAGTTACATTTTCGTCCATTCTGCAAATACTTAAACCTTTTCTGACGAACTTTTTCTTCTTATGGTACATTTACCTATCGGTGGTTGGCGATTATCCAAGTTATTTATATTCTATTCCCGACAGTTTTAAATGATTCATTGTAGCTGCAAAAAGAAATTGGTGTGAGTGGTTTACGCACGTCTGAAATGACTACTCCCGGTCGCACATCATACTTTTTCTGTATCTCCTTCAGACGAAGCAAGCACGCAAGTATCCTTTCACATCATACTCTCCCTCTTGTTTTCTTTGTCTGTTACATGAAGCGAACGCTAAGCTCCGACCAAATCTAACGCTCTTACGCCTATGCTTACGCTTACGCCTACGTTCGAGCTGATCCGGTGTCCCTGAGAAGTATTCACTTCAATAAATCATACGGCATCTATCAGATTACTTCGTTTTCACATCTCCAGAAATTATAGCTTGGAGGAGTTTTAATAACTCCAGGTCATAGCCGTTTCAAAGTTTACCCGAATTATCTCTAAAATCTTAGACTTTTATTACGTTATATACCTTCAGAAGTCTTGATTGATGCTTAAATTTTCGTCCAACATTGTGAAAAATGTTATACTTTTGCTGACGACATTTCCTTCTTCTGGTTTCCTAATCTATCGCAAATTGGCGATTATCAAAGGTATTCGTATTTTGCTGCCAACAGTCTTAAACAACTCATTGGAACTGCAGCCGTATCATGCGACTTCCATCAAAACGGAAATATTCCGATTACTTCGTCTTTATATCTCTGAAAATCATGACTTGTAGAAGGTTTAATAGCTGCAGGTCATGGGCGTTTCAAAGTTTATCTGAATTTTCTTTGATATCTCAGACTTTTGGAAACAATAGTTACCAAATCAGAAATGTTTTAATATGTAACTTCCTCCATCAAAATACGTTCTACACCCTCGAAAGTCTTGATTTTTATATCTGCAAAAATCGTGACTTGTAGGAGACTTAATAGCTCCAGGTCATGGGCGTTTCAAAGTTTATCTGAATTTGCTCTATTTCAGATTTTTGGGAACAATAGTTACCAAATCAGAAATGTTTTGATATGTAACTTCATCCATCAAATTACGTTATACACCCTCAAAAGTCTTGATTGGGGCTTATATTTCCGTCCAACATTCTGAAAAATCTTAAACCTTTGCTGACGATATTTCCTTCTTCTGGTTGCCGATTAACAAAAACTATTCGTATTTTGTTGCCAACAGTCTTAAACAATTCATGGGAACTGCAGCCGTATCATACGGCACCTATCAAATCGGAAATATTTCGATTACTTTGCCTTCACATCTCCGATAATCATGGCTTGGCGGAGTTTTAGTAATTCCAGATCATGAGCGTTTCACAGCTTATTTGAATTCTCGCCAAAATCCTAAACCTCTCTGGGAATGATAGCTACCAAACCAGATATATTTCGATAACTTTTTCCTGAACATTACGCATTGAAAATCATGGTTTGAGGAGCTTTAGTAAAAGCAGCTTTACTGCTCCCGTGATCAGTATAGGCTCAATATATAGTAAAAAATGTTAACCCCGTTAAAATGTAGAGAAATACCTCCCGGAGCTTGCAATATCACAGTAATAATTTTTAGACTATGCATTGTGTTTTCGCATTAGTATGAATCTTTTCGATTTTATCACCATCTGTTATTAGCGAATATCATATTCGAAGTTACGTACCACATACCAGTCGTATGATATGTAGAGGTATGTGTCCGCAGCGCGCTCGACTCGTTTACAATTATTATTAAAAGCAAGTAGCGCAGCAAGATTTATTTCGCATTGTCGCACATGGAAACGCACTCCAATGGACGATTAATGCTTATGACCGTACACAGTGCGGGTAGTTTAGTAATCCATTGGGTTGTATATGTAGAACGACTCAACCAGACAGAACCGGCTCCGGATTGTAGAGATTAACGAATTAATTAGGTGGAAAATGGAACGACCGATGCGGTATGCAGTTTACGAGATGCTTTAGAAGCTTTTCTAAGCTGATAACGATAGGAACGTGAAGATCCGAGCAAATTGTTGCGTTAGAAAGTCTGCTTTTGTTGAGTATAATTATACATGAGTTGTCTCTAAATAAAGGTTTTCCTTCATCCGATGAATCTAAACACATTTCTCACTACCAAAATTAAGATTTTGGTGATTTTGTGGACGATGTTACCAAAAAATTCCAAGCTTGTGGTTATTACTTCCAGACATGAAATTTTTTCTGAACCCTCACAATCTGATTTTCTCAAAAGTGGCCACTTCAATGTTTGGGAAAAAGAGGTTGTCGTAAGTAGCAGTTTGGAGATTTGATCAAATTTTGGGGCGTTTCTAACCTGCATTCTCTAAAATGATCAACATATTTCCGGTTTGATACTTATCATGTGCAGAAGATTTTGAACGGAATTAAATCGAACTTTGTCACGGTGTGCATTTGATAAAGCTCTT
Organism: Chrysina gloriosa; assembly: GCA_038088585.1. NCBI lineage: Eukaryota > Metazoa > Arthropoda > Insecta > Coleoptera > Scarabaeidae > Chrysina > Chrysina gloriosa. Next base: position 31,278,101 of record CM076089.1, read on the forward strand.
AAAAATGATTTCAATAGGTGTAGAATGCTTTTAGGGCAAAGTTATTGAGGTGTTTCTGGTTTTGTAATTGCCGTTAGCAATGTGTGGCAAGAAAGTCTAAAATGGGATAACAAATTACTTGCTATCGAAATAAACTCTCTGAGAACAGTTGCTAGAAAGTTTAAAGTAGAGTGATTAGGAAAGAGAAAATTCAACGTTGATGATAGAAGATAATAGAAACAATAAGACAAAAATAATTTATATGGTTTGGAAACGTGAATCTAATGACGAAGATGAAGTGTTCTCTAGAGCTGTCATGGAGTGACGACCGGCGGGAACAAGGAGCAAGAAGCACCTTGAGAATACGTGGATGAATGGAACACCAAGAGCAATATTGGGGTGAGATCTGAAAGAGGGAGATGGGAACGAGAGGATGGGCACAAGTTCCCTAATTCCGATAAATGATTGTCGCAGATAAAGATTCATTTAATTAAAAAGTATTTTGGGTGAATTTCAACCCTCTAAAAGGTAGCGTTTGATATAAATCATAAAATATAACTATTACCTCAATTATTGTTGTTTAATTGACCTATTGATGGTAGAAAGAGTGTCTAAAAATATAATTCATAAAAGCAACATTTTTTAAGGGATATAGCCTGATTTTGCAAATGAAGTTATTAAAATAGTTCCAGTTTAGCAGTTGACGCAATCCGAAATTGGAATTATAAAGAACGAATTTACAGACGCCGTGAACCTGCACTTGGCAAAATTTTCAGCACCAAGAAAGCGTAACTTCTCATGTTGAGGACGAAGTGATGAAAATGCTCTTGAATTGGTTATTGATTGGTAGAAGTACGATATTTTGAGAAAAAGTTGGGCTGTTGCGAGCGGTTTTATTAAATTTCGAAACAATTTTGGATGAAATTTGGAATATTCGTAATCAGCATTTGCTGAAGCTCATCAAATTAAAATTTATGAAAATATTGGAGGAAATCTTGGGGATGAAGGAATCAAAGTTATCGGAAATGTAGAAAGTGGTTTCGAGTATGAAGTTCTCTAACATGTTTCCGATTTAACAATTATCCCCGGCAATATGATATTTTGAAGATGTTTTAGAAAAACTTGCAATCAAAGTTTTTGAGGAATTGGAAACTGGTTTCCAGAATAAAGCCATCGAAATAAATTTAGATTTGGCTGCTATTACATTATTGGGAGTTTTACTTACCAAAACCTTTCAAGTCAAGGGTTTTCGAACACGGAAGAACGTGATTTAGTCAAGTCATTTCCGCTTGCAGCATCGAGCGTTTCTAGTTTCGCAATTTCAGAATCAGTTTCAAAATTCGAAAGAATATGAAAGAGGTGAGAGGAGCCAATTCGATAGCTTACACCGTTTTTTAATCTGGAAATATTTTCTAAGTGGTGTCCATTAACAAATTCTCTTTCTTCAACAAATATGTTGGTTTTAGAAGATGCTACAATATTGAAAAGCAAAAGACAAAACAAATTTGGAACAACGGCCGGGAATTTAGAAAATTAATTCTAGCGAATGCGATAAAGCATATATAGGAGAGTCCATGCGTGCAATAACTTCACGATTTAAGGAACATGTGGCACATTATAGTTATGGTAGAATAGATTCGTCTAGTGTAGTGAAACACATGTACGGCACGGGATGTGATATCAAAATCAAAAATTTAAAATTGATAAAATGTGTAAATTTATCGCGAAAATTGGATGCGTATGAAGCGATACACACATGTAAAAATAACGTTATCGGGCCCATACATTCCCTGCTGTTTTACCGAATATATGTAAGTAGGTAATATCTTGTATAGTGTGCAATTAGTTAAAATTCTCTCTCGGGACGTTCAACAACAGAGGCGTTTATCTTTGTGTTCTATCAAATATCATTACCGACACTATATCACATCGGTAAACTCCCACCACAGAATTGTTTACTAATAAAATTTAGTGAAATGTGTTTCGCAAGCACGAGACAATAGTTATCAAAAACCGAGAAAACGGAAGTGAGCAAATCATTTTCTTAAAATTCTAAACCCTCAAGTTTACCCCACTCTCGCTGTAACTCTAATTCTAATTTACACTATTTACCACACAAATATCTTATTTCATTCCTAAGCGAAAACGTTTCCGCGCAGTTTAAAACATTTTCGGATTGCTTACGATTTTTCGAAACATTAATTTTTATAAATTTTGGAAAAGCATTATTTTTCTTGCAACGTTTAATATAATGTCAGTAAATAGACGATAGTGCATGCAATCGCTACCATTAAGTATCATTACACACAGTGTTAACGAAGAAACGACTTATTTTCTTTCGGTGCATTCCAGACAGACCTAGGATGTTCGGTGGTTAGTTGCACATGTCAAGATAAGCTTTTGTAGATTTGTATGGGTTCTTCCTCTATTGTTCTGATCGTTTTTCACTTCTTTTGTCATAAAAATTCTTCCTCAAGACTAAAACGGCGAATATATTATATTTTGGCAAGGGTTACTAACTGGAAAATATTAATCAGTATTAACACCAACTTTTAGGTCACGGTGGTTTTCACCACCGATCCCAATAAGTTCCTCGTCGAAGCTTATTTTCGAACAGGGCAACGTACTAAACAGGTCGATCGGGTGTATCTGTACTTAAATTGTCATGAGCAATTTCAACAGGACTTCCATAACCTTGAAGTCCAGCTTAGTTCTATGTTTGGGCAAATAAAGTAATAATCTTCATTACTTTTTTCTTCCTTTCATCGCTTTAATTCGCAGTTTTTAAGAATTTGATTTAAATTTTGTTTTAAAATCCAATAACATACATTAACAATTAGAGACGGAAATTCCATTTGATTTTCAATAGTTAAAAGGGGTAAGAAACGATTACTACTCATTTTCTTCGTAAACGAATTGGGATTGGATATAATTTGCTTAGCCTCATTATAAGTTATTTTGTGTTCTGCCATTACCTTTGTTACCTGTTTCTCTTTTATGTATTTTTCACAATTTTTGGATAATCTATTGTGTGGGCGACTTACAATGAACGCACCTAGTTTCCGCGTTACAGGCACCCTCATGATCATCCCCACAATTTTTACAACGCTGTTCTTTGGATTTACATATTTTAGCAACATGGCCAAACCGTAAGCATTTGAAACATTTTATGACGTTAGTTACATATACATCCACAGCTCTACGACAGCTATTAATAAATGTGTAAGCCGGTAATTTATTGCCATAGAAAGTGACTATAACTGTTTGACGAGGGTCTAATTGAACAGATTTATCCATCTGGAATTTTTCATTGTGTCACTCGTAGAACGATATACTGTGCTAACGAGTCCTAATGAGGACGAAACTAATTTGTCTGCAGTTGCGTTTTGCGATTGACATAGTCAAAAACTCTTACAGGATTATTGGCATATGCAAATTGTGCTTACTTTATTACCTAATTTTATTATTAGGTCGTCTATTCACTATTCCATCGCATTCAATTATCTGAAGTAGCTTTTCTTCCGAAATGGTTATATCCACAAATTTGATTACTCCTCCAGTTTCTGTTAACCCGGCGTCGGGAGGGGGGTGGAGATTAGTTACACGGACGGGGGTTGGGTCATAATTACCCACTTATTAAACTCCAGATATTTCATTATATTTATGAAAAAAATATAAAATTTTGATTATATCTGACATTATGAAGGAACTAAAACATGACTTTATTAACAAAAACATATTTATTTTTATTTTTTAGTTTAAATGTGAAAAACACTTCTTTCTTTTACCAGTCTTTCACTTTTATGAACTTAACCAATTAATATTTAGAAAGCAATAACAAAAAGTTAATTGAAAGTAGTTATTAGGAATTAAAAATTGTATCAGATACGCAAAATACATATAATATCCATGGCGCAAAATAGCTACATTGATTGCGGGGATGGGTCATATTTACCGTTTTTAACTTTCAGCACGTATAACTCGAAGTGCGATCGCCGTCCGGCTGATTTGGAATTAAAAACTTTTAGAGATATTCAATATCTCCAGCTACTGAGAAGAGCGTAGAGAAGAGAAGTGCAGTTTTAACACCACAATCAATTCGAAAAGTGCCGGGTAATTTTGACCAATCCCCCCGACGCCGGGTTAAATGAAAAGGTACGTAGGAACGCAAGTTTCTTTCTTTTAAACACGAATTATTTACCTATTTAATAATATCATGTAAATTTTTAATTTCTATTTTTATTCTGTTATACCCTACTCTGCTAATTTCTTTAATACACGATTTTAGACCCAACTCTTCGCGCAATAAGCGGCCCACCGCCATTTCATGCAATCGCTCATCAGTGCGACTGTGTGAAGTAGTTTTCATTTCTATAGAAGCTCTATATAAGCCCGGGTATTAGATGTTCGTACATATGAGAGTTCAATTACGAAATTCGCACTGATGAGCGGTATGACCGCGAAACGCGCGTCTGCGATTAGTGAAAGTAGTTTTCTAACTAAGCACAATTTTCCCACGGCGGGCTGGCCGAGATTGTAGCTACTACAGGAGTTTGTGGCAAAACAAGTTGTCTACTTCTGTAGAATCAAATAGCTGCAAAAATGCGCAAATAGTACATTATGGCCGAATTTCGTAATTGAACTCTCATATGTACGAACATCTAAGTGCCAAATTTTTAACTGTATAGATTCATCAACAAATCTATAGCAAACGTTTTTCTATTATGTTGCAAAATATTGTTTTGATATGATGTATTAAAGATAGCAGTTCGACTGAAAGTTCAGGCCAGCAAAATACTATGGATAGTGAAAAGTTAATTGAAAACAATTTCGATTTGAAGTTCTCGCATTTATATAGTGATCCATATTATGCTTGTATACAGCATAATAAAAATTGTAAAACAGCACATAAGCGGTGGGCCGCTTATTGCGCGAAGAGTTGGGTCTAAAATCGTGTATTAAAGAAATTAGCAGAGTAGGATATAACAGAATAAAAATAGAAATAATTAATCGAAGCGGGAATAACTTGTTGAAACTCCATAATCATAACTTGTAAAAATCAAAAAAGAGACTTTGTGAGTTACAAAAATTTTTTTAATAAAATTGTCAATACAAATTTGTTTTCGCCACACAGTGGCTTCATCAGGTGGATGAAAACTAAAGATAAACGAACGATTGGTATCTACTTATATACAAAAGAATAAAAGGTAATTATAAAATTAGAAATTTAGTGCTAGGAGGGGGAATGGTAAACATCTGTTTGGTCGTTTAAAACTAAGCCTAATCTATTATATCTATTAATTTCCATTGATTCCAAAATATTTAGTTTTTCCCTTATTCTTGAATGTGAAGTATATCAAAATTACTATTAAAATTATGGTTGTTTTCTAGACAATGATTAGCAAATGTTGAGTCAGATTTTTTGTCTAAAAAACTTCTCTGATGTTCGGCAATCCGGGTAGTGAAAGCTCTTCCTGTTTGGCCAATATATACTTTATTACACTCACATGTTAACCTATAAACACCCGAGTGCGATCCTTTGTCTGTTCTGTCCTTATTATTCATTAAAAATAATAAGGACAGAAGAGAAGAAGAGTGACCTTTGAATGTAAAATACTCGAATTAAAAATATTACTTTAAACATGAAATGAGAACGATACGTTGTTAATTCTTATGCCGGTGGTGTTGATATTTTCTCCAGGTGATCTCAAGTGCGTGAACGAAGCGTACTTTGACAAACAAGATGGCGGGCATTCCAACGATAACGTATCACGGAAAACGCTTGATGGTACTAACAATGCCTGACAGTAAAATTTGGCGATACTAAAAAAATCTATTGTTATAGGGATTCCAAAAGACAGCGTCGATGCTTCTCGTTACGAACTCTTTTTCAAGTACGGTCAACCAAACGGTTTACCAAATAAAAACATTCTCAGTATCCTCCTCAAGGGAGTTAACAATCCTCTACACAATAGAAGGATTCGGTACGCACAAGACACGAAAATAATGAATATTTCACTAAAGAAAAGTGTAGCGTATCTACCTAGATGGACGGTATGGGAGGGTATGCTGTAAAATACACGGCAAAACGGAGAGGAATAGGCATCCAGCACATAATCAAAGAAATCGATTGCGAGTGGCGGAGAAATATCGTTCGATGTTAAACATTCTGATCATGTGACAATTGAGGGTATGACAATTGATGCAGCTATCCACCACAGAGGGTGCCGAGATATGGAAAAGGAATGAAAACAGAATATCCAAAAGGTGGAATAATCGGAATTAGATAAGGAATGACTAATCGTTTATGAATAATAAAAAGCATAATTAAGGTGCACTGGATTTTGAAACGTAACAGAGTGGTTAAAAATCAAAACAAAATCAAACGTTTTCTTTTACTTTCGAATAAAACCTTGGAATAAATTAGCTATTCACTTTGTAATAAAACAAGTACTATTATATTTAGTTTATATTAAAGAGTAAAGAATCAATATAACTTTTATTTCGTCTATTCACATCGACATTTATTGTTTGTGCAAATAAAACGTTTAAACATAATAAAAATAATTTTAGGATGTAGTGACTATATGGTACTTTTTCTTTTCTTCATCTGTAATACCTGATGGCGCTCCGGATATTGGGTCTCTCCCTTCGAACGTTTTCGGAAAAGCAATTACGTCTCTTATGCTAGGAGTATTTAATATAATAGATAATAATCTGTCTATACCAAGTGCAATTCCCCCATGAGGAGGACATCCTGATGCTAACATATGCAATATATGTTGCAATTTTGTAGTATTAATACCAAGTAATCGCAATATTTTTCTTGTAAGACAGAATTCTCAATCCGTATCGATCCTCCGCCAATTTCATTTCCATTCAGAACCAAATCATAAGCTAATGATCGTACCTGCAAGAACACATTATTTTTTTAATTCTTAATTATTTTCAGAATTTAAAATTATAATTCAATAATGTTACAAACTTTTGAAATGTTGCGGGTTGGACGGCGCACTAGACTTCCGATTGCGCATGTACATACAACGGCATCGACAGAACTATAATCTGACCAACTCGATTTGACCGGCGGAAAATATGCGAACTCTGACACACACCTTGCCGCGCACCTCTCTGGCCTTAATGCTTAAGCCGTACAGTCTCGTAACAGAATAAACCAGAAGCTACACTTGAAAGTGGTGGGGGTACCAGAAGACGCCATTAGTTTGGGCTCGCCAATGGCGCGCTAGTTTCTCGTGTTTCAACGATTCTTATAAAATTTTGTGTGTATATTCAATAGATCTGAGAATAGGACGTAAACTATTTTTCATACCGCTAAGAGATAAGGGTAGTCCACTCCAATTTTTTTTGACAAAATATTTTGTTTTAATTTTTTTATGATTCGGCATTAAAAAGTACATACAACCCTACATTCTCACCCTTCTACTACCAACCCCTACTTTGTAATAGCGATATTAGTACTTTAATAATTTCCTACTCGCGGCGCGCCGCAGCGGTTGATAATTGATCAGTTACCACTCTATCAGTTACTTATTCCCGCCTGGCGTTTACTGGTGTCACTTCTCACCCCGTAAACAGCACAGAGTAGGGATGAGAATGAAGCCGGTCTCCAGTCTTTCTCACACAATAAGCTTTCTCTCACTCACTAAAGTTTAGGGCCTAAACCGTTTTCGGCCATTATTACTGATTGTGCGTCGATCGTAGTAGAGATGCTTATACTTATCATTTTACTTTCTCAGTGCAACTCTCATGTTAAGTACATATTTTCTCATAGTAAATGTATATGATAGTTCTTACGTTCAGTTAATTAAGTGATCTCATATACATAAATCAATAGTTTTCAACACGTGTCACGAGCTCCCGCCAACAACAACCATTATGTTACCTGTATTACCTGTAAACTATTCCAGAATATTGTTTATTTGACTACCAAAATATTCACTAGAAATAATTTATATGGCAAAACAACGTTTGCCGGGTCAGCTAGTCTTTATATATATAATTCTACTGTACGTGTGTTTGTCACTGAACCTAAACGGCTTGACCGATTTGAATGAATTTTTTGCATGCGTTTGGGTGGCGCCCTGGATGGTTTAGATTCACAAATCAGCCCGGCACATTTAAAAATTAAAAAAAAATAGAGATTAAACAAATTAATGACGTTTGGTGGGTTAGGTTATGACAGTTGTCATGGTGCGCGCAAAGACAGTTAAGGTTATGACATTTGTGATTGTGCGCGCATGAATAATTGTTATGTCATAATAGAAGCAAAGTCAGCAATATCCATCACAGTCTTATTTACAATGCCGCGAGCGAGAAGATCGAATCTTTCACAACGAAGCCGTAATGCAATTAGACTGCGGAATATTGCGAATCAATCCACTACAGATGAAGAAGAAATCGCACGAGAGAAGGGCGCCGTGTTAGTACGGCCCAACTTCGTGCTTCACAAACACAAGAACAAAGAGAGGCCATACGTGAAACGGCTCGGTTGGCAATGAGAAATCGTCGAGCAGAACGCAGATCAACAACATCGAGCCGCAAGAAGAAATAGATAAAGTCGCAAAATATAGTATATCACAACGTGTTTTAATGAAGATAATCGACACGAGTGCAACACATTCAGCAAATAGTTTAACAGAAAGTTGTGCTACAACGACATGCGAATCATTTGGTTTACATTCAATAAACCAAATGTTTTGCTCCCACGTGAATTTATTACTTTTTAAACTTTTATTCAACTTAATTAATTTTATCTTAACATTAACAAGTTAATAACTTAAGACAACATTTATTAATTCGGTGGTACGAAGTTCGCCGGGGCTGCTAGTTTATTATATAATATTAATTTGGATGAAATATCGGTTTCCATGATACAGGCAGTAAGAAAAAAACATTTACCGCCGCACACAATGTAGCTGTTGTTATGGCGAAGGGCATCTATGCCATGTGGAAACAGCCAGTATCTTATTTTTGGTATCTTCCTCAATGCCAGCTGTCAAAATGAACAGTGTATTGGAACGCGCAATTCTCAAACTGGAAGCAATCAGTTTGAAAGTGTGTGGAATAATCACCGATATGGGTTCTAATTTTCTGCAACTGTCTAAATTGTGAAAAAATACTTCAGAAAAGACATACCATGAAATCCAAGGAAGAGAAATATTCTACTTATTTGATACTCCACATTTGCTAGAGGCAACAAGGAATAACGTAATGAAACATAGGTTTTCTTTTGATGGGAAGACTACATCGTGGAATCACATTAAACAGTTTTATGAGTCGGACAAGCAAAAACATCTACCGATCTACACTGACTCTCATATAAACCCTTCAAATTTCGAAAAGATGAAGGTAAAATTGGCAAGGCAGTTTCTCAGTGCAACTGTAGCTGCAGGAATGTTCAAAAAATTATTCTGCAGACAACTTTCGAATTTTGGACATGCAAACTACACAGATGATTTTGATACTGTATTAACAAATTTGAATAAAATGCCTTCATAATCTAAACCTTTACAAATACATATATGCTGTTGAACATAATATTCATCCTTTTGCAACTGCATCCTTACACCGGAAGGGTAGAAAAGGGTAAAAGATTTATATATATATATATATATATATATATATATATATATATATATATATATATATATATATATACACATATGCAAAAAAAAATACTATTTTGAGTCATATATTAATTGAAGCATGTACATTCTTGTCAGTAATAAATAGTTAGGAAACAAAAAATTTGCAACAGAAAACTACCACCCCAAGTAGAAATATAATATGGTAACAATAATTGCTAACTATGCAAATGATTTGACACAACTCGAAGGAACCTCATCTGACTGGAAACATTCTTTTTAAATATGATTCTAGACCAAAAATAATATATTTTTAACAATATCAATATTTGAGAACATTACTTCATGACATTAATGTGTCAGTATTTGAATTGACCTCCTACAACTTCTTTCCCTGAGTGTATCATTTCAAACAACAGTGCTGCGCGACCCGTCACATTAGATTTGCTTTACTAGAGTAAACGAGCAAAGTATTGTAAGTTCAATAGCTCGATAAGGTAAACAGCAAGCAAATTCCGATCGTCTACGAACGAGCGTTACAAATGCGTTAAAAGTTACCTATGAAAAGCCGAGTGTGTTCAATCCCCGAGTTATCCAATTACGTAGGGGAATCCCCGATTTATGTAGCATACATCCATATTTGTACATTCCCGGGATAACTCATTGCTATAGCAAACACAGATGCTTTCAGTTTGATTTTCCAAAAGTAGTCTGAATAACAACTTTGTTGACTGAGGTTCGTTCTTTAATACCCTTCATAAAACGCTATTTTGATTTATTGTTATCCTTAGTGTTTACAAAAGGTTGTGTATTAAAGGATTCTTTTCATAATTTGCTTTTTAATAATCACCTTCGCTAATGTAAACATTTCGATAATGTGAAACACCCTAGATCTGAATTAGTTCACGTTATCAAGCGTCTGCTGTATTATTATTATTATTATTATTATTATTATTATTATTATTATTACTTTAAACTGGTTGTGGTTCGTACAGACCACCCGCATTGAAATGTAAGGAGCCGCCACTGGTACCATACCTAGCCACCTGGCGGGCAGTCACTAATGCGTAGGCACACTAACACTTAAAGGATTATCGTGTGATTTCTACGCAAATTCGAATAAATAGATCTCTTTCATTTTATGTACATATGATATTGTATGTAATTCTTCTAATTTCTATTTAATTTTACTTATACATATTTTGTTTTGTATAGCTGACATTTCATATATTACTGTTCAAAACGTTTCGCAAAACGCTCGCCGTGATTTTTACTATGTGATTTATTTTGCTGAATCATTTATATCAATTAAATAAAAATTACCCTTACCACTTTTCGGAAACCAGCGATATCTAGCCAACACCCAAGGTGAGCACTGCACAAAGAATGTCATACATTGAACGAACGCCCAGACGAACTTCGCCAAAACACTATCGCCATTGAGGAAGTTCGGGCGACCGTTTACTGTATAATGTTCATTGTGCAATGCTTTCAGTTGTTCGTCCCATGATATTAGTTTTGAGCGTTCGCCAGATATTGCTGGTTACATAAAATTCCCCCAGTTTTCCACTGAGAGTGGCAAGTATGCCGAAATACGTATCTAGAGTGATATCCGAAAGGTGTGGTGGGGAAAATTTATACAAATTTATTTATTTAATTAATTTATATATTGTATTAACCACAGCCTCCCTAAATTGATTTTGAAGAAACCGTTTGATCACCACAGAGAATATCTATATTTATTATTCAGACCCAGAAATGTAAAGACTAGCAAAATTTGGGTCACATCTTAGCAAAGTCAAGTGGATACTAACTACAACCAATCAGCTTGAATCTGTGTCTTAGTGGTTTGATACATATTGCGTATCAAATTAGAAAATCTTCTCTTCCTCTACAATAAACAACGGGTTGCTAATGGCGTCGCCTAAAGCTTTAATAACAGACGTATTTGTAGTGCGTTGGTCACAAACCATTGCTTTTGCAATAATTCCCAATTGTTTAAGCCTCCTAACAGCCTGCTTTATGATAAAAATCATAATTTCTTTAGAATCACAGTTTCAACTAAAAGTACTTATATTCACGTACTGTAGTGTATTCAATAGAATAGTTTTTCAACTGCAATGCGAGACATATTTGAAAAATTTATCATTAGACCGGATCCACGTTACAATGCAAATTATGGAAATGTTGTCAATTAACGATTATATTATAAAAAATATCAATCTTACATATGAAATTCAATTTTTTATACATACCCTTAAAGGCGATGTTTCTAGTAGATGTACATCATCAGGATGTGGTGATGTAAAAGGGTGGTGTACCGAAAGCAATCCGGCAGACTCGTTGTTTTGCTCAAACAATGGAAAATCAGTTATCCAAGTTATGTGCATATCGCTTTTCCTTACTAGTTCACCATTCTTTTCTAATAAGTTAGCATACTCAATTCGTACTTTTCCCATTAGAGATAACTATTAGAGAGCATAAATACAATACATATATTATTTATGTAATAACGTTTTACTTTACCGTATCTGACCTTGGACCATACGCTAGAAAAATAATATTGTCCCGCTTCAAATGGCATTCGTCCCATAAATTCAAACCAACATCATTTGTTAGTTTCTGTCCTATACTTTTTGTCCAATCTTCTTTGTTTGTTATCTTCGACTGAATAAGTTGTACATTGGTATAATCTTCAGATAAGATTTGCAGTTTGTTTCTAATATCCGCAGTATAATCAAATCCTTCACCAATAACCAAGCACGTAGAGTAAAAATCAACTTGGTTGCAAGTATTTGTAGGTTGCAAAATATTTGATACGTTCTGAAGCTGAAAATGATAACGCACTAGACACGAAAAAACCTTACTAGTTTAAGTTCAAATTGATCATTATATTATACTACCCAACACTACTTATATGACATGTGTAGGTTGTCTAGCGCTTTAGAAAAATTAAGAAATAAACAAATTGATTAATTTAGACAAGTTTAATGTTACGACACTTCCTTTCCTGTGTGTTCTATACTGAGAATAACCGCTTGGTTCCTTTGTTCAGAATTTTGAACAAAGGATTTCCTTTTTCATTCTCTGAAGACCACTACAGACCGCTGACCCGATTAATCCTGTTTTACTTCCTATATCTAATATATAAAATTCTCGTGTCACAGTGTTTGTAATAAAACTCCTCCGAAACAGCTTGACCGATTCTTATGAAATTTTGTGTGTGCATTCAGTAGGTCTGAGAATAGGACGAGTATAAACCTTAAAGTATCGCATATAAGTATCATTTTCGCGGGCTATACGACGGCGGAGAAATCGCCTGTCACCACAATAACAAGACAACATTGGGAACAATACCACGTGTGCTTGATAGTATAAACACTACACTTTACAAACTTGTTTTCGAGCAAGAAGGTGATAGACTTAGTAGGAAGAAAGTGCGCACATTTTCGGGATTTGAATTTGAAAACGGCAGTGACGAACATATTTAGAAAATAAAATTTATCCGCAACAATTTTGCCGTGAGTGACTTAACTTTAATTTCGTGTACCATCCGTGTAGATTATAATACAACATCGGATACACTAACTAAGGCGATTTGTGGAAGTTTGATGGACTTAGACACTTTAATGTGTGCGGTACAAAATGAACACCACGATGAAGACGAAGAAGATGGCGAAAAGGATGAGGACGCTGAAAAGGAACAAAAACAGGAGAACAATAACAATGTTGCTGAAACTGCATGTGATATATCGGGAGTTCCGAAAATTATGCACAAGGTATTCGATTTTCTATGAACTTAAGAGACCTTGAGGATTCTATTCGCTGTTTTGATGGAAGCAACGTGTATCTTATTGAGAAGTGGGTAACTGAAATAGAGGATCTATCTTTATTGATGAAATGGGATGAGTTGCATACGTTCATATTTGCTACAAAGTCGTTATGAGGCTTGGGTAAACTCTTCGTACAAGGTGAATCTAAAATAACGTCTTGGAGTTTTCTTAAGAAAGCATTGTTAGAAGAATTTTCATCTAAATTAAACAGTGGACAGCTTCATCAGCTGTTAGCACAACGAAAAATGAAAAGCAGTGAGAGTGTACAAGAATATTTTCTTGTTATGAAAGAATTAGCCATTCCTGGCTCTGTAGAAACATATACTTTATTACATTATGTCATTGATTCAAGATGATACCTCAAATAAACTACTTTTGTATGGTAACTCAGATATCACTGAATTCAAAAAGAAACTTAAAATATACGGTGACATAAAAAACAAGACGACGAAAGGTTCAGCCGAAGTAGAGACAGATACCAAAAAAAAATTGAAATTGGGAAAACCACAGCGGTGTTTCAAAGCGGAATTATAGGGTACAAATCGAGCGATTGCGAATCTAAAAGTCTTGGAACAAAATGCTTTAAATGCAATAATTTTGGTCACAGAAGTTTTGAATGTAAAAGCAGGAATGAGAAAATCATAATCAAAGTACACTACCAGCAAATGTCCATAGTACTGAAGAGCCTCACAATACATTATTCAAGATGGTCAAAATCAATGATGTTCCGGTAAGTTTACTAGTTAACACAGGAAGTCAAGTAAACATTCTTAGAGAAGATATTCTAGAAGTTATTGGTTCGCCTACTCCATATAAGTCGTCAATAACATTGAATGGATTTGGTATGTCGAGCGTAGAGACCAAGGGATTTTCCAGACCATGGTTCAAGTTGATGACGATCGATATTTTTGTATTTTTCACGTCGTACATGCTAATGCTATGCATATGGGAGGTATATTGGGCAATGAACTACTAACCCAAATTAGACATTGGTACGGAAGCCAGTGACAAAGCACGAGACGAAGCGCGAGATTTAATCTCTTTGTACAGACCAAACAAGGTCAAAAACGTAAACGTAGAAATGAAAATCATTGTAACGGACGAAACACCCATGGCGTGCAGCCCAAGACGTTTACTATTTGCAGAAATTTCCCATTCTGCGCATCAGCAAGTTGAGGAGTGGCTAAAAGATGATATTATTTAGCAGTTATTTAGGACCCACAGGATACTTTAGAAAGTATATTCCGTCCTATTCGATTATAGCCAAACCTTTAGGCGACTTACTGACGAAGGAAGTTCAGAAGTGAAGTTGCACACCGATGCTAGTCAAGACGGTTACAGAGCAATTTTACTTCAAAAATAAGTAGCAGACCATTGTTTCCATCCGATTTATTATATGAGCCGAAAGACAACTGATGCCGAGAAGAAATATACTAGCTACGAACTAGAAATTCTTGCAGTAATTGAAACATTAAATTCCTACACCCACTACCAAAAGGAGAAATAGCTTTAAACACATATCATATTGATCATCTGGAACCATTAGAGTCAACAAACAAGAACTACAAACATGTCCTTGTAGTAGTAGACGCCTTTACTAAGTTTATGTGGTTATATCCCATCAAATCAACGACAGCGCTGGAGGTGATCGCGAAACTGGACCACCAAAAGAAGTTTTTGGCAACCCTGTTTCTATTATATCTGATAGATATACGGCTTTTACGGCAGAAGAATTTACTGGTTACTGTGAGAAGGAAGGCATAAAGCATTACTGTATAACAGGACTACCACATGCTAACGGACAAGCTGAAAGAGTAAATGCAACTATAATTCCAATACTCAACAAACTGTCTATAGACGAACCAACTAAGTGATACCGGCATGTGGGCAAGGTTCAACAAATACTGAACTGCAGATACACAGAAGCATAAGCACTACAGGATTTGGACTATTGACTGGGGCCAAGATGAAGTTATTGACAAAAGTGAGACGTACAATAATTGAAAGTACCATCAATATAAATTCGTGTTCCACTATTCAGAACGCGAATATTTGATTCGCATGAAAAAAAAGGAAATATTTTCAACTTCATCATTTATGAACAAAAATGGTTCTTCTCTGTCTGTTTTAACGTCTAAATTAGATAAAACACGATGTACTTCATTGACACTTCTCGGTAAGACCGGAAAAGTCTTACGTCTTGTGTTGTAGATATTTTTCTTATATATTCTACGTCCGGGGTAGTTACAGTGGATGACAGGTTCTCCTTTAGAATACTTCTAATAATCTTGGATGGTTAGTCGACCAAATCATCAACGGCTTTTCTCTTGCATGAATCATTATTATTATGATAATTTGTCGATCCAAAGCGGTAAAATTTGGTTTATGACAGTGTTCCCCATTTGATTTTGTGACGACAAAATTAAATTCAATTTCACCAATGTATAAGCAGTACACTTGCACATTCGATTAAAACACTTCCATAAACTCTCTTCACAAGAATTCAACTTTTTGTGAAAATGTGTTATCAATCACTAACATTGATTTGCCGCAGATACTTATTTTGATGTCCATTCTGAAATTTTAGCGAACCGATTCTCGGTAAATACTGAAGGGTAATAACTAGGGATGGACCGATATGATTTCCCTAGTAATAAAAGATATTTGATGTTTGTGGACTTTCCGCATTCCTTTAGCTAATCTCGCACCCTCAATTAAACTTCATTCGACATATTGGTGGCGACATTACCTTAGGGATTAACGTTAGAGGCAGTAACGAAAGATATTTGGTAGTGGCGAATTTACCTACCAACGTATCGGTGGACGATTATCGAATGTGTATGGAGAAGTTACATTATTTGTTTTAAAAAAAAAAGGAATTCATAACTTCAGCAAACGTTTAGAAGTGTGCTTATTTTACAAAGTTATTACAAACAAAAATAAAATTTTTACCATAATTCTACTGATTTTATACGAAGATCATGTTTAGTATTAAATTTTACTAACTTCAAAACCAAATCGAGTATCTGGTTTGTCGGATCCATATTTTTCCATAGCGTATTGATAAGTCATCGTATTAAACACAGGCGGTAAAGGATTTAAAAATTTTGGCCACGAGTAATGTAATAGATCTTCTACGAGTTTCTTTATACCATCCATGTCTGTAAAAGACATTTCCATGTCAAGTTGAGTAAATTCTGGTTGTCTATCAGGTCGAGATGTTTCATCGCGATAGCAACGAGCTATCTGAAAATACCTAAAGTAACAAATATTCACACAATTGGACAAAAACACAGCATTTCTGTTACCTATCTATGGCTCCGGCCATCAACATTTGCTTAAATTGCTGCGGGCTTTGCACTAGCGAGTAAAACTGACCAGGAAATCTTGTGGGCACTATGTATTCTTGAGCTCCCTGTTATAACATTGTGTATAAGTATAATAATAAATGTATGTAACAGCACTCGGCGAATAAACGGGAAGCTCCACGTAATACAAAAAGGGCCAAAAAGGGACTGCAAGGTTTGTTTTGATCATAGCACGCCTGGAGGTAGGCGGGAAATTTCGTATTACTGTGATACGTGTCCTGCCAAACCTAGGATGCACCTTGGATATTGTTTTACAAAATATCACACCAAAACTAATTACAGAGTGTAATATATATCAAAGTTTGTTGTTTTCGACACATAAATGAATAAACTGGTGAAATTTTATTTTTGTTTACGTTTGTTTGTTTATAAATGTTTTTGAAGTACTTGTAAAGTGTTTGCCGAATTTGGCCGAAATAGTCTCGAGTTGCTGGTTCGCGCAAGCGAAAAAGGTCTCGAGTGCAAAGGGTTAATAAGCAAACCGTTCTCGCTAGCAGATTATTGAGAGCCAGAGAGGGAATAAATATTTTTTGTGGCATCATGGATTTGGGACAAGGATTGAGCCAAAAAGGTTACGACAGTACAGTGCAACACATATGCACATCTAGTAATTTTTTTTTCCGAAATTTGCTGTAAGAAGGCGATACAAGAAGAAATACAACTGAACGGAAAGGGAGATTTATATTTATTTTAAACTTAACTGTTAGTGGGAACGGTTCTTGGAAGAAAAGAGGTTTTTCGTCTCATTTTGGTGTAACAACGCTAATTGCTTATCACACTGGCAAAGTTATTAATTTGATTGTTAAAAATAGTTATTGTCAAACGTGTACTTATTTTAAAATAAATTCAAAAGATCTGGAGTATGAAATGCACAAAGAGAACTGTCCTGTAAATCATCAAGGATCTCCTGGAAAAATGGAGGTCGATGCCATGCTCAAAATGTTTCAAAGATCAGAATAACTATATGAAGTGAAATACAGTAATTTTACTGGAGATGGGGACGCTAAAACCTTCAAGGCTATTTTAGATGCTAAACCTTACGGTGATTATTTTACAGTGGTCAAGAGCGAATGCGTTGGCCATGTTGAATAACCTCGAAAGCCGATTATGCAATTTAAAAAACCGCTAAACTCGGAGGAAAAGGGAATATACTGATTAAACAGTTGACCAAGTACTATGAACTTGCTATTCGAAGGAATCCAAGCTCGAAAGATGACATGAAGAAACCTATAATGGCAACCTACTACCACATAGTTTCAACAAATGAACAGCCGCACCACCAATACTGTCTCCCGGGTGCCGACTCCTGGTGCACTTATCGCGTCGCTGAAACCTCCTCTGCGTCCTGACGTACAGAGGCAAATCTTGCCAATAGACGAAGATTTGTCCGGTGATGATTTGCTTATGAGATGCTTGGGAGACTATACGCAGAACCCAAACGAATCTTTCAATGCGACTGTATGGGGCTTGGCCCCTAAGCATCTACATTACTGCTTTTTTGTCTGCAGGTATGTTTAACGATGGCTATAATTTCATTTTGAATATTATGAATGCCCTGCAGTTGCAAATCGGCATTCAGTGCAAGACTTTTGCAGATAAGCATAGTACATACCGAGTGCAAAGACAGAACCGTCATAGCTAAAGCAGCTCACAAGCGGCGAGAATAATAAGAAAGCAGGAGGCAGCGGCCCAAATGGATGCGTTTGCAGAAGAGGAAGGCATATTGTACAGCCCTAGTGTCGCCGACTGTGTTGAAAGCCGTAAGCCCCTTTAAACAGTACTTCTCTGTATTAAAAACTTTAAAGCTATTTTTCTCAAAACGTAAAGGGTGAAGTAAAGTAAAATACTTTGCCAGATCGGTTTCCGGTTTCGATAATACTCGCCTCATGCTAGCGAAGCACCGAATTATTTCAGTAATTGAGTGGTGACGAGTTTACTGATATGATATAGTGTCGGTAAATACACCACAGTCCTTGCAACACTATTACTAGAAAATGGTATGCATCATTCAAAAGGCTGTGTATTGCTGGTCGTTGCAACAAATATTGCCGCTTGAACAGTTTCCAATAAGGGCTAATCATTTAGGACGTAATATACAGCTGAAGCAATTTCAAGTCCGGTTCCCAAAGGAGGTTCAGGATATCCTAATGACTGTTCAATGTTTAAGAGCTATAGCTATCACATGAAGTCTATCAGCATTCTTTTTCGATGAATTTGACCTTAACTTTCGTGATTTTATTTCATGGAATGTTTCCCTACTCCTTTTAAGGGATATACGATTGAGGAGGAAAAGAAATGACTTCTTGGATTGTTCAACAAAGCAAGAAGAACAGAGGGTGAAAACAAAACCTTATAATTTCGATTCATAAAGAGGCAGATGAGACTGACTGTAATAATTACAGAGTCATATGTCTATCAGGAACAAGTTATAAAGCATACACAAGATAATTGGACAAACATTAAGACAAATCGTACTAAAATAGAGGAAGAGGGCGGTATATAGGACGAGAAGACAAACAACGGATAATATTCAGAAAATTGGTTTGGAACCTTTGGTGTAACAAAGCAAACACACTGACAAAGTCAATGCACAAATTTCCACTATCACCAAACAAATATTGCATGTCTCTCGACGCGCGTTTCGCTAACCAAGTTAGCATCATCAGGAGATGATCAAATGTGAATTATAAATCTAAGCAACGTACTTTATATAAGTTCGGGTGAGTAATACAACGAATAAGGACTAATGAGCTCCTTGTTAATTGTTTACAATAGTCGAACTCCCCGTAAATGTCATTAAGATGAGGAAACCGTAATTATTCGCAGTAATAACCGATTACAATGCAAAGGCAGCAATTTGAAAATACTTAAGAAATATGTAAACAAAGGCCTGGAATTATTTAGAATTAATTAAATTAAATAAACAGCTATCTGGGATAGGCCCTTTATCGGCATTCATAGTGAGGCGGCCACATTTAAATATTTCTATGCTTTCAAATGCATCCAGCTTATAGCAATTATGCACATTTCTTAATAATTCCAAATTATCTACGCTTATCCTATGATCATTGTCGAAAGCATGTTGGGCAACACTCGATTTTTCAATTCTACCAAATTTTAAATGTGCCATATGTTCTTTAAATCTAGTTAAGATAGATCTTTTGTTTGGCCAATATACTTCGACGAACAATCTTTACAACTTATAGCATAAATTCCTGACTTATCGGTTATTGCTACTTTATCCTTCGGATTACCAAGAACTGCTCGAAGCTTGTTACCTGATTTATGTATTAGATTGATATCATCTTAATGACATTTACGGGGAATTCGACTATTGTAAACAATTAACAAGGAGCTCATTAGTCTTTATTCGTTGTATTACTCACCCGAACTTATATAAAGTACGTGGCTTAGATTTATAATTCACATTTGATCATCTCCTGATGATGCTAACTTGGTTAGCGAAACGCGCGTCGAGGGACATGCAATATTTGTTTGGTGATAGTGGAAATTTGTGCATTGACTTTGTCAGTGTGTTTGAACGGATAATATATTTATATTAGGGAAATAATTGAAAGGAAAATAGAAAGAGGAAAATAAATGTACATACATTTTATGGATCTGACGCCCGGTATTACCAACACATTTAAAAGCAGTTTTAGTCTAAAAGCCCTTTTAACTGAAGTGAAACGTATTATCAACACTTTAAAAGTAGGTTTAGTACTAAATCCCTTTTATAGTTAAACGCCCGGTATTACCAACACATTTAAAAGCAGTTTTAGTTAAGAAGTTAAAATGGATTCAACTTCTACGAATTCTACGTCAGCTGACCAGAAGTTGTTTGAAATGTTACCAGGAAGAAGGCAGGCGAAAGTATACAAAATAGGAAAGAATTATTTTCGCGACTTAACATGCCAGCTATTTTTCGACAGATTTCGGATTACTAGAGGAACTGTTGAGATTATTTTGCCCTATATTGTAAACGATATAAACTACGATTCATTAAGAAATCATTGCTTATCACTAAAGCCCGGATAATATGCAGTTTATATATATATATATATATATATATATATATATATAAATTTGCATATTTGCATAATACATGCATTTTGTATATTATTTGCATATTTTGTAGTAATTCAGCATATTTGAAGTATCCGAGTTTTATTTATTTATTGGATGTAATTTATTATAGGATAGGCATTACTAAAAATATGTCGTGGTTGTAACAAACAAAGAGTTAACCAGCCCTCTTTAAATTAAAAATAGCATTCTATGAAGCCTCTTCTCGATACCTCCGATAACCGTTTCCAAAAATTTATTAATGCTGTTCCCATACATCTAGACCGGGACAGAATTCAAAGAAAAGCTAATTCCCTCAAACTTCTAAATAAATACAAAAATACATTTTACCAGTTACCAGAAAATTAGGAGCACAGGTGTTTCTTTGTTATTCGGAGAAATTTATTCCCATATTCGAAAGCAATCTCATTTATTTTAAACGTCATTTTACGTTGGTTTTTCGAAGTGTAAACTTGTCGGTTGTTATTAATTATAATAGCAAAAATGCCGAAAATAGCGACTGTGCCTGGATGGATTGGAAAATGTGGATGGTGGTTTCCTCCGGGTATTTAATTTTTCTTCTTCCTTTTGTTTCTTTTTGTCAACCATTTCAGCTAAGCTAGGTTCTAATATAGAGAGTAATGTACGAGGTCTCAACAAAAAAGATCTGCAGGACTACGTCCCGTGGTTTCCTGAGAAGTGTTAGGGTAAGAAAATAGAAAGTTATCGATTAATTGTGGCATTGATTGTCTTGTTGAATTAGCCCTTGTTTCCTGAATCATTTTTTGTAGTGCACTTTTTATATTTTGTACTGCTCGCTCAGCTGCTCCATTACTTGCGGGATGATATGGCGGTGTTAAAATGTGTTGAATCGCATTATGTGACGTAAATTCTTTAAATTCACTTGATGTAAATTGTACTCCGTTATCAGAGACAATACTTTCTGGTAATCCAAATACAGCGAAAACTGTTCTAAGATTTTCTATTGTCTTATAGGATGTAGTTGAAGACATTACGGAAATTTCTATCCATTTGGAGTAAGAATCAATTGTAATCAATAGGTTATATGTTGCATTTAGACATGAAAATTCTGCAAAGTCGATATGTATTCGTTCTCATTTGCAATGACAAACTGGCCAATGTGTTATAGTCAATTTGGTTGTGCATTTGGCGTTAATCTGACAAGCATTGCATGATTTCACATAATCTTCAATTTGACTATCTAATTTTCGCCCCCAAACAAAAGACCGTGCTAATTCTTCCATCTTAACTATACCTTAATGACTCATATGCAATAGCTCTAAAATCTGTTTTTGAAAGATAGTTGGTATAACTACTTTGTCCCGTATAATTAAGCATTTCCCATCAGTAGTAATGTCATTCTTATATTTAAAGTATGGTTCTAATTTAGGATTGTTAGTTCTTTTTGGCCAACCATACATCACCCATTTATAAATTTCCTTCAATACCTTATCTCTTTGAGTAGCCTTACCAATTTCTTGAACTATTAGTACCGGATCAGCACATTCCTTCATGAATTTACAGAAATAGTTACTTGCTGAAAAACGATTGTTTCCTTCCTGTTTCATCTACCTCTGGGAGCGGTAGGCGTGATAATGCGTCCGCACTTGCTATTTCTGATCCCTTCCTGTACCTTATTTTGTAATCATATGCACTTAATAGGATAGCCCATCTCTGCAACCTTGCTACTGTCATTGTTGGTATTCCTTTATTTTCGCCAAATATGATTGGAAGAGGAGCATCATCCGTTACTAATTCGAATAGCATACAGCTACCTATGAAATTTTTTTAGTCCGAATAGGATAGCTAACCCTTCGCGTTCTAACTGACTATAATTTTATTCTGCCGGTGATGGAGTTTTGCTTGCAAAGCTAACTGGTCTTTTTCCCGTCTATAACGTGTGCCAATACAGCACCTACTCCTTAGGGAACCGCATCCCGTATCAGCCGAAGTGGTTTTGCAACATTGTATAGTGTTAGTACATTATCAGAACATATCCAATTTTTACTTTCCTCAAAAAGATCTTTATGTGCTTTTGTCCATTCCCATTTTGTATCTTTTTTATTAAGTCGTAAAATTTAGATAACCTCACTGAAATATTTGGAATAAATTGTTCATAATAATTCAATAATCCTATATACGCCTTTAATTCATGTTTGTTTTGTGGTTGCGGAGCTACTGTAATTGCTGTAACTAGTTCCTTATTTGGTCGGATTCCTGACTCACTTATAGTGTGTCCCAAATATGGTACTTAATTAACCACAAAATCACATTTGTCCAGTCTTATCTTAATATTATATTTCTCTAAGTTCTCTAAAAGCCTCTGTGATCTAATTAGGCATTCCTTTCGCGTCTCAGCAGCAATATATTATCCAAGAAACATGCTACCCCTGGTATATTTTGTAACACTTAATCCATAACTACTTGAAATTGAGCTGGGGCTATTGCTACCCCATACGCCAATCGTGTATATCTAAACAAGCCAAAGGATGTATTTACTGTTAAAATATGTTGTGATTCCTTACTGCCTTATAATTGTAAGTATGCTTCAGATAAATCTAATGCACAAAATACCATTCCCCCAGCTAATGACGTATTAATGTCTTTAGAATTTGGTAATGGATAATGTTCTTTATTTAAATATGGATTAATTGTTACCTTGAAACCTGTACAGATTCTTATCTTCCCCTCACCTTTGGGTACTACCACCAGCGGCGTCCCCCAGTCACTATGCATGACCTGCTTCAGGTCTCCTTCCTTTACGAAGCACTGTAGAAGCGCGGCTTGGCAGCATATGGAATCGGTCTTGGCTTGCAGAAAACTGGGGTTGGATTGTCCTTTAGTGTTAGATTTGCCTGAAATTTACGAATTTCTCCTCTTGTTGGTCTTGGAAATTTGAACTGGAGTTCCTTTCCTAATTTATTTCTATCCTGGGTAATTTCTTCATCATGTTCTTTTGCTGTATGCTTCTCCCTTTGCCATTTGATCCCTAACTTTTTCCGCCAATCACGATCCATTAAGGATGAAAGTTTCCGGGTTCCATTCGTAACGACTATCGCCTGTAACGCCCTTTTGCCCCATTATGTATCATATTTACATGAATTTTCCCTAACAAGGGAATTGCTTGTTGGAACCAATACACCTTTAAATTCAACTCGTTACAAGGAACCAGGTTATTACTAGATGCCGTTCCTGTGTCAATTTCAAACCGTATCTTTTGATTATTAATATTTAAATTTATTTGGTAGGTACCTACTTTTTCTGCTTTGTCTACTTTATTTATAGTTACATGAAATAATTCGTGCATATTTTCAATATCATTTACCTCATTACTAGTTTCTTGGACCATTCGCACACCACTACTTGCTTTTCTTTCGCTGTTCCTGCACATGTTTGCTAAATGTCCTATTCTTTTGCAATTGTTGCATTTATATGTTTTATATTTACATGTGAATGCATTATGGTTTTTGTCGCCACATCTTATGCATTCCTTTACCTCCACTTCTTTTGTTCTTTTGTATCTGTTCGTTGTATGTTTCAACTGCATTTTAATTATTGATAATTCATTTGAGAACGTATTTCGATTATTTGATGCTTCTTCTAGCATTCTTACACGCTCATACGTTTGCTAAAAGTCTAATTCCTCTGTTAATAGCTTCTGTCTTATATTATCATCTCTTAACCACCTAACTAACCTATTTCGTAATGCTTCCTTCAAGAAAGATCCAAACTGACATGTAGCTGCTAAATTCTTGATTTGCACTACATAATCTTAAACAGACTCACTTACTTGTTGTACCCGGCTATTAAATTTGCATCTTTCAGTAATTATTAGTTTTTTCTTTTTGGCTTAAAATGGCTCTGTAGTAACTTGACAAGTTCATCGTATGATTTTGTATCTTCTTCAGGTGCTAACAAATCTTGTAGTAATTTTACAATTTTTAGGACTAGAACTGTTAACAAAACTAATACCTTTTGCGTTTCCTCCATAGTATTGGTTTTTATATAATGTTTAAGACGACGCAAATATGTGTTGATATCTTCGATTGTATCATCGAACGATTCCAGTTTACCAATAACCGACATTTTCGATTAATTGTTATGTTGAATTCATCTAATTTTTTTATGGCTTACTCAAATTCTCGCGCACCCAATACTTTATATCGTCTAGGTAGTTTGTTATAGACCTTGATTGCTAAATAATGTGGAGTTTTCTTATATATATAGTCTGTGTTTCGCAACTTCTAGTTCGAAATTATTTCGTGTAGCATACGAATGGTAAGAATGCAACCTTGTTAAACCATCAAAGTTACTCCGCGCATACTCCAATAATTGCATGATAAAAATGCATGGTAGATTCATCACTCCCATAGAGACAAATAATGGTTTTGTATTTGTTCTGGAATTTACTTAAAAATCCTGCCCATGTCAGACAAAGAGCGTCATGCCATTAAGCCGTAAGATAACAAAGAATGGAAATTTGCATAATAGTAAGTACTAAATATACTGACTAACCTTAGATTTTAGTCGTCTAATAACGTGACACATTGGAGCACGTCTTTTACTCAATATACCTATGTGTTCTTTCCAACTTATTTTGCTGTCTATGGTCAACCCCAGAAATTTTGTATTGTCTACTTGTGAGATAGAAATACCGCCATGTTTAATTAGGATCGAGTGGCATCTTATTATAATAATAATAATAATAATAATATATTTGCCCAACAGAAGAACATTCCGTTCACAGGACAAACTTCATTTCTAACATACATATATCTATATATATATATATATATATATATATATATGTGTGTGAATAACACGGAAGTATAAAAAAATGAATAAGAATAAACATATTGCAGGTAACTGCAAATCAAAAGTATTCTTACATAATAAGCTTAACAAAATAATACTAAAATACAAAATTTTAGATGAAGTTATCTTATGTGACTGTTGGCTTTAAATTCAACAAATACAGTTTTTCTACGGTTTATTATCAAGTTGCTTTGGAACATATAATTTCCTAGCCATGAATTTTGCTGCTTGCTGCAGCCATCAGATCAGTATCGCTTTCACCACTTAAAAATAGCGACGTATCATTAGCAAACACAACGGCACCAACCATCGGCATATTTTTTACGTAGACAAGATATAAAAACGGGCCAAGTATACTACCCTGAGGAACTCCCTTATCACAAACCAGTCTCTCGGAATAGAACCCATTCACTTGACCATAATTGGCTCTGGTCTCAAGGTAGCTCCGAAACCACTCCAAAATGCTTCGCCTAATGCCACAATACAGTTTGTCCAATAGTACCTTGTGGCTCACAAGATCAAAGACTCTGCTTTGGTCTAAGAATATACCACCACATTTTTACCTCTATCCAGACCATCATATAGCATTTTGAGGAATTTAATAATTGCACCCGATGTTGTCGAACACTATATTGCTGTTCGTTCAAAATACTATGCCTATCCAACAACTTAACCAATCTGGTAGTCATTGCCTTTTCAAATATTTTAGAAAATGAACTAAGGATTGATATGGGTCTATAATTTTCTATACTTTGTTTAGATCCCTTTTTATATACAGGTACTATTTTTTAAATCTTAAAGTTATCTGAAAACACTGAGTTATTAATTATACATGTTAGTCGTGGTGCGAGTTCATCCGCGCATTGTTTTCATAAGTTGACACTGATTTCATCGTGTCCCATTGAATATGTATTTCTGAGACCGCCAACAATATATAGAATCTCATTTATATTTACCGATTCAAAGAAGAATGTGGCATTTAAAAGATCTGTCTTCACATTACGATATGCTCTATTCAGATTTCTTTTTGATAGTAGATTCTTTGTCATTGTGTTGAAATATTCATTAAAGGATGTTGTAATATTTTCCGGACCGGTAATCTTTTCATTGTTTAAACTAATTTCAATCACATTTTGTCTTTTCCGTTTGGTACTAGTTTTTTATTATTGATGATCGACCATGTGGCCTTACACTTGTTTGATAGATTTGCCATTAAATTATTATTGTGTAGTAATTTTGCCGTTTTGATAACCTTCTTATAGATATATTTATATTTTTTGTAATAATCGATAATTACATACACTCAGCGTCAAAGTCTTCTCTAAAATCAATGACAGAAGTCCGTATCTCCACTGTAATCCACCCAAAGACACGCCTTTTTCTCAAACTATCAATTTTCTTACGCAATTGGGGCAACTCTAATTCGTAGTTATAATTTACTATATTTGCGAACCTCTCATATTGTTTACTGACATCTAAAGTACCCATTATGTCACCTCAGTCCTCTTTATTTAATAATTCTTTAAACAATTGTACATTATAGAGGTTATTTAGAGGCCTATATGTAGACTCAACAGTATATTTACTTTCTGTGAGTATTACAAACTCGAACAATTTAGCGGAATGATCAGAAATACCATTGTTTATCACTGGTCACGTTATATTTTTCAAAATCGCAATCCACACAAATATTATCTATACAATTCAGGAGTCTAGTGGGTTCTTTTATTGTCAAAATAAGATTATGCGAGTATATCAGGTCCCGAAATTTGAGAACATCATTGGTTTCATTTAGAAAAATTATATTAAAATCCCCACAAAGAATAATACTATGGTCTCTGTACCGTGGCATGTCAAAGGCCTCGCTTAATTTATCAAAAAAAAATTCTAAGTTACCACCAGTGCTTCTACAAATTACCGCAACTACTATCTTTTTACCATTGACTTTAATTTTTGATGCCACACATTCAAAATATTATTCAATCGACAACCGCTTAACTGCATCGATGCTACCACTACATTCAACCTTACCATTTCTCCCAAAAATCGCGACACCACCATGTATAGTTCTCCCTCTACCAAAATAATTTATTAAATTAAAGTCTCCTAAAGTAATTTCCACAATATTATTCCCTAAGCAAAAATGTTCAGAGATACAGAATCTATCAGTCACAACCGTTTTCCATAAATACCTCAATCTCTGATAGTTTATTGTTTATTTATTTTGTTTTGTTCATTCCTTCAACATTCTGATAAATTGAGGATGTCTTCACTAATTTGATATTTGCCTCATGGTTAATTATCCTAAAAAAGAACTCACGATACCATCTGCTCCTTTCGTCAATTCTCCACCCAGTTCCGGATCTCCGTTGGTTCTTCGTCGATATATATTGTTAACCCCTTCATTTTTTTTAGTTATTAGTTATCTATAATTTCTAGTAGTTGCTGACTAATGTATCTTTTTATGTTATTTTTTAAATGAATACCATCACTGCTATAGTCCTCACAATAGGTTACATTATTTATGCACAACACATATTGCCCTGCCATCTCGTACAACCGTATGATTTATGTGTTCCACGATCATTTTTAAATCGCTTCTGTACAATATAAAAGGAATAGTACTTATTATCAGGTTAGTTTCCATTATTGCTTCCATAATGCATCTATATTTGTTTAGTAGATCTGATTTTTCGCTCTCAAAACATTCCTCTATATTATTTGTGCCTCCCATTATTATTATAAAATCGGACTGATATAAATATCACTTTCCATGCTTCTATGTCTCTTTAGTAGTAAACTGTAGTTTCTCTCATGACTATCACTCAACAGCGCTACCCTACCTTTATTTGTGGTTGAGTCCGATTTATTGTTTGCGTTTTTTGTTTTGTAGGATGTTCTGGATGGACTATTACATGTGGTTGTGTGTAACGAAGTCCAATCTGCTGTCTGCACAGAAACATCTGCATTCTGTATTCTCTCCATTAATTTCTCTCTCTCTCTGTCTCTCTCTCTCTCCTCAACCATTTCTCCCAACTCAAACTCTACTTCTGTCAGTTTGTTACGTAACTGATTCACTATGTCTAATTCGAATCGACTTTTATTCTCCTCACATGCACTCACGACCGTTATATAACTAGTATTCAACTTTTGTTTTCACATATTTTATTGTTTGTGTTTTATTTGATAACTTTAGTTTCTGCGGTCTTGTATTAGCTATAATATTTTGTTCGTCTTTTTATTTTTATTCACTGATAGAAATCAGTTTGCGTATGTTAAA
This sequence comes from Chrysina gloriosa, assembly GCA_038088585.1. Classification (NCBI taxonomy): domain Eukaryota; kingdom Metazoa; phylum Arthropoda; class Insecta; order Coleoptera; family Scarabaeidae; genus Chrysina; species Chrysina gloriosa. The sequence continues at coordinate 31,307,067 of CM076089.1, forward strand.
TATATAAAACTTAAGTCCAATTCACCTTGAGGTATATTCCGAATGCGGAATAAAATATTTATACATATATGTACAGTACATACCGATATGAATTTAATTTATTCCTCTGTTTTAATTAATGTCTTTTGTTATATGTAGGCTGTCGTAACTTATTTCATAATTACCGCTATTGGCCCGACTAATGGTAATCATTTGAGCTATGTCATCTGAGAAGCCACAGAAAACAACACAGCTTTCGAAACCCACACAATTTGTAAGTATGTTATCTTTAATAGTAGATGTACTTAATGTAATTCTGATAAGGCTATTAATAATGACTAAATTATAAGATTTACTGACAAGATGTCTGCTAGGGTACAATTTCACATTTAAAATTGTTTTTTTATACAATACGATATGCGCCTTAAGTTACGAATTTCAGTCGATATATAGCAAATTTCACACATTCTATGTGCTCAAAGAGAGTGTTGTTTAGTAAAATTTTGAACCCCATAAATTTTCTTTAGGTCCACTGTTTGTCGTATTAATTACAACAGTTAAAAGATGAAAACCATCAGGACACAGCAAATGGGCCAATTGAAAGGTAAAGTACAAAGTTCCAATTTCAAAAAAAAAGAAAGAAAGAAAAGAATATCATTCTGAAATCATTCTTTTAACAGGATATGTGTTGATATTAAAGCCCAACGCGCATTAGAACGACGCGCAGAGCAGCGACCAGAATCAAATCCATGTATTTAAATGGGCTAACGCGCACTTGGGACCAACGCCGCAACCGGCAGCGACTTCTCGGCAGGGAATTCTGGTCGCGGCGCTGCCCTGCTCTGTCCGTCGCCGCGCTCAAGTGCGCGTTAGGTAGAGCCAGCGAGCGACGATTTCTCGTTTGTTTTTAATAATCGTCTCGATCAGTTCATATACGAATATTCTGGGCCGCGCTATCAAGCAATTAATCCGTCGCTAAATCGCGCAGAAAGTACATTGATGGTTACTGCGGGAACCGTGATACAACGATGTACAGTCTTTAATAACCTACATACTTATTTTTTTATTATTTTTGTGATATCGAGTGCCATTTTAATCCACATGATAGTGCAATTGAATTAGTGTATCATATTTTTATGCGTGTTTTGTTTCGTGAAAATAGTTAACAACCTTTATAAAACTGAGTTACCAAATTGTAGCGGTTATTATAATTACCGAGTTCAGGTTTAAGACTGACGTCAAATGTTCCCTTCCGGTCGCAAACGGTCGCTACAGTGCGCGTTACTTGGTCGCTGCGCTGCCCTTTGCGTCGCCCCAGTCCGCTCAGGCCTTGATATTAGTGAATCCTCAGAAAATATCTTTGATTTTGTTCCACGTAGGGAACAAACTGAAGTTTCCTACAGGCACAAGCGTTGTTATTGTTGCTATCATCAATGGCAGAAAGAGGAGTGCGCAATGACTTTACAGTACGATCAGTAAGGATGAGAAGAAGTAATTAATACGACAAACAATGGACCTAAAGAAAATTTATGGGGCTCAAAATTTTACTAAACAACACCCTCCTTGAGCACAAAGAATGTGTTAGAAATTTGCTATATATCGACTGAAATTCGCAACTTAAAGCGCATATCGTATTGTATAAAAACAATTTTAAATGTGAAATTGTACCCTAGCAGACATCTTGTCAGTAAATCTTTAGTCATTATTAATAGCCTTGCCAGAATTACATTAAGTACAGCTCTCGCAATATAAGTTGGCGAAGGGTGGGAGTGAGTTCGCGCAGATAGAGGAGGAATAGATTGCCTATCATTCGTCCTGCAACGTTCCCGTATCAGTGGCGTATCTGAAGGTTCCTAATTGTTAATTAAGTTTATATTTAAAAATACAAACAATTTCTTTTTAACCTTCCTATACTAACGCATACGGTCTGTGAGACCGATTTATATAGTATAGTATACGTTTTTCATTTTGACGTGAGTATAGGAAGGTTAAATATAATTGCTTTGTAATTTACTAGTGATCGTAATGTGTTTATTTTTTAAAACAATTTGTGTCCTAATCCGTAATTATAATATACACGTAATTTGCTTTATGAACTTATATGTTAAGATAGTTATCTGAACGTACAATAATTATTAGTTATAATTAATGAAAATTTAATGGAATTACGAAATGAATGAATTAAAAGAAAGTTAAACTAATCACTGTCATCGAAGTATAGTTCATCATCACTATCTTCATCTAAATTAATAATAAGCTGTTCACAGCGTTCTTCAACCAGGATCTCATTCTGTAAATATTCTTCTTCTACTTTCATGACATGCTCACAGCGTTTCTGCCAGTCCTCCATTGATATTTTTGAAAACTCTTCCTCTGTTAATTTCTTTACATTTTCTAATTTGAATGTGACGTTTCTTGCTCCCACATTATTCTTAATCTGTGCCCATACCGTCTCAATAGGATTGAGGTCTGGGTGATATGGAGGCAACCTTAAAACAGTATCCCCTTCTGTTCAAAATATTCATCAAATTTATAAGTAACATAGCGTTCTTTATGTGACTTGATTATATGATATAATTGTGGTTTCAACATATTGGTGTCAAAGGGAATCCTCTTAGCTGTCAACTATTGAACCATTTCTATTTTCCTACTGGCAGATGTAGGTGCTTTGTTTGCTTGAACATTATGCTAGGGAGCATTATCTATGACAACCACAGATTTGTCAGGCAGATTTGGAATTAGTTTCGCATTTACCCACTTTCCGTAATTTTCGGCGTTCATAATATCGTCGTGGTAATCATCACTTTTTGCGCCAGATTTAAATATTAGTAAGCACTCTGGAAGAAAACCCATTTTTTACAAGACCTTTTGCACTTCTATCGCTCCAATTTTTCGATGAAGTATGACCACTATGAATACATTACAATACAATACAATTCGTCAATATACACTATGGGATTTTTGTTTTGGCTTAAAAATTTTATTTTCTGTAAATAATCTATTCTTCGTGACCTAATATCTATTCGTTCGATTAATATTTTTCTGTTATTTTGTGTACACCTAAATTTAAATTTCATATCTTTCACAATTTTTCGCAGCGAAGTTTCTGAGCCCTCCCATTCTAGTTCTTTACTCACCTTCTTATGTAAAGCTTCTATAGTAACACGATAGTCTTCTGTACGGTGAAAATTATAAATTATGTGTCGCAGCTCTCTAATTTTGTATTCCGGCAATTGTGTAACAGAGCAACGCCGCTGTCGCTTTTTCCTGGATTGCGAAATTTATTTTCTCCGGGAGTACTTTCGGCTTTGCCTTCGTGAACAATTCGCTCAATACTTCTTATAGATATACCGGTTGCATTCGAAACACATTCCTTTATATCTGATAAGGACTGTTGTGACGTCTTTAAACCAAAAACAATTATACATATTAAAAACTATTTCCCGCGCTTGACTATTTATCACTTTTCCTTCACCTACGGAACTCACATTGATATGACAATGGTAATTCCTATGCACTGAATCAGACAGGTGGAAGGTACGTGCCCTAAATACGTTTACGGCGCATCCCCACCGCTCGCCAACTTATATAGCGAAAGCTGTACATCTACTACTAAAGATAGCATACTTACATAACATACTTGTGTGGGTTTCGAAAGCTGTGTTGTTTTCTCTGGCCTCTCAGATTACATAGTTCAAATGCTAACCATTAGTCGGGCCGAACAGCGGTAATTATATAAATAAGTTACGACAGCCAACATATAACAAACAACATATTAATTAAACAGAGGAATAAATTCAATTCATATTGGTATGTACCGTACATATGCGTATAAATATTTTATTCCGCATTCGGAATATACCTCAAGGTGAATTGGACTTAAGTTTTATATATTTAACATACGCAAACTGACTTCTATCAGTGAATAAAAATAAAAAGACGAACAAAAGATTATGGCTAATACGAAACCGCAGAAACTAAAGTTATCAAATAAAACACAAACAATAAAATATGTGAAAACAAAAGTTGAATACTAGTTATATAACGGTCGTAGGTGCATGTAAGGAAAATAAAAGTCGATTCGAATTAGACATAGTGAATCAGTTACGTGACAAACTGGCAGAAGTAGAGTTTGAGTTGGGAGAAATGGTTGAGGAGAGAGAGAAATTAATGAAGGGAATACAGAATGCAGATGTTTCTGTGCAGACAGCAGATTGGACTTCGTTACACACAACCACATGTAATAGTCCATCCAGAACATCCTACAAAACAAAAAACGCAAACAATAAATCGGACTCAACCACAAATAAGGGTATGGTAGCGCTGTTGAGTGATAATGATGGAAGGAAGTACAGTTTACTACTAAAGAGACATACAAACATGGAAAGTGATATTTTGGATGTAATGCAGCCGGGAACGAGAATAGGGATGGTCATGGGTGTTATTGAAAAATTTGTCAAATCGTACAATCAGTCCGATTTTATTAGTATTATTCTTTGTCGGGATTTTAATATAAATTTTCTAAATCAAACCAATGATGTTCTCAAATTTCGGGACCTGATATACTCGCATAATCTTATTTTGACAATAAAAGAACCTACTAGACTCCTGAATTGTGTAGATAATATTTGTGTGGATTGCGGTTTTGAAAAATATAACGTGACCAGTGATAAATAATGGTATTTCTGATCATTCCGCTAAATTGTTCGAGTTTGGAATACTCACAGAAAGTAAACATACTGTTGAGTCTACATATACACTCCCAGTCATGGTAGTTGGGACACCTCGTTAAATTTAGGATACTGTGCAATAAAAATTCAAAATCTTACACTATACTAAGAATTCTACTGCGTAGTAATTATTACTGGTTAGTGGATCATGCAGCATTATTAGGAATGCTGCACTAAGGGAATTTACAATAGAACTTAATCTTAATTACAATAATCCCTAATAAGCGCAATATAATGATTTCATAGTATTACCGAAAGAAATATTCAAGTAGTATTACAATATTTTATGTGTAATAAACATTTACAAGGGTATTTCCAAGAACGATTTTATGGTCATCAAGGTATTATCCTATCCCTCTAATACCTCGGGCCATTCAGTTTATTTCTAAACGTCTCCGTGTACGCGCGAAGTGCAAGTGGGCGAATTTTGAAAGTATTAACAGTGAAAATGCCGCGTGGAAAACCGATCAGTGTTGAAAACATCGAATGTGATCGTCCGTGATCACACTCGATAGAGAAGGGTATTGTGTTCGACAAATTGGCGAAAAAGTGCATCTGGCAAAATCTAGTGTAGCCCATATTATAAAACTGTACCGTACAAGGAAAAATTTAAATGACCGTGATCGACCAGGTCCGTCTCGTATTACGACCAACGTTGATGATCAGCGAATCGTTTTAATTAGTAAACGAAATAGAAGACTGACAGCACCACAAATAGCAGCAGAATTCAATCGCGGTCGTCAAAACGCGGTGTAAGTGAGCACTATTCAACGTCGCTTGCGAGAGGCAAACCTATTCGGACGAATTGCTGTACGGAAACTGCTACTAAGGCGAACCAATCGTTTAAAATGATTACAGTGGGCCCAACGACATCGAGATTGTACGGTGGAGGAGTGGAAAAATGTGCTTTGGACCGACGAATCCAAGTTTGAAGTGTTTGGACAAAGAAGAGTTTATGTTCGGAGATCAAAGACAGAAAAATGCTTCGCGAATGTCTAGCACCCACTGTAAAACATGGTGGTGGCTCAGTTATTATGTGGGGTTGTTTTTCGTACGCAGGAGTAGGAGATCTCGTTCGGATAGAAGGTATTATGAGAAAAACAGTACAGAAATATTCTAGAGCATAATGCTGACCTTCTGGCCAGCGATTGATAGGGGAGAATTTCACCTTCATGCAAGATAATGATCCTAAACATACGGCGTTAGTATGTAGGGATTATTTGAATACACAACAGACACAAAATACCTTGCAAATAATGTCATGGTCTCCACAGAGTCCCGATCTTAACCCGATCGAACTCTTGTGGGGTGAGATGGATAGACAGGTACGAAAACTGGCTCCAACTTCGAAACAACACCTTTGGGAAGTTTTACAAGAACAATGGAACAGTTTACCACCCAACACACTTACAAAACTTATCGAAAAAATGCCCAGAGTTGTTCGAGCCGTATTGAATGCAAAAGGAGGATTCTTCCACGAGAAGAAAGTTTAATGGCAGGCTGTCTCATTTCCGAGAAAAATTCCGAACCACAGCCTACTTTTCGAAATATTTTCGAAAAATATGAAATTGGGGAAAAATTCGAGGCTAACTTTTTTATTTTTTAAAATACAAAAAAAACGTTTTGAAAGAAAGTTGATAGCAAAACATTGCTCTTTCGAAATATCAAGGAAAAAGTGGTGTAAAGTTAACATTTTCAGCTGTACTCTCTTGAACCGCCCAAAAAATAGATAGAATGAAGTAGGCCATGCCACTCCTAAATAGCCCCTGAATTGCCTTTATAAAAAATACCATACACAATAAACATATTTTAGTTAAGTCTGTAAATTTTTTGCAATTTTATAAAATAAGTATCAGAATATTTGTACTAGTAATCTAAAGAAATCAAGTAGCGATTGAAACAAACGTTTAGCAAAAAATGTGTCAGACAAAGAATACTCTGGACTCGTTCACTTTAAAGTTATGTAAAAATTGTGACAATGTGACTTGCCAAGCTATTCTTATGTATTCTTTATTTTATTTACAAAATTCTCTTATGCGGTGGAAAATAAATAATACTCGCAAGGTAAAATGAAAGTTTAATTAGTAACAAACATCAAAATTCGGCAAAAAATAATTATAACAGATGTTCAAACTGTCCTCCGTGGTTCCTTATACACAGTCGGGCTCTGAAGTAAACACCTTTATTTGCATTTTCGATCATCTGTGGCCTAATTGCTTCACAGGCTTCCCTGATTCTTTGTTTGAGGTCGTCAACATTTTGCGGAGTATGTGAATAGACTCTATCTTTAATCTTATATGATAGAGATCTACCACTAATAGGTCAATAAAACAAGGCTGGTTTGATCGATAGTTATATTTTCAGAACGTTTACAAACGTTTTCGGAACACCTTCGTCAGTGAAAATATAACTGACGAAGGTGTTCCGAAAACGTTTGTAAACGTTCTGAAAATATAACTATCGCTCAAACCAGCCTTGTTTTATTGACCTATTAGTGGTAGATCTCTATCATATAAGATAAGTATAAAAAGGTCACGAAATATATATATATATATACATTCTATCTTTAATGTAACCCCATATGAAAAATCCAATGGGGTAATATCCGGAGACCGAGCTGGCCACAAGATTGGTCCATGGGTTTCTATCCACTTTTGGGGATAGTTTTCATTCAAGTAATTTCTACTAATTAAAGCATTATGGGCAGGAGCACCATCTTGTTGAAAATATTTAAAGTTTAACCTATCTTCTAACGGCAATTCTTCGATATATTCAAACAAGTTATTCTGTAGAAAGGTAAGGTATCTTGCTGCAGTTAATTTATAATTATAAAAATAAGGTCCAATTAGTTTGGATCCCAATACACCCAACCAAACATTTACTGAAAACCGTTCCTGAAAAGCTGTTTCTTTATCCCAAGAAGGATTTCTATTGTGCCATTTATAGTGAATGTTTCTATTAAAAAATCCCTGATTTGAACAATTGGCTTCATCTGACCACAAAATCTTACTAAAAAAGATGGATCGTTCCTCTTCTTGTTCAAGATCCATCTACAAAATCGTAAGCGCCTTGGTTTGTCATCTTCTCTTAAATGTTGGACTTTTCTTAATCTGTAACACCTGTATCTATGTTTTTTTAATATTCTTCTTGCACTGTCTTTACGAACGTTACAAAACCTCTCTATTTCCCTTAAAGAGACATCTTGATCGTTATTGGTTTTATTATTAACGTAATTTAAAACTCTGTTTTGTGCTGTTACACTGTCCACAACTTTCTTGCTTCGTACAGCACTTTTTTAAAAGAACCATAATTTTTAAGATTATGTACTAATTTTACGAAAGTTCTTTTATTGGGATGCAGTCCATTTGGATATCTACGTTGATATTCCAGCAAAGCTAATCTTGCATTAAAATTACACTCGCTATAAACTACAAACATGTTAAATTTTTCTACATTAGAAAACATTGTTATTAATCAAAGTCAACAGAAAACCCATACAACACAAACACACGAACAAACTAATTTATAATTACTTTACACCAACTCGAACAAAGATAACTTATCTGACATTTAAGCTAGATCTTTGTTTCAATGGCTACTTGATTTCTTTAGATTACTAGTATAAATATTCTGATACTTATTTTATAAAATTGCAAAAAATTTACAGACTTAACTAAAATATGTTTATTGTGTATGGTATTTTTATAAAGGCAATTCAGGGGCTATTTAGGAGTGGCATGGCCTACTTGATTCTATCTATTTTTTTGGCGGTTCAAGAGAGTACAGCTGAAAATGTTAACTTTACACCACTTTTTCCTTGATATTTCGAAAGAGCAATGTTTTGCCATCAACTTTCATTCAAAACGTTTTTTGTATTTTCAAAAATAAAAAAGTTACAAAGCCTCGAAGTTTTCCCCAATTTCATATTTTTCGAAAATATTTCGAAAAGTAGGTTCGGAATTTTGTTTTAACCATATTGTAGTGCGTAAAAAATGTGACATTTTTTTATTAAAACGAATTTCCGATATATTCTATAATAAGAGAGATATTTCAATTTGGCCCTCCGAAATGAGACAGCCTGTATAACTGATTTTGTGTTTTATTTTTATTTTTGTGCAAGTTAAATACTTATATTGAAAAAATATTAACTGTCCCAACTTCCGTGACTGGGAGTGTAGGCCCCTAAATAACCCCTATAATGTATGTACATTTGTTTAAAAAATTATTAAATAAAGAGGACTGAGGTGACATAATGGGTACTTTAGATGTCAGTAAACAATATGAGAGGTTCGCAAATATAGGAAATTATAACTACGAATTAGAGTTGCCCCAATTGCGTAAGAAAATCGGTAGTTTGAGAAAAAGGCGTGCCTTTGGGTGGATTACAGTGGAGATACGAAGTGGAGATACGGACTTCTGTCATTGATTTTAGAGAAGAGTTTGACGCTGAGTGTATGTAATTATCGATTATTACAAAAAATATAAATATATCTATAAGAAGGTTATCAAAACGGCAAAATTACTACACAATAATAATTTAATGGCAAATCTATCAAACAAGTGTAGGGCCACAAGGTCGATTATCAATAATAAAAAAACCAGTACCAAACGGAAAAGACAAAATGTGATTGAAATTAGTTTAAACAATGAAAAGATTACCGGTCCGGAAAATATTACAACATCCTTTAATGAATATTTCAACACAATGACAAAGAATCTACTATCAAAAAGAAATCTGAATAGAGCATATCGTAATGTGAAGACAGATCTTTCAAATGCCACATTCTTCTTTGAATCGGTAAATATAAATGAGATTCTATATATTCTTGGCGGTCTCAGAAATACATATTCAATGGGACACGATCAAATCAGTGTCAACTTATGAAAACAATGCGCGGATGAACTCGCACCACCACTAACATGTATAATTAATAACTCAGTGTTTTCAGATAACTTTAAGATTTAAAAAATAGTACCTGTATATAAAAAGGGATCTAAACAAAGTATGGTAAATTATAGACCCATATCAATCCTTAGTTCATTTTCTAAAATACTTGAAAAGGCAATGACTACCAGATTGGTTAAGTTGTTGGACAGGCATAGTATTTTGAATGAACAGCAATATAGTGTTCGACACGGCCGTTCAACATAGGGTGCAATTATTAGATTCCTCAAAATGCTATATGATGGTCTGGATAGAGGTAAAAAATGTGGTGGTATATTCTTAGCAAATTTACATTACTTAATAATAACTTATCATGCATTCGTTTGTCGAACCTTAATGACCCGTGTTGTTAACGTTGGTTTGCTTGTTTAAAAGCGAGAACGAGATTTATGTTATGCTTAAAGGTGCGACAAGAAGCGAAATTGAGATAACGACCGGAAGTACTGGATTTCTGATAGTAGTACCAGTTTTATGTTATTTTTGATATCCCTGGAGGCTGTAGAATCCAGAAAAGGCACTGAATTGTTGTTTTTAACTTCGACAGTAAATATCACTTCACTGTAAAAACTAACACTTTGAAACTGTCATCTATTTTATCTCTACGTAGAGTAGATCAGTAGTACCAGTAGATCAACGTTTTTAAAAAATAAAGTGGAAGCTCAAAATCGGTCTTTTCTATTATAAAATATAGTAAGTATTTATTACAGTTTCAGCGATGGATGGAGATATAACACCACTCATCGGGCAACCGGTAATGTAACCGTGAAAGTTGTTATTACATCTAAAGTAAGTTGTATCAAATTAAAATGACATACTTTCAAATGGGTAGAATCGGGGCGGAACATCTTCGAAGGTGCGGGTGGTAAGGGGTATACGATATGCATTTAAATTTTCAATACAATTATTCCGCAACGTTCAAAGGAATTTACGTGCTCTTATGTACAAGTCGCCTGTAAGGAAACTATCAACATCGAGCACTTATAAATTTATAAGACAACATAAAAATTTGCAAGATAACATTTTTTTGTCAGAAAGAACAAAACCTATAATTCTTAAGTGTACCGAGGCACAATAAGTCAAATATGGGAACGCACTTCAAGGTGACACTGGCAAAATGTTTCCACAGCGCACCTCGGTTGCCTAGTGGTTGTAATTGTGTGAACATCGAGTACAGTTGCAATCTTACCTTAGGCTGTACTTCGTCAGGGAGTAAGTAGTCAGTCTTTGTCGCCTCTCTCTCTCTCTCACACACACACACACACACAGAGTTCGCGCAGGCTCAAGTGCGTTCCAATATTTGAGCAAGTTTTTACATGAATTATATGCTACTTTTTTTAAATTGGTGATTATAGTAAGTGATTTACCAGGTGTACAAGTATGAAATGCGAATTTCAGACAACAGACACGCACCAATGCAATTTGTGCCACAAAGATTTGACACTGCCCCATTTCGCTTTGTCATCAACAAGTGTCAGGTGCGCACGAGTGATAAATTGGAAAAGTGTGTACATAGTGTTGTGTTGTTGTGTTCAATATGTCAAAATTTATACCCCACAAACAGCATTAATTTTTGTTTTCATTTGAAGAAAAGTACTGCTCAATCGTACCGATTACTTCGAGAAGCTTATGATGATAATGCTTCATCGCAAGATACGTGTGAACGATGGTTTCGGCGTTTCAAAAGTGGTTACTTTGATGTTGTAGACAAGGAACGTGGAAAACCGCCAAAAATACAAAGATGTGGAATTGAAAGCATTATTGGATGAAGATGATTCGCAAACACAGAAACAAATCGCCGAGCAATTGGGCGCTAGTCAACATGCTGTTTCCAGTCGGCTACGAGAGATGAGAAAGATTCAGAAGACCGGTAGATGGGTACCACATGAGTTCAATGACAGGCAAATGGAAAAGCGCAAAACCACATGTGACATTTTGCAGGAAATCATGGCTAGACCACGGCGCACCATCCACATCGACCGCAAGAACGAATCGCTTTCGCAGAAAGACGATGCTCTGTACTTCGTGGGACCAGAGGGGCGGGGTATATTATGAACTATTAAAACCTGCGGCAACGGTTAATACTAAACGTTACCAACAGCAATTGACTGATTTGAACCGTTCGTTGCTTGAAAAAAGGCCAGAATACCGAAAGAGGCAACACAAAGTCATTTTTCTTCATGACAATGTTCCGTCACATACGGTAAAACCGGTTCGCAACAGAAGATGAAAAAATAGCTCGATGAATGGTTCGCAGCAAAAGAGGAAGATTTTTCTTGACGTGGTATTCGCAAATTGCCCGAAAGATGGGGAAAATGTATAACAAACGATGGAGCATATTTTGAATAAAGCACTTTTTATGATTCTTCCGAATTTTTAGAAAAAAATCGCATTTCATACTTGTACACCTGGTATACTCCCAAACTATACTTGCATACTTGCAAACAGATATAGCAAAGGCTACGTCCAGTTTGCAACGTGGATTATAATTAGATCTAATGAAGTACGAACAAGAGCGTTTATATAAATGTGACCAATTATAATGAGATCTCTTTACATAGCATTCAATATACAATAGTGTGAAAATTGTGCGTTAACGCATTGGCGGGGTCAAGTTGTTAGGCAGAAGTACGAATCTCATAATATTGGTGCACTGGTGAGGGTGAAGACAATTTCATTACTGGTTTTCGTTGGTCACCGATAATAAAACTGCTATATTTTCAATACAGCTTATTTCGTATTAGCCACAGTGTACAATGTTTACGTATTTGCATGTATATTACATACATATGTAAGAGATCGTTTTCCAGAAGAAAGTTTAACCAATTTAAAATCGGAGGCTACAAAGGTGTTATTATCGACAATTTATAGGATTGTGGTCGAAAAAGTGGAAGTATAAAATAGCGAATGGGCCAAAATACCATTCCTCAAGGAAGCATAAATATTTCTAAGCGTACAATTTTTAATATCCACGTAACGGAAGGGGCTGTGCCTACACTGACACGTATTTTACCAAAGTTTAAATATGCCAGATTTAACGGGTGTCGATAGTCTATGTAAAATTATACAGCGTATCGTTTTCGATGAATAAAAACACAATCCATCAAAAAGCTATTGATGGAACGTAATATTAGAGTTCAGAAAACGAATTATTTGTCAGATATCAGAAGGTTTCGACAAGACGGAAGACCAATCATTTATATGAATGAAACTTATGTCCATGCCTCCCACACAACAGTGAAAAGTTGGAACGACAAATCCCTTGAGGCATTGAATGAACTCGAAAAAACAGAATGATAATAGTGAACGCTGGTAACGACAACGATTTCATCCCTTATATTTCAATCAAACAGTAAAACAGGCGACTATCCTTCCGAAATGAATTCGCTAATTATTTGATGGTTGCAATAGAAACTAATACTCTATTTGCCACAGCGTACTGTATTAGTAATAGACAATGCGCCTTATCAAAATATGCGAAAAAACAAATGTCCTACTACATTGGAACCGCATTTAAATCCGCCCTCATTTATATCCTCCCGTACTTATATCTCACTGTAGCTTTCACTTATGTCCGTTCGGCATCCCCTACTCGCATACCTCCTGACTAACATAGGAGAATTAGCCGTTGTGTCTGCGTTCAAATAAGCCAATCAGCACGATGCGCGCCAATTTCCCTTCCGATATAAATGCTGTTTCAGTGTACTACGTCCACGTCCAGAAAATTAAGGTCTAATTACAGAAAAAGGTATACCCTTTGAGAGTGCTTTGCTGACAAGTGAGCTGTATTGATTAATTTTATAAAATAATCTGGTATGCAAGACGTACGATAACGATGATGTTTTAAGGCAATACAATACAGTGTTCTACGATTGCCCCCATACCACTCAGATTTAAATCTGATTGAACTGATATAGGCAAGCATGAAACAATACGTGGCAGAGAAGAATGTTGGTTTTCGACTAGCCGACGTGTGGGGAATCTTTCAGACTTTCTTGTAGCAAAATGGACGCAACATTATGCTTACGCTGGAAAGTGTGAAGAATTCCTTGCGCGAGAGTGAAATATCGATGTCGTCGCTGATGAGTTTTATTATTAAATTAGGGGATGATAATAGTTTTTCTGAGGATTAATTTTAGTTTAGGTTTATGTACATAATTACATTTTCAGATTGTATATAGAATTTTTCAGTAAGAGCGGGTCGACGTTGACGCTTTGTTGCGGCCATGTTGTTTTGGCGGCGTCTGTCAAATCACCATGGCTAGTTACACGATTGAGCACCACGTCCAAATGATAAAACTTTATGATCAAACTGAGTGTTCGTTAGTGCAAACATTGCGCCATTTTACTGCAGACGCGGTGGCCCTTCAAAGTCGACTTTCCAATGTTTGGTGGCCAAATTCGAGACCACCGGTTCGGTAAACAATTAGCCAACACCCGTACGTCAACGGAGCGCCATATCGGGCGAAAATATCGCCCCTTTCCGTAAAAGTCTACAGGAGAACCCGATGCAGTTGATTTCTCGCCGTGCACAAAAACTTGGACTTTCACAGACTGCAACTTGGCGAATTTTGCGTCGGGATTTGGGCCCGCACCAGTAAAAGATCTAACTGACCCAGGAGCTCAAAGCTAATGACCACAGACAACGTCGTTTGTTCGCTGACGGGGCTTCGAAGCGTTTGAAGAGAACACCAATTTTGGCCGAAAAATCGTCTTTAGTGATGAGGCGCATTTTTGAAAGAATGGCAATGTCAACTAGCAAAATTGTCGTATATGGGACGATTCCGACCCGTACGAGGTTCATCAGGTGGCAATGCATCGACAAAAAGTTACTGTTTGGTGCGGATTTTGGGCCGGCGGTATCATTAGTGGAGTTGAGTTTCGATCGGCGAAGAGAGCGGTTGTCCGGCGTGTGCGGCGATAAGTAATTTCGTAAATCGAGCCTTATCACAATAAACGCGTCTGACAGTTACTGAAAACATCAAACAGTAAATATACATAAAACAGTGCTGACACAGGGAGGGATTTAGCTTCCGAGAAGTCGATTCGAGCAACGTCCCTGACGCTGTGCTTCTGATATAGATACAAGACTGGAACAAATACACTCAGAATAAAAAGTGATAATAAAAAAGAACAAAATAGTAGTAAGGAAAGAGATACAGGGATCGGACGAAAAGTTGGTGCATTGACGGGAGAATATGGAGAGTGATGACAATACGTCTGAGGATTCCGGTAGAAAGAGAGGAAGAGGAAGGAAAGACTCAAGTGAAATATTCAAGGGTAGTGAAAAACTAATAAGAACACCGCAGAAAGGGAAAGAAGAGGAAGGCAATCTAGTCGCTATGATGAGAGAAATAATGAGCGATGTAAAGGAGATGAAACAGAACCAGAGAGAATACCAAGAAGAACTGAAGGAGATAAGAAGGGAAAATGAAATATTAAAGGAGGAAAAAGAAGAAATTAGGAGACAAATGAAATCCATGGAGAGGAGAATGAATAGAATGGAAAAAATGAGCATAAGGAACAACGTTGTAGTATCGGGAATGAAAATATCAACGGAAGACAAATACAATTTGAAAATAGGAATGGAGAATTTTATGAAGAGTAACATGGATGTGGGAATAGAGATAAGGGAGGTGATAAAAATGGGAGAGTCAGTGTATAAAGTGGTTCTAGAGAAGGCAAGAGATAAAGAGGTAGTGATGCTGAATAAGAATAAGTTAAGGCAGTTAAAAGAAAGAGTTTACATAAATAACGAAATGACCCTAGAAGAAATAGATATACAGAAGAAACTGAAGCAGATAGGAGAGAATGAACGTAAAGAAGGAAAAAGAGTTAAGCTAGGTTATCAAAAGATCATAATTGATGGAAGAGATTATAAATGGGACAGGGAAAGAGCGAGGTTGGAAAGATACGAGAGAGAGCCCTCGAACAGAAATTCAAAAAACTGATATTAGGAAAGAAGGGACTGACGACGACAACCATGGCAAAGAAGAAGGATACGATCGAGGGACGTGCAAAGCGGAAGAGGGGTGAGGATGGTAGAAGGGAAGGGCTCGAAAAAGGGAAGAATCTTGGGGAGCAGCGCTGGAAAAGGGAGAGCGAAAATACATTCGTACTGGAGGTAACTCGACCCAAGAAGGCAACTCAAAACTTAAACAAAACGCGAGGAGGGGAAAACAAGGGGTTTAAGGAAAACGGCAAGAAGAACAAGATAAAAGAAGAAGGAAGGCAGTATAGCACACTGAGAGTGGGTACGTGGAATGTGAGAAGTGTGAATGGGAAGGAGGAGGAGTTAGTGATGGAAATGGAGAAGCATAAGATAGAAATAATGGGAATTACGGAAACGAAAAAGAAAGGGAGTGGCATGAAGAGAATTCACAAGGGATACTGGATGTTCTGGTCTGGAGTTAAAGAGATAGAAAGAGCAAGAGGCGGGGTTGGATTGGTAATAACGCCAACTAGATTGAAAGACATGATGAAAGAAGAATATATAAATGAGAGATTGTTGAAGGTAGAAATTAGTATATTGGACGAGACTTGGACACTAATAGTGGCATATGGGGTAAGTGAGGACGTTTGTAAAAAAGAAAAAGACGAGTTCTTTGAAAGACTCCAGAAAACAATAGACGAGGGGGAGAAAATATTATAGTATTGGGAGACCTCAATGGCAGAGTAGGAAATCAGAATGAAGGAATCGATGATATTATGGGAAAAGATGGAGAACAAACAAAAAACAACAATGGAAGCAGAATAATAGAAATTTGTATTGAAAACAATCTAGTCATAGAAAACTCGAAGTTCAGACACAAGGACATTCACAAGTTCACGCGAGTCGAAGAAAGCAGGAGAGAAAAATCAATTGTAGACTATTTCTTAGTAAGCAAACAGAAAGAGGAAATGATACAAGATATTAAAGTAACACGCAGTGCAGAAATAGGAAGTGACCACTACTTGGTAAAAATGGATATGAGAGGGAAAGAGAAAAGAGAGGACAAAAGAAGAACGAGGATACAAGAAAAAATTAAGAGTTACAAATTGAAAGAAAGAAACTATCATGAAAAATACCAACAAATATTAGCTAAAAGATTTGATGACCCGAAAGGAAGCGGAATTGAAAGAAAGCGAAATCATTTCAAAAACAGCTTATTGGAAGCAGCAAAAGAGAGCTGTGGAGTTAAAAAAATATCAAACAAGACCGGAAAAGAACAGAGTGGTGGACCACTGAAATAAAACATATTGTAAAAGAGAAGAAAACCAGTTGGAAAAGATATCTTGAAACAAGAAACCTGGACGATTTGGAAGAATATCAGGAGAAACGCAGAAAGGTCAACAATGAAATTAAGAAAGCGAAAGAGAGGTCTTGGATAAAATTTGGAGAGAAAATGACTAATAATTATAGAGAAAATCAAAAATTATTCTATGGAACGCTCAAACAATTAAGACAGAAAAGAGAACACAACATGGTAAACATAAAAGATAAGTATGGTAGTATAATTACAGAGGAAGACCAAATAATGGAAAGATGGCGGCAACACTTCCAAGAGCTGACAGAAACTAATGTCGAGACAAGGGAAAAAGAAGAGGAGACAGAGGAAATACAAAATATAGAGCCAATTCAAGAAGAAATAATGGAGTTCGTAAGGAAGCTGAAAATAGGAAAGGCTCCAGGAAGAGACAACATAACACCAGAAATGATCAAATATATGGGAGTAAAAGGGATAAGACAAATAACCAAGCTAATGAATACGATTCTACAAGAAGGTAAAATACCGAAGGAGTGGAACTCAGGAATAATATTGCCCATTTATAAGAAGGGGGACAAGAGGGATTGCAATAACTACAGGGGAATTACACTAACAAGCGTCCCAAGTAGAATATTAGCGAGTATTATAGAAAAAAGAATAAGAAAAATAACTGAGGAGAGCATAGAAGACATTCAATGTGGATTTAGAAAAGAAAGAAGTACACAAGATTTAATATTTGTGATAAGACAAGCAAGTGAAAACATAATTAACAAGAAAAAACAAATACATATATGTTTTATAGACTTAGAAAAAGCTTTCGACCGGATAAGAAGGGAAGACATATGGAATGTCCTAGAAAAGAGAAATATAGACAAACGAACAATAGAGTTAATAAAAGCGATGTATAGGAATAACACAAATATAGTAAGAACCAACAACGAAGAATCTAAAGAGTTTACAACAAAGATTGGGGTAAAGCAGGGCTGTGTGCATAGTCCACTGCTGTTTTCTATGGTACTAGATGAGGCCATAAAAAGTGCTAAAAAACAAATGAAACCACTAAAAATGGGTCACTGGAAAATGAAGGAGACTAACTTGTGTGAACTGATGTTTGCGGATGATATGGCAATTCTGACTGAATCAGAAGAAGCGCTACAAAGGAACCTTGAAATTCTAAATAAGGAAATAAAGAATATAAACATGAAAATAAACATCGAAAAGACCAAATCAATGATAATAGCAGGAGAAAGGAAAAGACATAACATCAAAATCGAAGGGAGGACAATATAACAGGTGAATAACTACAAATATTTAGGAACAATAATTCAATGGGACGGAAAAATGGAACAAGAAATTAATGAAAGAATGAAAAAGCGGCAAGAATGTTTTATATGATGAGAAATATGTTTCTGGGGAAAAAGTAAGTGCCAAAACGGATTAAAACGGAAATTGTGAAAAAGTGATAAGACCAACAATAACATATAGTAGTGAGTCCTGGACAAGGTCAGAAAAGGTAAAATCGCGGGTGAACGACATGGATATGAGATTCCTAAGACGAATAGAAAACAAGACCAAGAAAGACAAGATAAGAAACGAGAATTACTGGCAAAACCTAGGAATAAAACCCATATGGAGAATAGTGGAGGAGAGTCAGCTGAGATGGTTCGGCCATGTGTGTCCTATGAGTGATGATAGACTGACAAAGAGAGTGTATGAGACACGAGTGATAGGAAAAAACAAAAGAGGAAGGCCAAGAAGAGGATGGAATGACGATATCAGGGGAGCAGTGGCAGAGAGGGGAATTGAGTGGGCGGGAATTGAGTGGGCGGGAATAAAGGATCAGACCGGAGACAGAAAACGGTGGAGAGAACTATATGGAAAATAGGAAACTTGACCCCATCCAAGCCTTACACCGAAAGGTAGATAGGAATATAATTAAGAAGAAGAAGAAGAAGAAGGTATCATTAGTCTGTACTTCATCAAAAACGACGTTGGTGAAACCATTACCGTCAACGGCGAGCGCTAGAGATCAATGATAACCAATTTTTCTTACCCCGAATTTGAACGATATGGACCTAGACGACATGTGATTCCTGCAGGACTGCCCTACGTGTCACACAGCGAACGCCACATGGACATTCTGAATGAACGATTTGAGGGTATGGTTATCTCTCGCGAAGGTGACGTGAATTGGCCACCAAGATCGTCCGATTTGACCCCGCTAGACTTTTTCTGGTGGGGTTTTCTTAAGTCGCATGTCTATGCCAATAACCCACAATCGATCGATGCCCTCAAAGTCAACATAATCCGCGCCATCGCTCAAATTCAGCCGGATCTATGCGGCAGAGTCATTGAAAATTGGACCTCTCCGGTCCGTGCCACCGTGCGAAGCCGCGGCGGACATTTGAACGATGTCATATTCCATACATAATGGCGTACATGGGCCTTTCAAATAAAAAATTAATTTCGTTAATACCTCACACACAGCTTGCTTTATTCCATTTCAACATCGACTCGCCCTTATTGGAAAACCCTTTATATTATATACATAAACAAAATCATACTCATATTATGTATTATTGATATTTTTTTCTTTTGTTAATAATACTTTGTACCATCTACATTATTATAGTCGGACCATCTCGATCTGGCGAACGGAAAATATGCGAACTAACGCTTCCTTCCCTTACCGCGCGCTTCCCTATCCCTAATATTATACTAGTACAGTCCGAGTAAATTTGTTTATGTTTTGAATTTCCATTAGTGTTATTTTATTTCTTTTATCAGTCGTGTTCCTTTCTTATCATTATTTCATACCTTATTGTAATTATTTTATCAGTTTTTTCAAAACTAGAGAAGTATTCAGAAGTTTTTAAGGTACATAGTCAACATAACCTCTATTATATATATTATTAATTAAGTGGAGAAAATAGCACAAATACAATTATTTGTATATAATACTAAATAGTTCATAATTTGCAGCTTCTATTTTCAAAATGCCAAAAGGAAGTCCAAGGATGATATGACAATTCTTGTGCAAAATATTATTAAATTTTGCGAAGAAGAAAAATGCTGGTAAATATTCGTTTACCGTAGATCAAGTGAGAGCAAGAGTAGCAGCTATGACTGGTATAACAGCTAGAACAATTGATCGGATCAAGGCCAAAGTATGTAAATCTGATATGAATCAATCACAACCATCAACAACCACTGATATTTTAAACAAACCTGGAGAGATAATTCAGAAAACACGCAAATTATCTATAGATGATATGGATAGGTAATACTAAACTTCAAATTTGGTTTCTAATTGTCTCTGTATATATAATCTCTGTAATTTACAGGTGTATTCTACGTCAAAAAATACATTCTATGTATGTGGTAGAGAAAACTGTACCTACTTTAAAACTCTTACATCAGCATATGACAAAAGAAACTAGTTTTAAGGGCTGTAAAGAAACTTTACGGAAAATATTGGATATGGGTTATAAATTTATGAAGCGTCAGTCAAACAGGAAACGTTTAATGGAACGTTATGATATTGTTGCTTGGAGAGCTCGATTTTGAGGTTTATGAAATCAAATGAAGAGGCAGAATATAGTAGACCTGTTGTATATATTGATGAAACATATGTGCACAAAAATTGTACTATAACTCGTTGTTGGCAAAGCTCTACTGAGGAAGGTGTGCTAAGGAAGGACAGTGCTGGCCAAAGATGGGTATTGTGTCATGCTGGAGGTAGTATGGGATTTATTCCAAATGCTTTGCTTTTGTTTAAATCAAAGACAAAAAGCGGGGACTATCATGATGACATGAATTATGACAATTTTTCAAGATGATTTCAAATTGTACTTATACCACAGTTACCACCAAATTCCATCATCGTTATGGACAACGCTCCATATCATTCCGTGCAAATAAATAAAGCACCAACAGCTGCAACCAAAAAGGCTGAAATTATGTATTGGCTACAAAGTATGAATATTGCTTACCATCCTGCGATGTTAAAGCCAGAATTGTTAGAACTCGTAAAGAAATATAAACCTGCACGTCGGTATGCCATCAATGAGTATGCGATAGCTTGTGGTCACACTGTTGTAAGATTACCCCCATACCATTGTGACTTAAATCCGATAGAAATGATATGGAGCATGGTAAAAAGAAATATTGCAGCACACAATGTTGATAGCCTTAGTAACATGGAAGCCTGAATTAGAGCAGCATTCGACAGTATTACTCTAGAAATATGGTAAGTCAAATGCAACCATGTTAAAAATATTCAACAGCGATGTATGGAAAGAGATGAGATTCTAGATGAAGAAGAGGAAACAATTATTATTCAAGTAAATCAATCTGATACGGAATCAGAATGGAGTGAATTATCAGGAAACAAAACATATGTATTTATTTTTTGTATTAATATATATTGTCATTGTAGTAAGTTTGTAAATAAACAGTTGAACGTGAATAAAATCAGTATTTTGGAGCATATTTACTTAAAATTATGCTATTTTAAACAGATAACAAATAAGATATTGGCAAGTATTGAATGCTTTCAAATTGTTACATTATAATTTTCATTACATTAAAACTGCAAATGAAATGAAACATAAACATTAGTACATAGCAGTGTATACATATTTTCAATAGTATTCATAGTAGTATTTAATTTGAGCAATAACCGAAAAAACAAGTTATACTGAGAAATTATAACATTTATAGAGATATTCACATTCATAATGCGCGCGTTAAAATTGTTTTCACGAGTGTACTTTGTAACGCGACGGTGCTGCGCGGTTCGCCACATTTACTTGGTTCGACTATATATTATATTATTATGTATATTCAATAAACCATTCTACCCTTTTGGGTGTTATTATTATATTTATTATTAATTTTGTACAAGCAATACGTGTTTCCTTTTCTATTCAATTACAATTAAAATTAATGCAGTGCTGATACAATCCACATGAATTTCAAAACAATTACTTTTGTACTGTTAGTATAGCGGCCATCGTGTACGTTCCCCCACTCATGTTCACAATACGCAGAGTGACTCGCCATTGTCCCGAGAGATTTGCCAAACTGTAGGTACATGTCTTACATGTGTTATATATATATGTATATATATTACATATTTTAGATTTACAGTGTAGTTATCTTTTAAATATCCTCTACCACTTCCAGGTTAATCAAACAATAAATCGGAAGTTAATAACTATATTTTCAGAACTTTCAAATAACGTTTTCGAAAAACCTTCGTCAGTGAAAATACAATTACATACGTGTATAAACAAACATTTGTTCTTATTTGGGCACTATCAACAAAATAACTAACGACTAGGATTTCTTGATATATGTAGCGTTAGTTAAAAGTATGGAGACAGCGATTTATTGTCGTTAATATCCATTTTAGGAAATTATGTTCAATACAAAAGTTTTTTATGAAATTTCTATCTACATTTTAGAATTATTAGAATTATTTTTGAGTTACGTCTGTCCGCGTATTGTTTTAATAGGAACTTGTTAATTTTACTCTATCGTTCGATAGAGAATCCTTTTCTCTTTACAAAAGTTTTTTTTTTTTTTAATTTACTTAATAACATTTTTGCAAGAAAACATCGGTTCAAGTATTTAATAAATGTTAACAAGTTATCGGTTACAATATTATCACTAGAAACAAATTAATAACTAAGTGAATTAAATTAAGTGTTCAATTTATCTCTATTTCTAATTTGATAATGACCCAATCGATTTACAAAACCCCGAAGAGAATTCTTTAAAAGTTCACGGAGAATTTCTTGTATCGTCCTGGTAATTCGAATTTTTAAATACTGGATGTCATTGGGCTTATCTTTGTAAACTTTATTTTTTATATATCCCCAAAGAAAAAATCTAAAGGGCTTAAATCAGGCGAACGGGCTGTTTCCTCGTTGCCCAACCCATTTGTTTGGAAAAACGTTATCCAGATATTGACGAAAATTTAAACCACAATACGGTGGGGCGCCATCTTGCTGGAACCAGACACTATTATTGGGAAGGTGTTCGTTGTTTTCATGTGGATAGAGCGTAGCACAAACAGGTATAATTTAATTTTGCAATAACTGCAAATACATAGCAGAAGTTCAATTGCCATTGAAAAGTTTCTTTCTTAAGAAATGTAAATGTTATTTTAACAAATTGCTCTATACATTACTTACATTTTGAACATCGGTTCTGAAATTGATAGTTTTAGTGTCTTTCTGTATATTTATCATTTCGTATATTAGTCTTTTTTTATATCATAATTATTCTCTGTTTTTAATATAATTGTGTTTTCAAAATCAAAGTAATGCCCCAGATCTTTGTAATTGTTTTGTTACACCGGTCATTGTACCAAAATCATTATTTAAAGAATACTTAGGGTTATACAACCCCTTTTTTAAATATTGTTTTGTCTGACCGATGTAACAACCATCACAGTCTTTACAGTGTATTTTATAAAATATATTACTTTGATTTTGTTTATTTATTTTAGATTTAGTGTTAATAAAAAGAGATCTATTATTATAATTTGGAATGAAAGTTGTGTTTATATTGTTTTTATTAAATTCTTTTTATATGTTCGCTTAAACCTTTTTATAAGGAATAGCATTATAACATTCATTGTCATTATTTTTAATCATCATCATCATCGAGCCTTTCAACCCTTTGGGCTATGGCTAACGTCTTTATGACGTTTTTGAAGTTCTATTTGATGAGGTGAACTAATCCTCTTGTTCCCTGTGCTTTAAAGTTTGCTGTGAGTCCTGGCCGCCTGTGTTATATTGCTCCATTCCTTCCTGTCCTTTACGTCTTCCTCCACCGCATCTCTCCATCTTTTCCTTGGTGGTCCTCTACCTCTGAGCATATCGGCATCCACTGGGTTATCTTTTTTATCATATCCGTTGGTTTCCTTCTCATGATGTGGCCTGCCCATTGCAGCCGTTGAGCTTTAATGTATCTTATGATATTTTCTCCCTCATGTTGATCCTCTATTTCTTTGTTCGTTTTCGGTCTTATTAATCCCTGTGCTGTGACGTGGGGCCCCAATATTGCTCTTAAAATTTTTCTTTCTGCTATCTTTAGGTGTTCCTGTTCTCTTTGGCTGATGGCTGTGGTCTCCATTGCATACGTGATGACTGGCCGTATTAAAGTCTTGTAAATGTTCATCTTGGTTTTCTTAGTTAATGTTTTACTTTTCAGTAGTAACCTATTTCGTTCAAACGCTTGTAGTCCTTTTACGATTCTGTCTCGCCCTCTCCCTCCCATTCCTCTCTATTATTACACCTAGGTAGTTGAATAAAGAAACTTTCTCAAATTTGTGGTTCTGTGTTCTCAGGTGGCCTTGCGTATTGGTCTCAGTTCTTCCTATCTTCATGTATTTTGTTTCGGCTTCATTGATTTCCATACTCAGTTTTCGTGCTTCCCTCTCCAGACGTTCTAAGGCTAGTGTCATTCCTATTTTTGTGCTTCGAATTATTGTAACATCGTCTGCACAAGCTATTCTTATTGTCTTTTTGCACTTTGCAAAGCTAAATTCAATATTGTTGGAGATATCGGGTTGTTTTGCTCCTTTGTTTACTTCGAATGAATCTGTCGTTGTTCGCATGTATCTTACTTTAGCTGTTGTGTTCCTAAGACTCGTTTTTACAAGTGCCCTCAGTTTTTCTGGTATTCTCATTGATTTCAATGCTTCTATCATTTCATTCCTGTTGACGGTGTCAAAGGCTCCCTTAAAATCAATGAAAGGTAGATGTATTTCTCTGTCATGTTTCCATGTCTTTTGGATTATTTGTTCTATCGTATGTACAGCATTTATGGTCGATCGGTTGGGTCTGAAGCCATTTTGATAATCACCAAGGATTTTCTCTGCCTGTTCTTTCAATCGTGTATTCACCAGATTGCCCAGTATTTTGTAAGTGACGTTTAACAGTGTTATTGGTCTGTAGTTCCTGCAGTTTTCTCTATCTCCTTTTTTATAGATAGGCACTATTACTCCGGTGCACCATCCTTCGGGCATGCTGTTCTGCTTCCAAATTTCTTTAATCAAATCGCTTATTTGTGTTTGTAATTTATGTCCTCCATGCTTGATTAATTCCACTTCTATTTCATATTCACCCGATGCTTTGTTATTTCTTAGCCTGCTGATTTCCTTCACTATCTCGTCCTCTTTGGGAGGTTCTTCTTCCTCGTCTTGATTGTTAGTTATTCGTTCATCATCCTCTTGTGTCCTTTCTTTTTCTTCTATACATGATCTCTTTGTTTATCTTGCTTTATTGTTTAGTCGCTTCATCTTTCTATAGAATTGTCTTGTATTGTGGCATCGGCTTGAATGTTCTATCTCTTCCAGTTTTGCATTTATCCATTCATTCTTCTTGGTTTTATATATTGTGTTTGCTTTGTTTCTCTCCGTTTCATATGCCTTCCTCTCCTCCTGTTTTCTTGTGTTAATCCAGTCCATTCTGGCCACATTCTTTCGTTTTCTTGCCTTTTCACATTCTTCATCAAACCACTCCTTCGTCTCTGCCTTTTGTTATATTGTTTTGAGTATTTCCTCCGCTGCCTTGGTTATATTTTTCTTCAGCTCCTGTCATGCCTGTTCTATTTCCTGTGCGCTTATTGCTGCATTGTGTAGACTGTTTGTAATTATTTCTTCTAGTTTCTGCCTTGTTTCTTCGTTTTCTAATTAGTATACCTCCCATTTCCTTGTGTTCTTATTTTCCCAGTGTTATGTATATCCATATATATATATAGATATATATATATAGACATAGATTAAGATTAGTAGTACGTTCAGACAGTAGGGGAGTTATAATGTTAGATATATAAGACAGTTTGCATTTTTAAAAGCAACATTTAATATAAATAAAATATTATTAAATATAAACAACTTTACGTTTGTTCTCAGTAATTTACTACATAAAGAAGTACAAAACATGGCGCTACGATAAATAGAACAACGTGGAAAAGCTGAGATACATAACCTCGAAAAAAAAAATGGAGTCGTTCAATAAACCGGAACCTCTAAATCTAAAAGGAAATTTAAAGACAAATTTCAATAAATTCAAACAAGAAATTGAAATATATTTCAGTGCTACCGAAACAAGTAACAAACCAAAGCAAGTGCAAAAGGCAAGATTGTTAAATTTAATGGGCTCCGAAGCATTAAAAATATACAACACAATGGAAATAGCTGAGGAAAGGGATGCTACCGTGGAGGAAATATTGGATGCGTTTAAAAAATACTGCATAGCAAAACGAAACTTAGCTATGGAACACTTCAAATTTTTTAAATGTGTACAAAAAGAAGATGAGACGTTTGATCAATACGTAACAATTTTAAAACAGAACATAAAGTCCTGCGAGTTTGGAGAAGTTGAAAGTTCAATACTAAAATCACAAATAATATTAGGATTAAGGAACAAGGACTTACAAGAAAAATTACTGAGGGAAGATATGAGTTTGGAAAAACTGTCAAGTATTGTCAAACCGTAGAAATGGCAGAAGGAGCAAGAAAGGAACTAGAATCGAGGAAACCGGATGAAACAAATCAAGTGGATTATACAAAAGAAAAGAGAAACTGGAATAAAGATAAGTCTAGCTTTAATCAAAATAAAAATGCATGTGGTAAATGTAATACAAAACATAAATATGGTAAATGCTCCGCATTTGGGAAAAAATGTTTTTATTGTAATAAATCAAATCATTTTTCTAATTGCTGTACTCATCACAATAAAAACAAATATAAAAATGAGAAAATGAATGTAAAGAAAACCCATCAGGTTGAAAATTATTCTGATGATGATCTTGAAATAAACTCAATCAAACAGATATCAGTAATTAATGATATAAATTGTGATTGGTACACAGAGATAACCATTCATAATTTAGTAATAAGATTTAAAATTGACAGTGGGTCTCATTCAAATATATTAAACTTAAATTATTACAATAAATTAATACCTAAACCTAAACTCGAAAAAACTACCACAAGATTAGAAGCTTATGGAGGTTTTAAAATAGATTCACTGGGTATCTGTCAGTTAACATGTAATGTAAATAACATATGTTCAAAATTAGATTTTATTATTGTTAAAGACTATCAATGTAAACCTATTCTAGGACTTAAAGCATGCGTATTTTTAAGCTTATAGCTAGAATAAACAATATTAATGACTCAAAAGAAAATTTTATAGAAGAAAATAGTGACATATTTACTGGATTGGGATGCTTTCCAGGCATATATACAATCACACTAAGACCAGATGCCCAACCAAAGGTCAATCCAAGTAGAAGAATACCCTTAATATTGAAGGACAGAGTTAAGGAGACGTTAGTTCAAATGGTAAACAGAGGAATTATAAAGCCAGCGGATGATAATGATTTACCAGAATGGGTAAGCAATATTGTTATTGTCGAGAAACCAGATAAGTCACTTCGAATATGCCTAGACCCACAAATATTAAATCAAAACATAGTTAGGAACTATTATAGCATACCAACAGTAGATGAAATAAAAGCAAAACTAGCTCACAAAAGTTCTATACAGTATTAGATATTAAAGACGGATTTTATCACGTAAAACTAGATCACCAGTCAAGTAAAATATGCACGTTCAACAGCCCATTTGCACTGTATTCGTTCTTAAGACTGCCTTTTGGAATAAATTCAGCCCCAGAGCTATTCCAGAAATTATATTGCAAATATTTTAATGACATTGAAGGACTAATAATTTATTTTGACGATCTGTTAATTTGTCATGAGACCAAAGAAGGCCATGATAAAATAATGAAACAAGTAATAGAAAGAGCAAAAAATATAATATAAAATTTAACAGAAAAAAGTTACAATATTGTTGCAATTCTGTAAAGTATTTAGGATTAATATTTAGTGAAAATGGGGTAACCATCGATGACGAACGAATTAAATCTATAAAAGATCTAAAAAATCCCACAAATAAAAAAAAGAGTTAATGCAAATAATGGGAATGATTAATTACCTCAGAGATTTTCTGCCAAATTTATCTGAATTAACAAGTCCTCTTAGCAATTTGTGAAAAGCGGACACACAATGGTTATGGTCAACAACACATACAAAGAGTTTAGAGAAAATTAAACAACTAATATGTGAAGCCACAATTCTGGCTAATTTCAACCCCAAAGAAAATATTGTAATACAATGCGACAGTAGCAAAGATGCTCTAGGATGTTGTTTACTACAAAACAAGCAACCAGTAATGTTTGCATCACGATCATTGACAGAGACTGAAAAGTCATATGCACAAATTGAGAAAGAACTGCTTGCAGTTACATTTGCATGTGAAAAGAGCCACACATACATTTATGGGAAAACAATTACTGTAAATACTGACGATCAACCGCTAGTAACAATAATGAGAAAAATATAGCCGATATTAAAAACAATAGACTTAAAAGATTACGCTTAAAACTACTCATTTATAATTTAGAAGTACATTATCTACCAGGTAGATATATGTACATTGCAGACCTCTTGTCAAGAAATTTTATAGATGAGAGACCGCACGATGATCCATTAATGAATGACGTAGTGCGCACAGTATCAACAATATGTATGAAACTCAGTGACGAGAGATCAAAACAAATTCAATTAGAAACATCCAGAGATCCAATCCTTAAACAAATTGTGGAATACTGTAAGAAAGGTTGGCCAATTAATCGCAAACCAACTGGTGAAATCGCACATTATTACAAAATGAGGAACGACATATTTTTAGAAAATAATTTAGTATATTATAACAACAGACTTATAATACCCACAAAACTAAGAGACTTTTATTTAAGGATACTACATGAAACACACATAGGAATAGTCAAAACAAAGGGAAAAGCAAGAAACTTACTATATTGGCCTGGCATTATGGCAAATATTGAAAGTATGATTTCCAATTGTCAAATATGCACTAGATATAGTAATTTTAACAGAAAGGACTCTTTACGCCAACATGAGTTACCCGAATATCCGTTCCAGAAAGTGGGGATTGACATTGCTCAATATGATACAAAGAACTATCTAATTTTGGAGGATTATTACTCTAGATGGCTCGAAGTTGAAGAATTACCAGACAAGACAAGCACCTCGGTAATAAATACATTACAAGCAATTTTTAGTAGATTCGGCATACCTCAGATAGTAATATCAGATAACATGCCATTTGACAGTGACACATATAAAAACTTTGCTAAAGAATGGAACTTTACAATAATAACTAGTAGTCCATATCACAGCCAAAGCAACGGGTTAGCAGAAAAGGAGTAGGCATAGCCAAGAAAATGTTAAAGAAGTGCAAATACACAAAATCAAATTATCAGTTGTATCTATTGAATTACAGAACTAGTCCTCTTGTTGAGCTTGGAGTATCACCGGCACAATTATTAATGAGTAGACAACTGCGTACCAAAGTACCAACCACAATTGAAGCATTAAAACCCAAGGTGATCGACGTACAGGAAAAGACATTAAAAAAGAGAGAAAAGGAAGAAAAATACTACAACCGATCAGCAAAAACAAAAGACCAAGAATTTCAAAAAGGAGAGAAGATAACAACATGGGACATAAAACAAAAAATATGGAGAGATGCAATCATTTTGAAAAAAACTCTCACAGCCCAGATCATACTTAATAAAGACAACCGAGGGACATACAATAAGAAGAAACATCCAATACTTAAAGAAATCCAAGGGAATAATTAAACCTACGCCATCGGGACTAGATAGATATGATAGTCCGGAAAAATACAACCAACAGTGGACGAAGAGGATAACGCGGAGGGCACGCAACCCACAGACAACAAAACCACACCAAATATACAGACTCGTACCAAATACGGTCGGCAAATTAAAAAGCCAGTCCGGTTGGATTTATAAAAGGGAGCGTGTTATGTATATCCATATATATATAGATATATATATATAGATATAGATATATATATATATATAGACATAGATTAAGATTAGTAGTACGTTCAGACAGTAGGGGAGTTATAATGTTAGATATATAAGACAGTTTGTATTTTTAAAAGCAACATTTAATATAAATAAAATATTATTAAATATAAACAACTTTACGTTTGTTCTCAGTAATTTACTACATAAAGAAGTACAAAACACCCAGTGTTGTTGTATTGTTGCCACCACTAGATAATGGTCTGTTTCTGCTTGTGCTCCCCTAAATGTTATCGTGTCTGTTCTGTTTCTTACTCCCTTTGTTGCTATTATGTAGTCTATTTGATTCTCCGTTGCTCCTGATGGATGTCTCCATGTGATCTTGTGCTTTCTTGGATGTCGAATGACGATGACGAATTTGGTTGATAGAAAAGTCATGTTTAACATTCCCGCTAGCTGACTCAGCCTGTTCCCGTTGTCATTAGTGTGTTCATGAATTGTTCCTTTTCCCTTTCCTGCCACTTCTTTCAAATATGATTCTCGTCCTATCTGGGCATTGGCGTCCCCTAATATTATAATTTCATCATTCTTCGGTACTTCTTCACATACCCTGCTATCATAGAAGCGGTCTTTTTCAGTCTCTTCTGCGACTTCCGTGAATGCATATATATTAATAATTGAGATGTTATTAATCTGCATTTTCAGTCTCAGAACTGCCAATCTTCCGTCCACTGGTTTAAATTGCATATGATTTACCCCCTCTTTCCCTACATAAAATCCCACTCCCTTATTTCCCCGCTGTACGGAAATGTGTACTTGTCTTTTGTTATTTCACCCGAGCCTTTCCATCCAATTTCTTGTACCGCTATGTCTATATCATACTCGCGTAACTCTCTTGCAGTCTCTTCCGTTTTCCCAGATCGTAACATAGTTTGAATATTCCACGTTGCTATTTTTATCTGTGTTTTTCTAATATTCTGCTTTCCGTTCTTCCTGCTTTGCTTATGTTTGTTTCGGTTCGTTGTATGTATTTCCGAATCATTATCCTCATCCATAGCTAATGTCATTACCATTTCATCTCGTGCCTTCTCACTCTCTAGTTTTTTTTCATCCGCGCAGTTTTTGTAATTTTTCCAATTTGTTCCATTCCGTTTTCACCCTCCTTGTCTTTCTCGGGCGTCCATTGGCTTACTGTTCTTCCCTTTTTTCTGCTTTCCTTCTGTTCTTCGTCCGTAGTACCTTTTTCGAAGTCTTCTGCGGTGGGGATTGCGCCATTTATTAGTAGCTTATCACATGAAATTTAAGCATCATGTCCTGCCTCTCGTGCTCTTTTTAGATGCGGAATTAATGTCTTCCTTGCCGCTTGAACAGCCTTTGAGAAATCTTCTGAAATATATACCTTGGTCAAATTTTTTGCTCCTTTTGTGGTTTCTGCTTTCTTTTGTGTTGATGCAAATTCAATTAGAATGGGTCTTGCATTTCTTGATCTGCTAGTTTTCTTCCCAATCCTATGAATTTGACTTCAGTCTTTACCTCTATTTGTGTTCCGTTTTTTTCATTATTCCTTCAACTATCTCTTGTAAGCTGTTTTCCGTTTCATTCTCGGTTTCTTGGATTCCGTAGACCACTACATTTCGCTTTGTTGTTTCTCTCTCAAGTGCTTTAATTCTTTTCTCTTGATTCTTCATTTGATCTTGGGCTTTCTTAAGTTTTTCCTTTATTATCATGCTTTCCATTTTTTCTGCCGTTAATTCTTGTTGTAGGGCGTCTAGTTTTACTTCCATTCTTTCGTTAGAGTTTTCAATATTGTTCAATTTACTTAAAATTTCTGCAAGTGCCACTTCTATTATGTTCGACAATATTATTTGTTTAGGTTAGTTTTAGGTTGGTTTTATGAATTTAATTATTTACTAAATTACTTGTTTATGTCCCACTCAAGTTCAGCAATTCACTGCAGCCACCTTTATACACTCGTTACACGTACTTTTCGTTATACTTTCTCTCGCAATTCTTTCGAGAAATCAGATTTCTTACAGAGTAAAAATCACACGACTCTTTCCATCCCAACCAGGTCCAGACTCCATTAATACCTCTACTATATATATAGAGAGAGGGAAAGAGAGAGAGAGAGAGAGAATATATGAAGAATGTTCCTGCACATAGTTAGTATAATATTTCGTTTGTTCATAATTTTTGATATGAGAAGAAGAATAAAAACAGGGTGCATTTTGAAGGGAAGAAAAACAATGTCGCGGGACGGGACTCGAACCAGCGATCTCGTGAGTACTGGACCAAAATGCTACCGACGAGGACACGAATCCAGTTGGAAAATGTATTATATCTAATGGATTTAGCTGGCGGGTGAAACTTCAACATCAATTATCTCGGTAATTTATGAACGTTGCGTATATATTCCGAAATATTCTTATTCAAGGTCCAACACGTATCATAAATATCAAAAATTACAAAAATCCGATTAACTTACCTTCAGCAGGGACCAGTAGAAGAAGTATTCACTTCAAAAACAACAAATTTTTTGTAACTACTTTGCTGCAAATACTTATTAGATATTAATTATTGTCTACCAGACGTCAAAACGTCTTAATATAGTTTATACATAGCGATTTCGTATACTATGTAAGCAAATAAATTTCTTACACTTATGGCATAAACATATTACACAACTAAAACAGCCGTGTTTCTTTGATTATCATTGGAATCATTTATAAAATGCTATTGTTGAGCTTCTGGCTGTAAATATTGCAATGCTCAGGTAACTTGCAAACTTTTTAGAGTTTCCAGAGCCAAACCGTGAAAAGTATTGGATAATGTTGGTTTGGCATGTATGTACAGTGTAAAAATAAAGTAATGTCTCCCCCACTCGAGCACAGATTATCAATATTACTTTCCGCCAGTCAAAAAGCCAGCTTCGGATGTTTTCGGTAAAGTAGGTAGAAGGTTTCTACAAACAATATACACATCTACCCGAGATTTTATGGTCTACACCGCTCCAAGTGTTTGTTTACGATTCCCAATTACATATTTAAATTTTCGATTAGTAAGGGTAAGGTTATACTTTCGTCCGTGCTCTATCGTA
Organism: Chrysina gloriosa; assembly: GCA_038088585.1. Taxonomy (NCBI): domain Eukaryota; kingdom Metazoa; phylum Arthropoda; class Insecta; order Coleoptera; family Scarabaeidae; genus Chrysina; species Chrysina gloriosa. Next base: position 31,340,006 of record CM076089.1, read on the forward strand.
ATTAATATCAGATGCGTAAATAATTATTCGTCGATGCGGTATATTTGATAATTGTAGGATGCACATGTCAATGTATATGTATACATATATTATTGATTAAAATATTGGTTGAAAGCATTCCCCAAGATTGTATAGAAATGAGAATTATTTTTAGTATAAAAATCAACAAAAAATTATTTACAACAGAACAATATAATGTACAGCGAAGTTTATATGATATTAATTCGGTTAAAATTTGTTTCATAGAGGGGGTGATAATCTATTAAAAGAATTACATTATAGAAATGACAAATTTTATGGTTCTTTGCTTATCGTAGTTCAGTTCAGTCAGATTCAGTTAAATCGGGTCCACTTGTGCTTATCTACTAATACACTTATCAATTTTATTTTGTTTTCAGAGTAATGAGTGCGTTAAACCCAATTTAATACGATTACCTGAAATTGTTTTTAGTTATCGTTGCCTTCATTAAAGAATATATATACAACTTGATGATGCAGACCGTAACAAAGAGAAATTTTTCTTTTCTTTTCATTTTTCTGTAAATCTCATTAAGGGCCGGTTTTACACTGGCAGCTTAAGCATTCGCTTAGGCTTAAGCCGTTTTTTGTGAATTTTTGAACAGGGAAGGAATAATCAGAATTTGTTTAAACTTGGGGGATATTGTATTCATGTTTGTTCATTTTGTCATTTTTTCAAGTCATTTCCACCGGAAATGGTGGAGCTAGAAGCTGCTGTCCATGTACGATCGCCATCCGAGTTTTTTGCTGGTGGGTATTCCTGAAGTCACAATTTTTATCTGTAATCATTTTTCCTTTTGTCGTTAACAACATATTTCCGAAGAATATGTGATCAAGAAAGTTGAAAATTGCAGGTTTTTGAGGTGTTTGAACACAATGTCATGGTTTTATACCATGTTCTTTTCACCTTTTTACATTAAAAAATATTTTTAATAATAGTATCATCCCAGAGTTAGGTTCATATAGATTGTAATTGAATAAAGAATATTCACACAAATTTTCAGAACGATTGGTCAATAACTTTTTGAACTAGAATGCCCAGCAGTAGAAAAAGAGTGGTTTCGAGGACAACGCGTTTGAATAAAAATGTAGCGAAAACGAGAAATTCAAGGCAGTAATTAATTATATAAACTGGTCACCGCTTAATCAGCTATTGCACCATATAGCAACCCTTCTTCTTCTTCAAACGCATTATTTCGAGCTTGCATTTCCTGTTGGCGAGCTTTCCGAGCTTCCTTGGTTCCCGGCAAAATTAAAGCTCTGCGAGCCAACTACGAGTCCTAATTCGTTCATCAGCATTAGAAGGGCTGAATTTCCTTCATTAAATAACACAGTAGCCAAGAATGCTGCAATATCGACTATTTTCAGGCCAGCATGCAGGTGCTTTGGAGCCAATCGCCAAACGGTCGAATTCAAACATTCATTGGCGTTCTCCGTATGACTGCCTATACATCTCGTCAGCAAATCGTCTCTCGATAAATCTTCGTATATTGGAAGAATTTCTTTTTTGAACGTTGGGGTGTAATGGAGCAGGATGCGCTTCAGGCTCCGTTCCAAGTGTTTTAGCTTCCTGCCACTTGCACCAGCTGTCTTCTCCCTCTGGACAGTTACCGTGTTGTGGATTGTCGTCTGTGGATATCATGTGCTGAAAAATTTCCCTTATGGCCCTCTTCATGTCTTCGATGCTGTTTACATTTCTTCGAATCGCTAAGCCGTAATACGTGCTGAGCTCTTTCACCAAAGCCTCTGTCAACTTTCCTTTTCCGCCCAGTTTTTTAGTTTTCCTGATGTTTCGGAGCCGAGTTTCCATCCTTTTCTGAACATGGCCTATGCATTCACTTTTAACAACTGTCAATTTCAATTACATTTTACCCATTACATGTAATTAGTAATTGACAATCGCCAAATACAAATTACATGTAATTAGTAATTGTAGTTCATCAATTACAAAGTACACATAATTGGCAATTGGCAGTCACCAATTACAAATTACATGTAATTGCCCATCAAAATGATTTTAGTGACGAGAATTATATCAAAATATAGCATTTCAAAGACGACCGAAAATGGTGCGTCCGCGGCCAATTTGATTTTAATATCTGGGAAGATACTAAATTCTACAATCGTTTCAGATTAAGGTATCCCTCGTAACTTGCATTTCTTATCACCAAACTTTTTTCCGTTACTTTTTTTAAACTAATACATCTATTTTCTAATTTTCTTCCCTATAAACTTTACCACTATTTGCATATCTGCTACAGTGTCCCAAATTTTTATTTCCTGTGGCAATACATTTATACTAATTCCATAAATTAATATGCTTGTTCTGTTAATTTTTGCTGTACGTTTTCGGTCGCTGTCGTTCATATTTCCACATATTTCTTTCAAATAAAACTGACAAAGAGAGAGAGAGAGAGAGGGTAAATAGAAAGGACAAGTGCACAATTGTCACACGCGAGCATGAATATAACCTCCAGTTAGCATTTATACTTGGTCCCAACAGTAAACCATTCGGATTATTATTCCATCCTTCGCAAGCTCTAATACACAAAAAATAATTTCAAGTGGTCTTGCGAGCACTTATATATTAAAAAATACCTGGATTTTCGACCCGCGTTAAAAATTCAAGTGCCAAATTTTTAACTGTACAGATTCATCAACATATCTAAAGCAAATCTTTTTCTATTATGTTGCAAAATACTGTTTTGATATATGGCTACCAATAATCTATATTGTTCAAATATAATGGATGTTTGTACCGTTTTTGATAAGAAGATTTCACTATTAAACAATAAATGTTGTTAAAAAACCAAAGCGTGGTTTGGCAGACTCATAAGAGCCAACGAGCAAGAGAAAGGTACAAACCCCCTCTGTGTATATACCTACACTCTTCCAATAGAATGGCACGGTTTTCGTTGATAAGCGCATTATCGTGCGCCTTCCACTATCTTCTCTAATTCAATGGTTTTGCTAAATTACTCGTGCTCTGGCCCCCGGTACCCTGGCCTAATATATTTTCAACACGGTCTGTTTTGATTAAAAATCTCGTTTTGCACTCAATGAATACATCACGTCTTTCGTGTTCGACAAACAGCCGGCAAGTTATGGAAGTAATTTTTTCCTTTTCAAGATGCATTTAGTATAGTACTACAGCAAGTAAGAAAGGAATTTTGTTCTATTAAATTATTAAATAAAGCTTGATCGCCAGCAATATATAGATTAGCACCTATGAACTTCTTCGAAAGTTATGAACCTATAGATAAAATCGTTAATCCATATTTTAAAGCAATATGTACGTAATTGATAAATATTTTTTGGAAATTGTAAATATTATTGGAAAAAATAGTTCTATTTCTTTATATGTAGCATGAACTATGGATACCGTATGGATAAATGGGGACAATAATCGTGAGTAGGATTATCATATTAGCTTCATCGAAAATGTAATTAGTGGGATGCGTATCCACAATTGGTGTTTGCTGTAGCCCCTCCTCAAATTACCAATTAGTATTACTGTAGGAAAATTGAAGTATAAAATCGCAAGTTGTTTATCTATAACTTCATTAGCAAATTTTCGTTCAGTCTTGATTGTTCGTAATTTTTATTATTACATTTAAATTTTAAAAAATGGGAAATCGCAAACGTGGTGCGTATTTGTCCAGACCAAAAAGTCACAAGAAACAGTTGAAACGGGCGCGTTTAGCAGAGCGTAGAAAAGTAGTTGAAAGAAATGCCAATGTTGACGATATGGAGATTGCGACCTATTCGGAAAAAGAAGCAACATTCCTTGAGAAATTGAAAAGTGAAAATCCAGAAGAAATACAAAAAATAAAACAAGAAAAAGAGACAACACTTTATGGAAAACGATGAGGATCAAACGATTAACTGCATGCAATTTTGGTAAAGTTGCAAAACTAAGAAAAACCACTTCAACAGCGAACACAGTAAAGGCTCTACTTTATGAAGACTTTTCTGGATCTGCGGCAACTCAGTACGGCATACAAAATGAAAGCAGAGCATTGGCCGAATTTGAAAAATTTCTGGCTTAGGAATAAGAAGCTGTGGTCTTTTTATAGACCAGAAATATCGGTTTCTAGCTGCATCTCCTAATGGCTTAGTAGGTGACGACGCCATTATTGAAATAAAAAGCCCTTATAATTCAAGGATGTTAACACCGAAAGAAGCAACAGAAAATAAACTTATAAAATATTTGATTATTGATAACAGCGGTGGCCTACTATTAAAAATAATCACAGCTACGTGCACCAAGTACAAGGTCAATTGAACATAACCAATAAAAATAAATGTTACTTTGTTGTATGGACGCCAAAAGGGTTGTTTTATCAAATTATATACAAAGATGAACATTTTTGGAAGAAACAACTTCCCAAACTTATCACCTTTTATAAAAGGGCACTCTTGCCGGATTTAATTGATCCCCGTAAAGTTAGAGGTCAGGAATTACGTAATATCTATATTTAAAAATTCTATATTTTACCAATAGTCAACACGTATATTTGTGTTAGTATATTATATTTACTCTGTGGGATAAGAGTGCGATAAGCAGACCGTCCATAAAGCTTCCACCGCAGGAGGTGCTGTAAATCTGTAAACACTTTAGTCAGAATAAAATAAGTTGAAACGAGCTATACTTCTTTTAATTTTGCATGTGTTCCACTCATAGTTTATCTGTACTGGGTTACTTCTGTACCTATTGTACTATTTGTTTATTATTTATTACCTGCTCACTATTATACTCTCTAGTCATTATAGACATCTAAGAAAATGTCAATAAAATCATCTTTCGATAAATCTGTGAAATCTGAAATCAACTCCCCTTTATTATCTATTGTTGTAATTGCTAATTCAGTCGGGATATTTGTAAATAAAGAAACATCTACACTAAATTTGGTACATACATAAATAGAAATCTACTAATTCCCAAGAATTTTGTATACTATAAATTGATTTATTCATGATATTACTAAGTATATAGCCAAAAACTTTTCCATAAAAATTCCAATAATAATTCACATTAGGTTATTTCAGTTGAATTCCGTCCACAACGTTTCCCGTAATGAAATCTATTATCTCTTGTTTAGGAATATGAGGCACAAGGAATCTTGCATTTATTTTTCTACCGGTAGTTAGCTGTTTGTGTTGCGTACATGGTATTTTACAGCTTTGAGAAATGCCGATTATTGTAATAATTTTGTTACATCATTTCGGAGTTCATAGACAATTTGGAAAAATTTTACAAGTGGCATATGAAAACAGTGGTCACATCAAGCTACCAACGTGGAGATATTTTAGATATTTATATTTCTGTTAATATTATTTGAAAAGTTTGATGTTAAAGCGAGGTGTACGTTTTTAATTGCCCAAACGTTATTAAAAAAAAATAAATAAAAAAATCGCTGTATCAGTAGACAGATAGATGATTCGAAAAAAATTCGTCCACTCCCTCAACTTTGAAATTGGCTCCCAAAAAATGTATCGAAATGTGCATAAAATTGAGTATATTTTGAGGTGTAAATGCCAGCGTTAAGCGAGAATTTAAACTGCGGCGAACCACTTGTGTGTACGGCTCCGAATAGCAGCCGAAAAATTATAAACCCACAATCAAAACTATGCTAATTATAAAGTTACAAAATACCTACTTCAGTAGATGAAAACAAAATCTGCAGTTGTTGTCAGACTTTATTTTTATAAAGGAACAACAAAAACCCTCTAAACAAAAAATAAGTAAAAATTGTTAAAAGGACAGAAGAAACATAAATTCCCAATAAATTACATGCCATGAAAACAGATATTGTAAATAAATAAAATATTAAAGATATAACAATAACTAAAAAAATGATAACAAAGAGAAGAATTGAAAACAAAAAAGGATTCTGAAGGAATAAAAAAGAACAATTCGTAATTATAAATTATGAAAATGTAACATTATATAATATTCGGTGTAGTACCCACGGCTGTGTATGCACATTCGCAGACAATTGTGCATTGAGCGCGCCGAGTTCTCGCAATTAGTTTTGCCACGTAACAGCTCCTATATATCGAAAACTTGTTGCTTCAAATTTCTCACTGTATGAACGTTATGGATGTTTTGATGAAATTTTTCACCATCAACGCCCATAAATTTTCTATTGGGTTCAAGTCCGGCAACCTACTTGGCCAGGGAATTAGTATAACTTCGGTGTTGTTGTCGAACCAATTCCTTACTATTCTTAATGTGTGGATTAGGGAATTTTATTGCAGTAGATGGATAGGACCTTCTGAAAAGATTATACGGGCCTAAGTCAGAAATACCTTTTCCAAAATATCTCTATACCCTTCTCTCGTTATACTAACGCTTTCCCCAGTACGGATATCAAACATCTACCCCCAGAAGCCGCAGCAACAGCACTTTTGGGGAATCATCGGACGTGGAGAAAACTTTCTTGTCCGAAAATATGACACCATTCCGGCACCGATTTATAATAGTCTGGGCGAATTGAAGTCGAGCAGCTGCATTTTCCGGTGTAATGGCTATTTTCCTGGCTGGTTTTCTGTAGTGTATGCCATTCTTATGCAAAACGTTTCTAATGGTTTGCGTTATGTACTATAAATCTGGCTTGTTCTGGCAGTGTTGCTGTATTCTACCGACATCTTCTACATTCAGAATTGGTTTTTATCCGGTTCTTGGTCTATTTTGGCATACACTACAGAAAACCAGCAAAGAAAATAGCCATTAGACCGGAAAATCCAGACAACTAGAAGAAGTGGGAGAATAATTATAATAAAGACTTTATTGTAGCTTTAAGTACACAAGACAAAAGAAAATGTAACATAAAGATAACAATAGTGACATAGTGACATAATGACAAAAATAGAGCTACAATCACAAGACGAAGTTCAGATAATGCTGCTTTACAACTTAACCTTGGTACACATGAGTTATATGAATGATAATGACAAAGCAACAATAAAAAAGTAAACAAACTAAGTAGACAAACATAATTATAAGTGCCTAAAATTTAACCAGACCTATCAATGATGGTGCACAAGTTAGCAGAGAAGGTAATACAAGGCCACAGCAGTATCACAGAGCCAAAAACTAAGAGAAGATTCACTGAAAGGGTGCTGTAAGATGTAATGCTTGCTCTTCAATCACTTGCAGCTTCTGGGGATGGTGCAGTACCGATGCCGATGCCGGTCCTTGGAAAAGTGTTAGTATAACTGGACGAATAACGGGAGAAGGGTACAGAGATATTTTGGAAGAAGCATTTCTGCCTTCCGCCCGTATAATCTTCCATCTGCTGTAAGACAATTCCCTAATCCACATATCTAGAATAGTAAAGAATTGGTTCTACAACAACCTCGAAGTTATACTAATTCCTTGGCCAAGCAGGTCGCCGGACTTGAACCTAAAAGAACATCTATGGGCGTTGATAGTGAAAAACTTTTCGGACACCCGTAACGTTTGTACAGTGAGGAATTTGGAGCAACGTCTTCCATGTATAGGAGCTGTTACGTGCAAAACTTACTGCCCTCAATAAGTAATTTATAGTTACGCGTTGCTCTTTTGTTTTCTTTAGAATTGTTTTTTTTTGTTTCAAATTCTTTTCTTTGTTATTATTACATTATCTTTTAGCGATTGTTTTTATTCAATATTTTATTTATTTACAATATGCATCTCCATGCAATGTAATTTATTGGGAATTTATGTTTATTATGTTGTTTTAATAATCTGTGCTTAATTTTTGTGTGGAGTATTTATCTACATGTCTTTTTTGATATTGCATTTATTTACAATTTGCTTTTGCATACAATTTTATTTATTAAGAATTTACGTTTTTTTTTGTCTCTTTTATATATAATTTTTACTTTCCTTTTTTGAAAGTGGTTTATTATTTGAATTTCATCATTTTATGCATTTTTTGTTCCTATAAAAATAAAATCTGACAATTGCAAATTTTGTTTTCATCTATCGTAACTTTTATAACTTTATAATTAGCACAGTTTTGATTGTGGGTTTATTATTTTCCGGAAGCTGCTACTCGGAGTCGTACCACACAAGTGGTTAGATAGCACCTAAGGAGATCTACACAAAAATTAAAATAAAATAGAAATGTGTCTTTGTTACGGTATAAATTATCAAGTTGTATGTATATTCTATAATGAAGGCAACGATATCTAAAAACAATTTCAGGTAGTTGTATTAAATTGGCTTTAACATATTCATTGCTCTTCAAAACAAAATGAAATTGACAAGTGAATTAGTAGATAAGCGCTAGTAGACGCGATCGATCTGAATCTGGCAAACAACGCGAAGAACCACAAAATGTGTTATTTCTAATAATGTAATTTTGTAATAGATTATCACTCTTTTTATGAAACAAATCTTAATCGAATTAATACCTAATATTTTAATCAATAATATATGTATACATATACATTGACATGTTGTTAGATTATTATCGAGACATTTTCCAAAAACAAAAATTTGGTTTCTTTATTCGATTATATCTCGGCAAATATTAACAATAGGGAAAATGTTTCAAATAGAAAAGATGGGAAATTTTATCTTTTACAAAAAAGGTCCTTACAATTTTTAACATAAAACCCACCGTTTCCGAGATATTTGCAAAAAGGCGTTTTTCAAGATGGCGGCTAACGCTCGCGGTTTCGGACGACACAAACTTGGTTTTATACTTAGGGGACACCTCTGACATAATCCAATCGAAAAATCAATTATCAGCATTTTTTGCGGAGCGAATGTCTAAAAATCCTGGACTACCAGGGCTTGTTCGGAGCCACCGAGCCGTATACACATATGTATACCGTACCGCTCCTAGCCCGCTTAGTGGCATTTCCTTGCTTTCCGCAGCATATTGGAGGTAGCAGATCCATTTTAGGATTTTTAAACTCCTACTCTCCGACGCGGCCGGGTTTCGAACCCAGGTCTTCTCGTTGTGAAACGTGATTTTCACCATTGAGCGACTAGGGGTTACATTGACATGTGTATCCTACAATTATTAAATATACGGCATATTTACGCATCCGATATTAATTACGATAGAGCCCGGACGAAAGTATAACGTTACCCTTACTAATAAAAAATGTAAATATCTAACTGGGAATCGTAAAGTAATACTTCAAGCGGTGTAAGCCATAAAATCTCGAGTGGATATGTATATTCTTTCTGGAAACCTTCAACCTACTATACTAAACATGGGCGAAGCTCGGTCTCTGACTTGTGGAAAGTAATATTGATAATCTGTCCTTGGCAAGGGTAGACAATTGAGACAATTGTTTGGCCTACAGTACATTCAATTAAATTAAAGATTCTAAATCAAATCATAATTTTTATTAATTAATTAATTATTATACTTATGAATTCATTTTTACAGTAGAATTAAAGAATTTCCTCTTACAAGGAGAAGGTAAGGTAATCGGATTTTTGTAATTTTTAATATTTATGGTACGTGTATTTTGGGCCTCAAATAAGAATATTTTGGAGTAGTTCGACACAACGTTCATAAATTACCGAGATAATCGATGTTGAAGTTTCACCCATCATTTAAATCCACTAGATATAAAACGGTTGTCAATTGGACTCGTGGCCTAGTCGATAGCGTTTTGGTGCGATCAGGTGCGATAGTCACGAGATCGCTGGTTCGGGTCTCGCCACCGGACATTTCTTTTTCTTCTATTCAAAACGCACCATATGTTTTTTCATTCTTCTTCTCATATTAAAAATCATGAACAAACGAAATATATGAACTATATGCAGGAACATTCTTGAAGTACTTCATTAAAATGCACAATCGGTTGATAAACAATATTAATTTTGAATTAAGTTAATAAGAAGGTAATAATTAAAAAAATGTTGCTTCCCATGTTCTATGATAACTACCATTCTGGCTCGTGCCACATTGTGTAAAATGTCGTATACTAGATATAAAATAATAGAAATTTTCATTTCCTACCTGACTCCGTTCGTTTTTTCTTTTGAAGAAACGTTATTATTAATTCAAAATGAATATTGTTTATCAACCGATTGTGTATTTTAATGAAGTACTTGAAGAATGTTCCTGCATATAGTTCATATATTTTGTTTGTTCATAATTTTTGATATGAGAAGAAGAATGAAAAACATTGTGCGTTTTGAATGGAAGAAAAAGAAATGTCCCGTGATGAGACTCGAACCAACGATCTCGTGAGTATCGCTCCAAAACGCTAACGACTAGGCCACGAGTTCAGTTGATAATCGTATTATATCTAGTGGATTTAACTGGTGGATGAAACTTCAACATGGATTATCTCGGTAACTTATGAACGTTGCGTCGAAGTACTCCAAAATATTCTTACTTAAGGTCCAAACTACATGTACCATAAATATCAAAAATTAAAAATCCGATTACCTTGCCTTCTCCTTGTTAGTATAAAAACTAATCTACTAATATAATGTCTCAGTAGTACAGTTAAGCACTTTCAAGTTATGTTCCTCTGGAAAATCTGAGACTAAATGTTCTTGACACAGCCTGAAACATTTCTGTTGCGTTATAGATCTAAATGTACTCAATGTGTACTTCCCTAACTCTAAATGTTGATAATATTCAAAGAAAAAGTTTATCAACGCATGGTATTTCTTGACACTAATATAGCAAATTGAGTTTGACATAAAAAATCACATTTGTCAAAACAATATACTTTGTACTTATAATCCTCAAGCTCATTATAATTAAGTTAAGGTATCAAACTAAGAAACATTTTATAGACTTACACCAGGCGTTGCTTTAAATAATGTAGGTGTCTCAACTTCTACAAAGCTGGCTTGATTTACTAAAAATTCACGCATGTTCATTAATATTGAAGACCTCCCTCTCAAGTTACGTTGCATTTCTGAAAACCTCAAATCTAAATATCGATATTGCATCCGCAATGGTTCTTTTGGTTTTTGATACTCCCTCAAATTAAATGGCAAATTTTCGTTGGCTTTGTTGAGTACAGTAAGTTTATCTACTAACACTTCAATACTTCCAGTACTTTGTTCTTTATTTACCATATTTTCTGGTCTTAGCACTACTATACCTTCCACTTTCAATATAGATTCATAAGGTAAAGAACTTAGTAACTGTTGTGTTGTAAAGTCCTGTAAAAATATAATCATAATGTTAAAGAGATTACACCCACTACAAATTCTTACCTTTTCCTTTATGATTAATTGTGTTACTCCATATCCATCTCTTAAAACGATAAACCTTTTCAGTCTTTGATACTGCAACCATCCACATAAAACAACTTTCTCCCCCACATTAGTATGTCTTAATTCTCCACAGGTATGTGTGCGATTAGTGTATAAGTTAATATTATTTGTTGGTAGTTTACTTTTATCAGATTTGTATAGATCCTTTTCAATATACGAGAATTTTTGTCGACATTGAAAATGTTGTTTACTGATATACCATAAAGCACAAGTACTTACTCTATTACTTTCCTGAAATGTAAAATGTACTACCAGCCTTAAAATATTAATATTTGTTGCACCTTTGGAAGTACTAGATTAATTCTGTAAGCATATTGAGCACACCGTTTTAGATGCATGATTAAAACCCAGTCATAATAAGCGAGAAAATATAATATCGATCCTGCAAACTTTGCTAGGCTCTTATGCTTTGTAACCCTAAAATCTGTTTCTTCGTCTTCTTTAACCTTAATTGGAAGCTTTCATTGACATCATAGTAATCAGAAGTACGATAAGTACCGCAAAGGCTACTGAAGCCGTGGTCATAGACTACCTAGCAGGGAGTGGGGACTTTTGGTATCTTTTTAAAATACTATTAGTGGGCCTAAATATCCGATATCCGGCCTCTAGAGAGTATACTACAAACAGTACAAACTGGAGGCAGCTATCCTTTATTAATTGTACTGCGTTTCCGTTTCAGTTAGTTTCAATCGCAGTAAGCCTGTGTGTATCACGTCTATACTGAGTTCTGAGTTAAACAATTTCAGATGTCTATGTCAACAAAATATTGTAAAAAGTGTTGTGTTTCTAATTATAAGGACGAGTTTTCCCATTGTTAGTTGTTATATTCTTTCTATGAAAACATATGTGAAATATTTATATACTTTCCAGACAGATTTCCTGTAAATAATGGCGAACAGTGCAAAATTTAGATTGATAGGGTGGGCAATCCAAATATCGCAGGATATGACAGAAAAACTTTCTATAATATTTGTTTTATATGTTCCAAGCATTTTATTGAAAATTGTTTGAGCGGTTGTATTGTGTATGTTACTATATATTCTCTAACCCTGCAAAAGCTGAAGCAATGGCTGATCACCTTCAGATCATCTACGAAGGTCCGCGGGAGTGCGATTCCGACGAGGAACTTAAAGAAGAAGCGGGGAGGCTCTCCGAAAACCTCCATAGTGCTCCTCAGAGGTCGAATATTAGAAACGACTTGCCAGCCAAAGACAAGGAAGGAAAAAGATGGGTCACTCTCTAACTTTAAAAAGTATACGGATTTTGGCTACATCTATAGTTGCGTCAGGGAACTATAAACATAGTTATCAAAAAAAATCGTGTAGGAACCTGTTAGAGAGTAAGCGGTAAATTCAAATCTCCTTCCATATATTTTCTTCAATTTCATATTTAATTTAAACTCAAATCCCTTCCTATTTGTTTTAATATGTATAATATCGCCGTTGATATTGCAAAATTTTAAAAATCAATTTCTGGATTTAACAAAGGCAGATAATAGTTTTGTACACTTCATCATAGGAATAGTAAACCAAATTTTTGTTCATATAGGAGTGATATCAACGACGATAAGTATATATGTTTCTATTATACAAGACACACATACTTTATTATATATAAATTAAAACAAATTAGAAGAGCATTTGGGTTTACAATTTAGTGTCATTTTACTTATCAACCATTAAGTTATTAATGTAAATATTGTATATGGTAATGAAGCATTTGTAATTACCAATATCGATTGCAATAGAATTTAGATAAAAATGTAGAAAAGGGAAGTAATAAAAATAAATATATAGTTTAAATAATTATTGTTTACTTTCGATCACTTGTATGTGTTGATAAATATTGATCTGAATAGAAATACAGATACATAACTTATTCAAAAATGTTTTTGTTACTTAACTGTATATTGCTCACAAAATGTACAGTATACATTTTGCAAAAATTATTAATTTACTGTTAAACTAGTCTCATTTAAAGCACTTTGAGGTGTACAAATACAAAAAAATCACAAACTAAACGCTTGCTAAGTCTGTAATCACAAAAAACAGAAATTGAATAAGTTAACATATTGTTTAAGTAAACTTTTACATTTTACTGATCAGGCTTATTAACAGTTATAATCAATTCAATTAACATATTATTAATCTGTATATTCAAAAACAATATACTCAAACTTAATGTAAAATAGAAAGAATAGAAGTATGTAGTTTGAGATCTAACTTATCAAGATATAAAATATATTTATAGAGTGCTCTGACCAGAAAGCTTTTTCATCGCCAACTATTTACATATATAATTACAAATAATATGTACTTTTATAAAAAGTATATTGAATTTGATATTGACCTATATCCTTTTCTTTTTCTTTTGATATTTTAACAGGGCCATACTAGTTATTGTATCTGTCTTTGCTCTGTGTACATCTTTGCCATTAAGTATTTTGTTGACTAGATTTATATACCTGTATATTACAATATTTATAGTCAGATCAATAAATATATCAGAACTACTTTTATGAGGCTCACAGAAAAAGTCAAATATCTCCTCTGAGTACTCATTTTTTAATGTTTCGTTCAAATAATCGCCAATCCCATACACACTGATTATATTTGGCAGTATTCCTAATATTGAATATGTAATCCTTTCGAAGATTAACATAAACCCTTCTGAAGGATGGAATGGCGTGGCATCTTTGTATTGCATTCTTCTGACATATTCATTCGCCTCTAAATCCACACTGCTACAAAGTTTTGTTTTGCAGGCTGTGCACATACTTCTTCGCCAAAGTTTTCGAATAATAAAACCTGCCACATATGAAGTAATAAAATTTTTATAAGAAGATGTTATATTTCCAGTTGTGGTATTTAATATTTAAACATATTAAAATTTCAATTGTATGCTGAAATCTAGTGTATGTTTTACATGTTATATAGTTCATTTGTGTTAAATGAAATAAAAAAAAACAACAATTACGGTATGTAGGAAAAGGAGATATTTATGTATTTAGGTATTAACTTGCTGACTCTGACAATTACGAGACACGAACTCGCTCGAACGAAGCACGACAATTCACGAACACTGAGTTTCGGTGCGACCGAAGTTTCGGCTGAGTTTTGGCCGAAACCGAAACTATGGCCGAAACTGGCCGAAACCGAAACCGAAACCGAATGTTCGGTCGGCCACTAGTATTTATTAATGTCCGACCGAAACAGGATTTGCAGCCGAAATCGAAACCGAAACCGAACCTTCGGCCTCGGTCTCAGTTTCGGCCGTAACCGAAACCGAAACCGAAACTTATTTAAACATATTAAAATTTCAATTGTATGCTGAAATCTAGTGTATGTTTTACATGTTATATAGTTCATTTGTGTTAAATGAAATAAAAAAAACAACAATTACGGTATGTAGGAAAAGGAGATATTTATGTATCTAGGTATTAACTTGCTGACTCTGACAATTACGAGACACGAACTCGCTCGAACGAAGCACGACAATTCACGAACACTGAGTTTCGGTGCGGCCGAAGTTTCGGCTGAGTTTTGGCCGAAACCGAAACTGTGGCCGAAACTAGATTTTTTGGCCGAAACCGAATGTTCGGTCGGCCACTAGTATTTATTAATGTCCGACCGAAACAGGATTTGCAGCCGAAACCGAAACCGAAACCGAACCTTCGGCCTCGGTCTCAGTTTCGGCCGTAACCGAAACCGAAACTTATTTAAACATATTAAAATTTCAATTGTATGCTGAAATCTAGTGTATGTTTTACATGTTATATAGTTCATTTGTGTTAAATGAAATAAAAAACAACAATTACGGTATGTAGGAAAAGGAGATATTTATGTATTTAGGTATTAACTTGCTGACCCTTACAATTACGAGACACGAACTCGCTCGAACGAAGCACGACAATTCACGAACACTGAGTTTCGGTGCGGCCGAAGTTTCGGCTGAGTTTTGGCCGAAACCGAAACTATGGCCGAAACTAGATTTTTGGCCGAAACTGGCCGAAACCGAATGTTCGGTCGGCCACTAGTATTTATACACGAAACAATTTGAGGTCGTGCAGGTAAAGGCAACTTTCTAACCAGAAAATCTTTTAAATTACTTAATATGCCTGCCGATTCATCCTCTTCGCAATTTGCACCAACTGCACGCGTAGATACCAAGTTATTTACAATTAACGATTTATTTGAATTCTTAAAGCCAGAACAAGTTGGATTAATGTTTCTGTGTCCCTGGCTTCGAATACAAGAAAAATAATTTTCTACTGGGTCCTGATTAAAATTTCTTGGGGCCAAGTATTTAAAACCTTTACTTCTTAATACTTTCCACAAATATATAAAATTTTGTAAGGGAAATATCCAATTGCGGAGAGAAGGTGTAACTACGCATTCTGTTGACTGTTGTTCTCTATAAAAATACATTGACTTCAGCACTGGCAAGCAATTTTGCCAGAACTCCAAATGTGGTGATTTATCTCTAAGAACTGTACGAAGTCGTTTGCCGTGAGGGGCATGTAAAGCAGCGCCGTTAACACTATCAAACAGCGCATCGAAAGATAAAAGCAGATCCGCAGTATGTGCTGCAGCTGGATCCAAGTAAAACTTGGATTCTCTTGGCAATTCCTTGCTGTAATCTGCAGCTAAATGCATAGCAGTTCCAACAGTATGACTGAACACTTGCGTACAATTTTTTACTCGCATCTTCCTCATTTTGCTTGGAATTACATGTTCATTACATGTGTTGTTTTTATGTAAGATCAACCAACAAGGATCAGCAACATGCAGTACGTTTAATATGCGGAAAATCTCGCGTAGCACCTATAAAAACAATTTCACTGCCCCGCTTGGAACTTTGCGCCGCTAAATTACTAGCAAATTTATATCAATCCGTTATAAGCGCGTTAAAACTAAATTTTGGCAAAATCAATTTCTATTCAGATTCCACAATAGCTTTATACTGGATTAAAACTTCACCACATCTCTTAAAAACATTCGAAGCCAATCGAGTATCAGAAATACAATCGTTAACAAATCAACACAGTTGGTATCATATTGTAACACATGATAACCCTGCTGATTTTATATCTCGGGGGCAATTGCCATTAGAATTCCTTCATAATGAAATGTGGTTAAATGGGCCATCATGGTTGGCCAGTGAAGAAACGTTTTGGAAAAAACAGAAATAGCATCGATTAATGCAGCTGAACGGGGAAGGCAATATTACCATGACTGCGTTAAATGAAAAATTAAATAAAATTAATTCTAATGATCAAAATAACCTTTTTAAACAATTTTCGACGATAAATAAGTTAAATCGATTTGTGGCCCTTTGCCACCGATTAGCAACAAACAAACATTCAAATAATAAAATTACAGGAGAACTTACTGTTCAAGAAATACAAGATGCTCATCTCCATGTAATAAATTTAACACAGAATGTAGACTTTTCTAGGGAAATGAATAATTTACTAAAGGGTAAACAGGTACATAATGCCAGCAGCCTACTACGATTAAACCCTTTTATTGATGACCATGGGATTATCCGGGTAGGTGGAAGGTTAAAGGAAGCCATTGTTGATTATTCCCAAAAATATCCAATTTTGTTACCTCGAAACAATCACGTTACTGATCTCATCATACGAAATGAACATTTAAAAAATTGGCACACTGGAATTCAAAATACTCTAAATCTCGTTAGACAAAGATATTGGCCTATTGACGGTAAAAATCGAGTAAGATACATAATACACAAATGCATGTCTTGCTTTAAAATGAATCCTAAGTCACCTAATTATCTAATGGGTAATCTACCGAAACATAGGCTCACTCAATGGCGACCTTTCGAAAATACAGGTTGGACTATTGCGGTCCGTTTCTAATAAAAGAAAAGAAATTTAGAAATCGAGCCGTAATTAAATCGTACATAGTTATATTTATCTGCTGTGCTAGCAAGGCTATGCATCTTGAGCTCGTAACTGATTTAACTACGGAGTCGTGTTTAGCGGCAATTAGAAGATTTTTTGTCGCAGGGGCAAATCAAAAAATATGTACTCTGATAACGCAACGAATTTCGTTGGCGCTAAAAATGAAATTTTAAAGACAAGAGCATTGCTCCTATCATCGGTTCACAATAACAAAATCACACATGAGTTGTCTGATGAAGGTATAAACTGGCACCTTATACCTCCCCGATCTCCTCATTTTGGTGGTTTGTGGGAGGCAGGGGTGAAGAATTTCAAAGCGCATTTATATCGAACCGTGGGCAAGGGTCTCTTTACATATGAACAATTCAATACATTTGTAATTGAAATCGAGTCAATTTTAAACTCACGTCTTCTAACACCCTTATCATCAGATCCTAATGACTTTTCCGCCCTCACTCCATCACATTTCCTCATTGGAGATTCTTTAAAAACATGCCACAACAAGATGTTCAAGAAGTGCCAATCAACCGGCTATCTAAATATCAACACATCCAAAGGGTCAAGGAGCATTTCTGGAGACGCTGGCATAAAGAATACCTCAATGAATTATTATTAAGAAGCAAGTGGTACAAAAATGATTCAAATCAGATCAAGATTGATACTCTGGTCACTATAAGAGAAGAAAATATTCCACCTATGCATTGGAGCATGGGTCGCATTATAGCAGTACATCGGGGAGAAGATGGGATTGTGCGTGTTGCAACAGTGAAAACCGCGCGTGGCATTTTTAAGAGATGTGTTAAAAAGCTATGTCCCCTACCAATTGATCAGTGAACCAGTGTGACTAAGTTAATATTTAGTTTAATTTTTTATTGTTTTTATGATTTGAATTGTACTACGTAAATTAATATGTTTTAGTCATCAATTTTAATATAAACAAAGTTGTGAATAATTTTAAGCACTTTGATGGTAACCCTTTTTGAACGCAGTTCGTTCAAGGCGAGCGGCTATGTTACGAGCACGTAACAGTTTTGTCATTATGTTCTAATTGTATTGATAGATGGCGACATAAATTAATATAAATATTTGTAGAACTTGCGCACGCGTGGTGGAGGACAATGCATTGTGGGTAGTGAAAAAACAGTACAAAAAAGAATTCCGTTAAGCAAAGAACGAAGCATGTCTAGCAATAAATAGTTAAAAATATATTAGTAAAATTTTGAGTGGTTAATATTTTATTTTCTGCACACCCGATTACTCCAAGTCTTAAACCGCTTGGACGTGCGCGACAATGTCGACCAGCGAAAGAAGTTAATAAGAAAAACGACTAAAAAGTCACGCGCATGCGCACAGACATAAGCCAAATACAATTAACCATGAAATTCGATCCAGACCTTTTCTTTCAATAGTAATTTAATATTTCTTATCTGTTACAAGTATTATAACAGATAAGAGGCAAGGAACAGCCGAAAGCGTACCGCTGCACATCGGGCCAGTTCGCCCTCTTCGGCTGGTTCCCCCACTATGACGAATATTTCGCCAGGCAAGTGAGGGGAAGCTGGCAAGTAGTTTCTAATATTCGACCTCTGGAAGACCGCCGATGTACGAATGATCCCGAAATCAGGAAGAGACCCGAAGTTCTCCCAAAATTACCGCCCCATGAGCCTGCTGTCAGGTCTCTCAAAGGCAGCAGAGGCAATAATTTTAAGCCGTCTTCGAGATGATTTGGAGGCCAAACAGAGGAGAGGTGCGCGTGTGGGGGCGGGATAGAGGGGGGTTGTTGTGGGGCAGTCGGGGTGAATGAATGTATTGTATTGTAATGTATTGTTTGTATTTCGTTAATTAATTAAATTGTTATTTGTAAAAAGTGTTGCTGACATTTAAATAATCGACCATCCTACATCATTTGGAGAAGCTCCTACAATACAAAAACTGAATTAAACATATAAATATAGAAGAAAAAACAACAAGATACACTTACAAATACAAATAAAAATAAACAAGTACATAAAAAATAAATATGTACAAATTATTGGACAGAAGAGACTTCTTCGGAAATAATTGTTTGAATATGTTATGGATTCCTTGTCACCAATTATTTTCTTACAAAGCAAATATAATATAATAATTTTTGGATTTCTGGCAAGTGTTCGTAATCTACAAAATCACCAAAAACATCTAATAAATTTAACCAATGCATCAAATTATCCTGTAAAAATGAAGACTGTCGTTTGTCGTGGGGTAGTTGGCCACTCCGCATCAAAAGCAAGATATAGGTCCTTAAATAAAATAGTAACTTGATTCAGTTGTTATTGAGCTAATAGTTAGAAACAAATTACCAACTAAATATAATGTGGGCACTGCTACTCTTGAATGTCTATTGTTTTTCATTAAACACTTGATGAAATACTAAATACCTGGCCAGTAAGAGGGGGATGAATGTTAAATCTAATCGTTTGAACGTTGAACTTAAATCAGACAGCAGCCGTAGATGTCGCTATAATTAAGGTTGTACATATCTACTTATAAATATCGACCATTGTCAAATATTGGCCATTTTTGTTTTTAATCTGATTTGGTAGGTTAGTTTTTATTCAATCTTTTCACGTCTATTTAATCATTAAACACATTTAATAATAATAATAATTTGGAAATACATTGTATAACAGTGAATATAATATTCAATAATTACACAAGGTAAGTTAATATAATTTGTTTTATGTTATGTACCACATTACATAAAATAAAATTATTTGTAGGAAGGAAGATGAGGAAGTGTACACATAATGAAATGTCGTGTATTGAATTGCACGTTTGAATATAGTCTTGTGTATCAATTTCCTTAAGAAGAGCAGCACTATCTGTAAAAGCATGTGGGAACCCAAACTTGTTCAACGTGGACAAGGAGAAACTCAAGAACTTCCATATTGGCAAAGCTACTATAATCCTAAGTATTTAATCAAAAACAATAGGCATTCAAGAGTAGCAGTCCCCACAATACGTTTAGCTGGTAATTTGCTTCTAAGTATTAGCTTAATAACAACAGAATCAAATTATTATTTTATTTAAGGACCTATATTGTTACCAGTTGCTTTTGATTTGGAGTTGCCAACTACTCCAGGACAAAAGACAGTCTTCAGTCAAATGAGACAATTTGGGTGTAGTTGAGTAAACTGTATACCTACATTCTACGGTATTTATCCAAACATTGTTATAAACGATTTTTAGAGGATAATTTGATGCTTCGGCTAAATCGACAAATTTGCTCATTAAAATTATGTTTGCTTGGTAATAAAATAATTGCTGGCAAGGATTCCATAACATATTCAAACAATGATTTCTGAAGAAGTCTTTTCTGTCCAATAACTTGTAGACATCTATTTTTTATATACTTGTTTGTTTTTATATGTATTTGTAACTGTATTTTTATATGTATTTGTAACTGTATTTTTATATCTTGTTTCTTCTATATTTATATATTGTTTAATTCAATTTTTGTATATACAGCGTGTACCAAAATTGCTGGGACATAGAGCTACTACGTATTGTAGAGGTCAAAATAAGTTCAATGGACGCAATTTATATATATACCAAAATGTATCGTTTGTCCGTGAGAAGAGTTCAAAGTTTACTTAAAAAATAACGTTTTTGTACGCTGTTTAGAAATGCGCGAAACAAATTTAATGAAATTTGGGAAAAGTACATTTTAGAGGATTACGCTACTTTCAGTAATCAAAAACCGAGAGGAAATTGTAGGAGGGTTAAAACCACCCTCACCCCCTGGTAATGTTTTAAAATTATTTCTTAGGGGTGGTAATACGGTTCTAAGCCTTCTTTTAGCGGGAAGGCTTATTCATCATCTTCATTTTTTGACTCTTATAACAACTCCGCATTTCGCATAGTTTCGAAGGGAAAAATGTTTTCTCAACTACTGATCACCTACATTCTTAGTACAGGTTTAATAAAATTATAATACAAAATTTACTTGGCGGTGGACACAAAGACATAAATCATGATTTTGAGGAAACAAATTCATAATCATCCCAGTTTATTGTTGACAGTAAATAATTTCAATAATTTGTTCACTTTCAGTTGCTTTTGTATTCTTTTTTTTAATGCGATCACCGTTATTGCTTTAATTGCTATTTCTGTTGTTGTTGCAATTACTTTGGCAGCTATCAAATATGGATTTCCCTTTTAATGGGCAGACAGACGTGCTATTAGTTCTTGGATACTGTCAAGGTCGCGAAAGTGTCGGGCGTGTATCAAGAGAGGTGTCCAAATCGGACAATTCTAAATCACAAAACTTTTGCCTGAATCGACGTCTTCGAGAAACAGGAATGTTGAAGCCAGTCAGAACCAGTTGATCAGGGTTCACGTTTAAATTTTTCACAAATTGTTCGGGAGCGCTGAGTAGTCGACAACGGATTCCACACTAATATCTTGTTTACTGATGAGTCTTGTTTTACACGTCGTGGCATGACGACACAATGAGCATATTTATGCAGATGAAAATCCACATGCTATTAAAGGTAGATATCAGTGAGAATTTAAAATTAATGTCTGGGTCGGAATTATTGACAATTTTTTGGTTGGGCCGTTCCGATTGCCTGATTGTTTAAGTGGCGCTAATTACATTTGTTTCCTTCAAGAAATTTTGCCAGAAGACTTGTCCCTTAATTTGCGTCGAAACATGTTCTTCATGCACGACGGTGCACCACCTCATTCTGCACGTGCCGTAAGAGAATATCTTAATGAACAATTTGCTGGTAGATGGATTGGTAGAGGACAAGAAGCACCCATTCAATGGCCTCCGCGGTCTCCAGATTTACATCCTTGCGACTTCTTCATCTGGGGAGCGTTAAAAACACAAGTGTACCAAGTTCAAATTAATAGTTCTGAAGAACTGTGGGACAGAATTCAAAATGCTGTAAACGCACTAGGAGATAACGACGATGTTTTAAGAAGGGTGCATTTCAATTTTTACTCCGAATTGACCTCTGCATTAACGAAGATGGAGGTCACATTGAACACCTGTTGTAACAAAAGTTTTGTCTTTACCGCCAAGTAAATTTTCTATTATAGTTTTAATAAACTTGTACTAAGAATGTAGATCAGGTATGGGCAACCTCCGGCCCGCTACTGAATTCTTTCGTTGCATATTAGCACGGCTCGTCTAAACTTAATTCATAATGAATCATAAGGATACTACAAAAATGTATATTTTTCAAGATTACTCACAGCATAAAACTTCTACAAAAAAGGTTGCCCATGCCTGATGTAGATGATCAGTATTTGAAAATATATTTTTTTCCTTCGAAACTATGCGAAATACGGAGTTTTTATAAGAGTCAAAAAAAATGAAGATGATGAATAAGCCTTCCCGCTAAAAGAAGGCCTAGAACCGTATTACCACCCCTAAGAAATAATTTAAAAACATTATCAGGGGGTGAGGGTGGTTTCACCCTTCTACAATTTCCTTTCGGTTTCTTTGATTACTGAAAGTAGGATAATCCTCTAAAATGTACTTTTCCAAATTTCATTAAATTTGTTTCGCGCATTTCTGAACAGCGTACAAAAACGTGATTTTTTAATTAAACTTTGAACTCTTCTCACGGACAAACGATACATTTTGGTATATATATAAGTTGCGTCCATTCGACTTATTTTGACCTCTTCAATACGTGGTAGCTCTATGTCCCAGCAATTCTGGGACAGGCTGTATGTACTTGTAAGTCCATGCACTTGATGCAGGACATTTTGCATACTCTACCCACTCAATTTGTAAAAATGAGTCCCTGGGTTTAATTTTCTGCTGTAATAATGGATGGATAGAGTGTAGTTCATGGACACACTTCCTACAAGTCTTTAGTGGGTCTGCAACATCGATAAGCTATGCTAAGCCAAATCCATGATATAATACTGCACGTTTACTATAACTGATATTTTTATTTTTCAATTTGTGGATTTTACTCCTTTTGTTCATAGATATTTAGTTCTTGTATTTCATGTATCTAAAGTTCAATTTCAATATTACACCGAGCGATGCAAACTCTTTTTGTTTTAATTATCTTCTATTGTTATTAGATATGCTATTATTATTGTGTATTAAATACCTTTATTTTCAATATTTCCGGTTTTTATTTGTCTTAAATATAATTTATTTTGTTATCATTAAATGTATCATGCTTATTGGTTTTCTAGCAATTAGTTTATATAAAATTTCAGCAATTAATGTTGCTGAAATGTTATCTAAATTACATGTTAGAAAACCACTAAACAGAAAAGTAATTTCCATGTCTACATACAAACTATTTCAAACGTCCCGCGCTTGTCAGTATTTCAGACGGCCACCGTAGAGGACATAAGAAAATACCGTTTAATAGTTCTCAGATTCCCCGGCCTGGTAGTAATCCACAACCCTCATTATAGCGACATTTTCGGCTGCCGTCTGATTTAAATTCAACGTTCAAACGATTAGATTTAACATTCCTCCCCCTGGTGCAGTGCTGCCACGCCAAATAGTGTTGAAATCCGTAGATTCGATCGTAAGAAATCAGTAGATTCCATTAAAAATAGGTAGATGCTATGAAAAATCGGTAGATCCCATTAATATTCGGTAGATTCAATATTCAAATTCATTAATAATGCAAAACAGTCTATACTGCCTGATATTTCGCAAGCTCTTATGAAAACCAAAATACGAAAGTGGTTAACGTTGTAGTATAATAAAAACTTACACAATATATCCTTATTAGAAAAACAACAATTTAACAATATATATATATATAAAGTAAAAAATAGCACGTATATGATAACTGGTTAGCTATATGATTTGGTTAATATCTTAATTACATACGTATAATCACTATCATTGGCATACGCATAATTAAATTGTTTCGTCCACAATTTTTTAATACATTGTTCATCAGATGGAGCCACCGTTATGGTGTTAAAATCTTGAATGATGAACGTTCGGAGATCGACTTTCTGAACTGGGGCCGAGACAGAAGCCACCCTGGCCCCCTAGTCCTCATTTTGGCGGCCACAATCTCACAGCTGGTAATTGAGAAGGTTTGATCCTGGGGATCGGGTCACTAGATTATTCTTCTGGATGAATACGGGTTGACTCTTTGGTACCGTCAAACGTCGAGAAGAGACTGCACCCTCCGCACTTGGGTCTTGGGCGGGGGCCTGTTCCGGTCGAGCTCTGCGATATGTTGGAGCACTGGGTTGTCAGATCTGGCTATCCTCTCCATCGTACCTCTCGTGAGCTGGGTGATGAACTCGCCGAGAGGCACGACTCCCAGATCGTCATGGAGTTGTTGGTTTCTGACAAACCACGGTGCCCCGACGATCAGCCTTAGTATTTTGTTTTGAGCTCTGATGAGTTTCTGCAACCGAGACTTCGCTGCGGTTGACCAGGACAGCGCTCCATATGTGAGTATAGGTCTCAGAAAGATCGTATAGATGAGCACCCTTATTCTTAAATTTAGAGTCGAGCTTACACATAGGAGCGGCAGCAGCGTCCTTCTCGCATTAAGGTACTTCTTCATGACCGAATCCACGTGGGCCCTGAAGGTCAAGCTTTTGTCTAGAGTCACGCCGAGATATTTGACTTCTCGCTTCCAAGGCAATCTATGGTTCCCCGCAAAGATGTTGTCTGCGAGGATACCTCTTTTCCTAGTAAAGCGGATTGCCTCGCACTTGTCGATGTTCACCTTGACTCTCCACTTATTAGCCCACTCCAGGATTCCGTCCGTGGCCGCCTGAAGTCTTCTACAGATTAGGTCGTCGTCCACACCGCCGTGACGTCCGCGTACACTGCCAGGGAGGTCGCCGTCGTCCTCGGCAGGTCGGAGGCGTAGATCAGAAAAAGCTCCGGTCCGAGAAGGGAGCCTTGCGGAACGCCGCACTCACTGGGCCTCAAGGTGGATCTGTGATCCCCAATTTTGACCACGAATCTTCTTCCCTCAAGATAGGATTGTACGATCCTGGCCAACTGGCTGTTCATGCCGGCTCTAATCATTTTGACGATTAGGCCAGCGTGCCAGACGGTGTCAAAAGCGTTGGCCAGGTCGAAAAATACCGCCCCGACCGTCTCCCTTCTCTCCAAGGCCTCTTGGACTGCCTCCGTGATTCGAGAAAGTTGAAAATCTGTAGACAGTCCGGGCCGGAAGCCAAACTGTTCGTCTTCTAGCACCTGTTTGGCCTCCAGATCATCTCGGAGACGGCTTAAAATTACTGCCTCTGCTGCCTTTGAGAGACCTGACAGCAGGCTCATGGGGCGGTAATTCTGGCGGAACTTCGAGTCTCTTCCCGATTTGGAGATCATTCGTACATCGGCGGTCTTCCAGACCGCCCAGCGTTAAGATTCCATTAATGATGTTGACGAATTTATGTAATAATGGTTTCGGCAACATCTTGAGCGCGGCGTTGGTTATGCAATCCGTTCCCGGAGCCTTCCTCGGTTTCGTCGTCCCGATGTACGCCTCCAACTCTTCGATGGTCGCCGGCGGAATCGCTGCCGCAGGAGCACTATGGAGGTTTTCGGAGAGCCTCTCCGCTTCTTCTTTAAGTTCCTCGTCGGAGTCGCACTCCCGCGGACCTTCGTAGATGATCTGAAGGTGATCAGCCATCGCTTTTCCAGGGTCATCGTAGAGCATCCCAGTCGTTCCCTGAAGCGGCGCAGGTCCTCTGTTTCCTGCGCTCATTTTCAGGGCCCTGGAAAGCTTCCACAGGGATCCGTCGGCGACAGCCAAGGACGACACGTGGTCGGGCCATCTCTCCTGGCGGAATCTGCGCAGCTCTTCTCTGAGTCGGGTCGTCGGTTTTGTTGGCCCTTCGTTTCTCTTTTAATAGTTCCTTCAGAGCCGGAGACAGCCACTGTTGGTAACTATGCTGTCTACGAAGAAACGTCGCCCCGGAAATAGAATCCCGGATGATGTTTGTAAGCGCGACGGCCGCTCCCTCCAGGCTGTGAGGTCCATCGACGTCGCCTATTTCATCAGCGCGGTGCTCCGCAGCCTCGGCAAACCGGGCCCAATCCACGCTCTGTAGAGGGGGAGGATCCAATCTTCGCGTCCTACCAACCAGGTCGATGATGATTGGGTTATGGTCAGACATCTCCGGGACCGAAGTGACTACCATAGGTCCTCGGAGTCCTCTTGTGATGGCGAAGTCGAGTATGTCCGGCCTTGCGGTCACCCGGGCGCAACCACGTCTCGCCAATGAGGCCGACGTCAACGGCCTCCTGGGAGAGGAATGCTGCCAGTTCATCGTGCTTCCCGGACAGGCCGTTCGCGTTCCATGCCATAATCTTCAGCGCAGGGGCATTATCCTCCACACACGAATTAGCCATTTCTAACAGAATAATTCTCGGTCGAGCAGAACGCCTGAATAGACTCCGCAACGCTAGCAAGGTGTTGTACTGTGTTGCGGAGCGCCAAAAGGACTTGGGACATCTCATCCGATTTTTGTAATTTAACTTTCCTGCCCGACCGAGGCGTCGGGGCTGCATTCGTGTGGGCCCTGTTGTTCTGGGCTTTGGGGGTCTTCGGCGTCTTCTGCGCTGGAGTGACACCAGGGGCTGTCCGGAATCCGGCCGCCACTTGTGCGAAGGTACCACTAGCACTTTGGATGGAAATGGGCTGGTTATTCTCTTGGAGTTTCCGGGGCATCTCCTGTCGGATTGGAACCGGCTTCCACTTCGGGCACTTGGAACAACCTCTGTAGTTTGCCGGGTGGCGGTCCTCACAATTAGCGCATGTAGGGGGCTCAGTCTTCGGCCGCGGGCACTCACTAGCCGCGTGGCCCCCGCCGCAGGCGACGCATTTTCGGGGGCAGTACAGCGCGATTGCGCATGCCCATACCGCTGACAACGGAAGCATTGTCCCAGCCCTGGACGACCTCTCATAGTCTCTACAGTTATGTCCAGGAGAATACTTCCGTTAGTTGGTAAATGTCTTTATATTTCTTGTCAATCTTGACTAGCACGAGCGACATGCCCCTCTCCCCCAGGCTTCTTCAGCCTGACCACTCCTTCTGAATGAAATGCTGGTGGTCGCGGCGTTTATTAGGGGCCCCGGCTGATCACGAGCCCGCTGGGCCGGTGCATCTCCGGAAGGACCAGCGTGAACCACGCCACTAGGAACGACATCTATACGATCCATATCCTCTTGGAATTTGCGGATTTTCTTCGCAATAGGAGTCGCGGAAGGGCGAGTGGTGGACGCCTCGCTCCCCGCGTTCGAACTTTCAGATGCATCCTCAGGGGAAGCAGGCCGTTTTTTAGATTTACGACCCCTTCGTTTGCCAACAACAGTGGCGGAAGCCTGGAAAGAAGCGTTCAAATCAACCATTTCAGGAGTGTTCGTTTCTTGTGATACGGGTGACTTCGGATGTAAGTTGTCACCCGCTCCAAATAGACTAGTCGCCACTGTGCTCTTTTCTCCGCGAGATTGGAATATTTTCACGAGAGTCTCGACGAATTTATGAATTTCAGACGTCGGAAGCTCTTTTAGATCGATGATACGCGGCTTCTTAATCTGAGCAGGAATAGGGGTGTCGATCGTTCTGATGTCGTCTTGTGTATCAGCTACCGTCCCAGAAGGAGGGGGCGAGTGTACGTCTACGGTAGTGATAATGGTATTGGGCGGAGTTCTTTGCATCGTTAATTTATTTACTAACGGTTCAAAATAGTATATAAAAATATTGTTTATTTAAAATTGTAAGGGACGGTTGGGACGGACCGGCAGTGGGTGTAAAGTGCCCACTCCCGGCCTAACAAAAGACAAATATGTAGATATAAAAACAGCTAAAACAATAAATAAGTGTATAAATTTTTTAAAAACTTTATATAAAACTGAAAGGAGATTGTTCGATCTTATTTTCTTTTTTAATTTAATTTATTCTTTTTTTTTAATTGTTCTTTTATTTTTAATCCTTTTTTTATTCTTTTATTTTTTATTCTTTTCTATTATTTTATTTTTCTTTCCTTTTCTCTTAATTTTTTTGTTCCCTCTAATCTCCTTTATTTAATTAAAAACGGGAAAGTCTTAATGAACAGCGATGTCTTCTTTATAAGAGTGGGTTTTTGCCCTCGTCAAATAATATTCCTGAAAACAGGAATCGTCGAAGGAATTCTTCTTTTGCCTATACGGCGGTCGTCTGGTTTATCGGGCAATCCAATCTCTCGCACGCCGGGCAAGCCGTCAAGCCACGGGGTGTGCGACAAGGAACACTCGACTCCAATCCCTCCCAATGCACAAGAGTGGGATGGAGTCCGATGCGGTCAGCTGAGAAGATCGCCGGCTCTGGCGGTGCAGTGGCAGATGGGAAATTCCCATCTGCCACTGCACCGCCATCACCAGTCATCAAATGACAACATGTCGATTTCTCGTTTAATCGAACCGTTTCGATATTCCGAGAACAAGAAACGCCACTCCTTTTTCATTACGGCCTTATCAAATCCACCGAGTTTTTCCGCGACAATCCAACCTTCACTGAACCTACAATCCCGATCATCATCTTTCAAGGCGGTTTCACTATCAAAAACACGCAAGGAAGTGAAAAATTCATCATTAATATAAAATAATCTTCGTTGGATTTGATTTGCAGCCTCTATATAAAAATTCAAACAATTCTGGCGAATTCTATGAACGATTTCCTCATTTTCGGTGGTATTGTTTGATTTGAGTTTTCTATAACGTCGTGGCATTCTTCTCCG
Source organism: Chrysina gloriosa (assembly GCA_038088585.1). Lineage (NCBI taxonomy): Eukaryota > Metazoa > Arthropoda > Insecta > Coleoptera > Scarabaeidae > Chrysina > Chrysina gloriosa. Next base: position 31,368,935 of record CM076089.1, read on the forward strand.
AATGATATTTCATCTAGAGGCAAGTGATTACTACTATCTTCGAATCGAACGTGTCCCGATTGCACAAAGGGAAGGAGAGGTTTCTTTATAAAATGTCGTACCATCCGCGAGAAAAATTGAAGGCATTTCCCGTGCAACTGATGAACTCGCGTTTCAGAATTTTGAAAAAATGGTTTATATTATTGAATATCGCCAAAACATACTCTAGAAAAGCTAGGTACGCTTGCATCTCGAGATCGTTGAGAAATGCGTTCATCTTTTCGAGTTTTTCTCGTTTTTTGCAATCACCTTCTTCTACTATCGCATCGGAGAAGCATGCCTGCAACGACGGCATCAAAAGACGCAGTCTCTGGATAGCGTCTTGACGTCCGAGCCACCGTGTTTTCGAATATTTAACCAGTTTTAGTTGTAACCCTTGACATGCATCAATAAACTCGTCTAAAATTTGCCATCGTTTCGCATAATTTTGGTGGTAAACGATCGACATCATTGACTCCTCAACTATGTTAGGCATTGTTTTTTCAAAAGAATGCTTTGATATTAGCGCGAGAGCATGACAAACGCATGGAATAACGATGACGCTCGGATTCTCCAGAAGGAGTAATGCTTTGAAGGATACCTTCTCTGCGTTCATAACCGAAGCGTGATCGCATGCCATTGCAATAATGTTTGAAAAGGAATTGCATGTTTTACCATGTAATCCTTGAACTGCTTGAAAATACCCGCTGCAGTTAATTTTGTTGCGTTTAGTTCTAACAGTGTCGGCAATGCTGTAACAAAACTGAGTGTCGTCTGATCGACGTATCGCACTAAAAGGTCAGCCAGCTTTTATTATTCTGGGTTCCCTCATCGATAAAAAGCGCGAATTTGGTATCCCGAAGAATGCGAATCGAGGATTCCTCTTCGTAACGACCTAGTACGTTACGCACAATACCTGAAACTTTGGGCGCGCTCGTGGTCATCTTTTGTAGAACTGCCGGATGTATCGTTTTGAAAAAATCTAGTATTGGTTTCACCTGCGTGTAAGGGATGCTCAATTCGCTTCCTAATCTAATATATTCTAACTCAGCGCTTCGTACCGAATTTTTAAAGTCATCGATTAATTCCTGAACTACTTCGGGAGGAACTTCATCTACTGTTGCTATACCGTTCGCGAAACATTGAGCCTTGTGCTCATCTTTACTTGCGTGTCGATCTAAACTCGAGGTTCCCCATCGACAGCTTTCTTTCACATCACACACAATACAGTGAAAGGAATGGTTGTCCTCAGGAATACATCGAATCCAGGACTTGTACCTAATATCGGTACTCCACGCTAAGGTAAACTTATGAGAATAAGGCCCTACTCTTCTTTCCCTGAACCCGCGTTCCAATTCAGCAATGCCTCTCTGATGTCGTTTAGTTGCCACATGAAGGTTGAATTGGTATTCCTTCCGCAGTATCAAGTCGACGTCGCACACATTGCAGCGAAATGCATGCGGATCCTCTCCATTTATCTCCTGGAAACAACTGTTGGGCTCCATTGAACTGCGAGAGAAACTACAACGAAACTGTAAGTTACACGCGTTGTGTAGACAAAGGCCTCAGGGTTAACACAATTTATGAAAGGGGTTGGAAAGTTGTAGTAGCCAGAAAACAAAAAATGACAGTAAAACACTCGACATATTCGGAAAAAAGTTACATTTATATCTGCCAAAAAGCCTCGAGATAGGAATCTTCTTGTCGATGGATAACAGCCTGATATGGGTGTCAGCGTTTAGCTTGGAACTAAACTTAAATCTAAAGATTATGGCTTTAAATACTATTTGCATTATTTACTTTTTAATATCTAAGTACTTTTACCTATTATAATTACACTAATAACAAATAGTTGCATTATGTAAGTAATTACCTACCTCCCGCATCTACTTACCTTGTTGATCAGTCACACACCAACCACAAACCAACGGGAACCGGCGCTAATTAGATATTGTCGAAAATGTAATAATTTCTAACTCATCAGAGATGAACTCGTAATTACAGTTTTTAGGTTTAGTACGGTCTTTGCCACACTCGAACGCCATGGCCGAGAGAATTTTTTCCACGTTGATAGATATTGCGAGCCACAAGTTCCGATGAATTTGGAAAACGTTCTATAACTTAAACTTTTTATAACTTTTTGAATATTTGTTGTGGCTTTCCCTATTCGGATTTAATAAAATCGAATAATTTTTGCCAAATTGTGCTCGCGAAGATTTTGAAATTAATCATCGAAATTCTACATAATTGTACATAATTATATTGTCATTAACTTCCGAAAGTGAAAACTTCGGTATAACTGGCAATATGTGAAAACAATACAACATGTGATGATTCGATAACAATTTACAAGATGACGACAAATAGAATGTATGTGAAAGTTACATTAATTTAATAATATAATATGATTATGAATATGATTATTATTATTAGCATCATTATTATTACTTTGTAAGGCTTTTCCTCCTTCTTTATGCCAGGAATAAATCTTGTTTTCTCTCCTTCCTCAATCTCGCTGTTTTAATCTATGCTACTGCGATTTTCCCGAATTCCTCCAGATCTCACGCCCGAGTTCGCAAACAGTATGCGATATGTAATATTCGTTCAACATTCAAGTCATCGTTGTTTATATAGTTTTTACCACATTATTTTTGGTCCTGCGGACTCTTTATTAAAATAAAATAAGTGTTGAATGGATATTTATTAGTTAAAAAAGAATACCTATAAATCTATCTGTTATAGGCATAAGCCAAATACAATCAACCATGAAATTCGATCCAGACCTTTTCTTTCAATAGTAATTTAATATTTCTTATCTGTTACAAGTATTATAACAGATAAGGGGCAAGGAACAGCCGAAAGCGTACCGCTGCACATCGGGCCGGTTCGCCCTCTTCGGCTGGTTCCCCCACTATGACGAATATTTCGCCAGGCAAGTGAGGGAAGCTGGCAAGTCGTTTCTAATATTCGACCTCTGATGGGAATACGCAGCAGCGTGCACGCGTGTGTCTCCAAGCAGCTACTGCAAGTCAGCAGGCGTGACGCCCTTCCGAGTTGGCAGCGGAACTCGAGAACCACAAATGCCTCCAACACCGGAAAAATACCAAAATGTAGCTACTGACCTTTTGCAATCCTTTAGCCTATTCTTTGCACACTGCACCGGCACTTTAATTTTTCCCCGCCTAAGGGAAGCGACCCCGGTCAACCCGGCGGAGATCTCTTCCCTATCAGGGGAAATGGCTCTCTTTTTTAATATTTCGGGAAAATTAGCCGGCAAATCACTTATTTAAAATCGTAACGCTCAAAACACACGTGGTCCCCTACAGACATAACCTCACTCCGAAAGGACGTTAATTCTTCGGCAAGTTGTGGTTATGTTTATGAAGTTAAATGATGAACGTGTGTATAACATCTCGTAGTAGGTGGCTTTGTTTGTCGTGGAAGTGCTATACCGTGGTGATGAGCCCCTATTAAGGGCGAAACCGGTCTACGGTTGCAGTCCGCGGCAAACAAAGCAATAATTCCCTCCGTGATAATTATTGGTATATGCAATATAGGCCGCAGTGCGGTCCTTGCACAACTTTTTGTAAAAGTTGCCAAATAAATACATCTCAGTGAGATAATTTATGTGAGAGTATGTGAAATTTTATTTCACTTTTTTGGTAGTAAAAATTGTTTGGTATGCAACAACCTTGTGACTGTATCAGTGTTTAGAGAATTTCTTTGTTTTGTTTTCATCATTTTAATTGATGAATAAATTCTTTCAACATTCGCCGAACTACGCGGCAAGCAAAGAATGTTGAAAACAGACTCGCTTAAAACTGGAAACATTTGCTCTCCATCATCTGAACAGATTTTTCTGATTTCGCGCCAAAAACATTCAACATTATTCGCCAAAGTTTTAACATGTTCTGTGTTACGTAAGAGCCTCCAATCAGTGTCCAGGATTTGAATGGTTTCTCCACTGATTAAATTTGGAAACATAATGGCCACATCTGAAATCGTCGCGATGGTTCCAGTTTTTACAATACTTGGATCAAGGCAACTAAATTTCTTAATTGGGTTATTTTTAATGGAAAACGAAATAATATTTGATCACAACTTTCAATATAAAAATCTAAGCACGTGGTTCTGAAGAAATGTAGTTGTTCATTTGTCAATTTTGATTCAGATATTGTTTTAGCTACTTTGGCGCCAAAATAAATATTCTCTATATCCAGAAAATATCTAGGATTTTTGTGATCTAGGTATGTTCTCAATAGCAGTTGTGACTATATAATCCCGTTTCAAAAACAGTCATAAATACTTCTTAAAATATTTGTTACATTTCTGTAAAGTATATGGATTTTTGGACCTTCTGATTGCATTTCCTTGTTTAAATTGTTAAAAAACGATAACGAAAATTCCAAAAATTGTAAAAATAATTTAGTTGTTGGGTCATTTAATTTCTGTAAAATATTGTTTGCCGCCAAAACGTCATTTTGAGAAACAGCGTCGATAAAATATAATTTTAAGGCTTCATATTCCAAAATTCTATTAACAACACTATGTACAGATAACCACCTTGTTTCTGATGGATGTAATATACGATGCACCTTAATATTACAAAATATTTGAAATTATTGAAATTCAGATGTTCTTTTAGGGCTTGAATTAAAATAGTTATATATATATCTCTTGTGAGATCAACGAATCTCAGCAATTTTTCTGATGCATAAGATGCGCACAAATGAAATGAATGACATATGCACTTCATTACATATAAAGATGGCATGTCATTTTTCAGCAGAGTCATTAGTGAATGCCGGATACCCATCATTACATTTGCGCCACCTGATGCAAACCCAATTAAATTATTTTTGTAAGGAATATTATGTTTTGTGAACAAATCTATGATAGTTCTATACAAAGTATTGGCATCTGTACTAGATAATTTAACAAGAGCAAAAGAGAATCCTTAATTAGATCATTTTTTACATATTTCGCCACTAAACACATATGTTTTGCTGTACTAATAGATACGGCTGAATGTGAGTGATGGCCTGGGTTATGTTGACTTTGAGAGCATCGGTCGATCGCGGCTTATTGGCATAGACCTGCAGCTTGAGCAAACCCCACAAGAAAAAGTCTAGCGAGGTCAAGTCGCACGATATTGGTTGCCAATTCACGTCACCGAAACAGTAACTTTTTCTGGTTGCATTGCTACCTAGTGAACCTCGTGTGGGTTAGCATCGTCCCATATACGGCAATTTTGCTTGTTAACATAGCAATTCATCCAAAAATGCGCCTCATCGCTAAAAATGATTTTTCTGCCAAAATTAGGGTCCTTTTCCAAACGCTGCGAAGCCCAGTTAGCGAACAGACGGCGTTGTATATGGTCATTAACTTTGAGTTCCAGCGTCAGTTGAATCTTGTATGGGTGCAGGCCTAAGTCTCGACGCAAAATTCGCCAAGTTGGAGTCTGCGAAAGTACGAGTTCTTGCGCACGGCGAGGAATAAACTGCTTCGGGTTCTCCTGGACACTTTCACGGACAGCGGCGGTGTTCTCGGCAGATCTGACGTAAGGATGTTGGTTGATTGTCTACCGAATCGGTCGCCTCGAATCTGGCCACCAAACGTTGGAAGGTCGACTTTGAAGAGCCACCCCGTCTGCCGTAAAATGGGCGCAACGCGCGCACGTTTGCACTAACGGACACTCGCTTTGATAATAAAGTTTTATCATTTGGACGTGCTGCTCAGCCAGATTGTGTTCAGCTGCAAAAGCAACCAAGCGTATTTCTCCTAAAAATATCGCATCAAGTAATACAATTATTAGTAATTAATACCTTCTTTAATCTCGTCCTTCATTTGTTTTTTTTTTTTTTCTGAGAGCGTACTTTTTATATATTTCGATATTCTGGGCTGTCGAATTTGCTCTAAATTACATAATTTGTATAGATTTATTAAATTGACTTGAGCCATTTGGAACATAATGACAATGACAATGTTAAATTTGAATTATTATGGAAAAATAAGAATAAACATAACACTGCACTTTTATTTAAGTTAGTTTTAGTTATATTTACGGACACAAATTAAGAAAGAATACGAAAATTATAACCCGTTATCTTATATTGTCTGTGAGCCGTACCCAGCCGTACCTAATTTCAGGTTAGAAACGCATTAGATTTGTGCGCAGAAAATTGACGAAGGAATAGAACATTTCCTATTTTTTATTTTCATAATAATTGAAGGAGACATTGACGATTTTTTCTTTTATGTGATACTTTCAATTTTTCACGCAACAGAAAATTGCAAGAAAAATGTACAAGAAAATTGTCCGTGTCAGACGGACTTTAGTACTGGTTGCTAGCAGATGCTACCAGTCAAATGTCATTTAGAAAGTTTTACATTTTAACATCGTAGAAAATGCAAAATTGTTTGCAAATCACTGAAAATTATATTAATATTTGAACTTATATTTGCAGAAGAAAGGATAAAAGTTATTATAAAATATAAATGTATTACAAATTGTATTTATGGGATGAAATACATAACAAAACTCTGTTTGAACGTAACGTAAACACTTCAAGGTAAAACCGTTTTCCTTAAATTGCGAGTTTAGGAGGCGTTCCTCACAAAACTTTTATATAGATAATTTATCACCCTTTAGATCACCTTTACGGTCCTATAATTTTTTGCGAAAATCGAATTCGCCGCGTCCTCATATTGATAAAAGTTTTGTGAGAAATGCCTCCCAGTCACAATTTAAGAAAAACGGTCTTATCTTGAAGTGTTTACGTTACATTCAAATGGAGTTTTGTTAGGTATTTAATCGCATAAATACAATTTGTAATACATTTATAATAACTTTTATCCTTTTCCTACAAATATACGTCCAAATATTAGTATAACTTTCAGTAATTTGCCAACATTTTCACACTTTCTGAAATATATGTAAAAATGTATGACTTTCTAAATGACATTTGACTGGTGGCAACCACTACCAACTTAATTATATATATGTACATCTTTATATATACCAGCTGCCCCGGCGAACTTCGTACCACCGAATTAATAAATCTTGTCTTAAGTTATTACTTGAGTTTTATTAACTTGTTAATGTTACGATAAAATTAATTAAGTTGAATAAAAGTTTAAAAAGTAGTAAATTCACGTGGGAGCAAAGCATTTGCTTTATTGAATGTAAACCAAATGATTCGCATGTCTTTGTAGCACAACGTTCTGTTAAACTATTTGCTGAATGTGTTGCACTCGTGTCGATTATCTTCATTAAAACACGTTATATTTTATATTTTGCGACTTTATCTATTTCTTCATGCGGCTCGACGATTTCTCATTGCCAACCGAGCCGTTTCACGTATGGCCTCTCTTTGTTCTTGTGTTTGTGAAGCACGAAGTTGGGCCGTACTAACACGGCGCCCTTCTCTCGTGCGATTTCTTCTTCATCTGCAGTGGATTGATTCGCAATATTTCGCAGTCTAATTGCATTACGACTTCGTTATGAAAGATTCGATCTTCTCGCTCGCGGCATTGTAAATAAGACTGTGATGGATATTGCTGACTTTGCTTCTATTATGACATAACAATTATTCATGCGTGCACAATCACAAATGTCATAACCTTAACTGTCTTTGCGGGCACCATGACAACTGTGATAACCTAACTCACCAAACGTCGTCAATTTGTTTAATCTCTAATTTTTTTTCTTAATTTTTAAATGTGCTGGGCTGATTTGTGAATCTAAATCATCCAGGGCACCACCCAAACGCATGCAAAAAATCATTCAAATCGGTCAAGCCGTTTAGGAGGAGTTCAGTGACAAACACACGTACAGTAGAATTATATATATAAAGATATACATCTTTATATCAAAGTCAGTCTTAGTATTACATACCATCACAGATAAGTAATCTGTGCATACCATTCCGAACCTTCTATATAGAGTGACCATAGACAAAAATTCCTGAACCCTAACTGACATATATTACACATGGAAATCATGATATATACTGTATTTCTTTGATAATAAGCTTTATATCGTCTCAATAAAAAAGCAATTTCAGGCCAGTTGAGTTTGGTATCAATTTAGACCAGTACATACACAAACATGCAGCTGTGCAGCCTATTCTACACCAATACAGTGTTGCCATAACGTGGCATGTCGAACCACGTGAATCACATGATAGAGACTTATGAATGGGCATTTCTTTTTGACGCTACATACGTTTATTTTAATTCTGTCGACTTTAAACATTGAAATAGATATAGTAACCTTATACTTCATTGACTTTAACACAAAGAATACTGAAATATATGTTCCTTAGTTTCGAAATTTTATTTAGTAAAAGGAATAAAATAAAATTATGCACATTTTATTCAGCTTTATATATTTTTCAAACTTTCAAACATTTAGTATTTCAACTTCCCCGTGTACATGTTGTACACTGCCGCTTTTATACTTGTCCATTTCCTATTTCTAAAGTTGTTAGGATATAAGTTTATTAATTCTGAAATCTCCACTGGAGTAGGAGCTCTTTTAGTTTTAATATGGCCTGAGAAATGGTTGGCTATAATTTGTTTTTCTTCGCAAGTTCAGGATTGCTTAATCACAGGTTTCCGAGTGTTGCAAAGCCTCATTGGATCTGACATAATTGCACTTGGACCCGGTTCCTCTTGCTCTTGGATGTTCTCTTCCCGATTACTTATTTGTCTCAATAAGTTCTCCTCTTCAACTATTGGAGTTAAATCTACATCAGTTTCGTCCAGGTTCATACCTTTAAACCGCTCGATTCCTCCTTCTGACATTAGCAATAACAATTTTGATACTTCTGCTGTCTGGTACATGTTGTCAGATAAACGATAAACCTTGCAATGTGTTTTCAAGGTATGTCCCATAAATTGGGATAGTTGTTCAAGATTTTTGTCACTGAAATGTAGCAATTGCGTAATAGTTGCAAGGTGTTTTCGTAATTTTGTAGCGCTTACGCTTTTTGGCCTTTCTGCACCGCACATCTCACCCAGTAAGCAAAAAACATTTATGAAACATTTCATACATATTGCAAATCAACATGTAATGTTGATAAATATGTTTCTTGAATGTAGTGTGTTATATTTTATCAACATTGTTATGTCCTACCCAGCAATATTATATTGTAATGTATGATAACATTGCATGAATGTCATAAAGAAATGTTGTAACAATTAGTATAGAAGCTTACATATAAATGTTGCTCATTAATATTATTTAAATGTTCATAAAAATATTAAATGTTTCATGAATAAATATTAAATAAAAAAGAACTCATGTTAAAATTGATTACAATGCTCCCAAAATAATAATAATAATAGACATACATATATATATATAGTATGTGATTTTTATATTTTATTTAGTTTTCTAATACTTCCCACTTTAGAATAGCGAAACCATTCCATTACTAAAACTTCATATTCATGATCCGTTATTTCTCGATTCCGTCTAATCCCATCTACAAATACATATAGTCTGATATTACTTTAAGTTCAATAGAAATAACTAAGGAAAATACCCTTAATAGCTGGCATTAGGTGTAAATCGTTGAGTCTTCTATTTTTCTTTTGTCCTGTCCATGAACATTTCTCTCCCAACATATTTGAAAATATAACTTCCAAGGCTTTTCTAACACAATATTTACTATCATAGCCGCCTATTTTTGCCACATACTGTACCTATAAACACATACATTTGTTATGTCGTTCTTAAAACATAAAACAATCTTTTACCAGTTGTTGTCTACACAAATCATTGCTCAATTTTTTTTCGAGATTAGTCAAATCTTCTAGTGATTTTAAAAGGGAAATTTGGTAACATATTTTGCCCCAATTGTGGTGAAGATATACCAAAATGTCTATTAAAAATCCTTTCAACAGCTGAAAACCTTTCATTCAATAGGTTTTGGTTTGCCAAAATTTTCATGATGTATGATAATAATACTTCATTATTGATAGAAGTGATAGTCGGTACTGATTCTGAAAGATAAAATATATGATCGTACACGTAGAATTATTTCAGTTACGCCAGATAGTGCACCCGACTTTAAATATGAACACAGATTGTATAATGTATTTTAGTTAAAATTAAAAAAATACCACTGGTTATACTAATATCCGTGGGTAGTTCTGCTTGCAAAGTCTCTGTGGAAGTTTGTATATTCTGACAGCCTGTTGAAGTCAAAGGCTCTTCTGACAAAATATTTCTACAGATCTCCTTATCTTTGGACGGTGACATTGTAGCATTCCTATACTCTGCAACAATTAAAACTCTACAAGTGGCTCATAAAAGGCACAAAAAAATATTTAAAAAATATGCATAATTAACTCATAAAATTATGTAAAACTGGAATGATATTATTCAGTCACATTTGACAGACAATTGCTTTTGTAATTAAGATAACAAATTCATGAGAAATGATTTCAAACATTTATTAAGTTATTAAGTTAAAATACATACTAAAAATTATAAAAATAAAAAATTTGCATATGTACACCATGAGCATTAAGCACCTTAGCAAGAGCAACCAGTCATATACGAATAATTATCGTGTTCGTATACTTTATTCTCTGTATGCACGCAACATACACAGGCAAGACCACACTCTTACAATGACGCACTCTTATACAGTAATGTTATAACCAGAGGACAACATTGGATATTCTCTAATTAAACCGAGGACAACATAACATTCATACGACTTACCTGTGTAATTTCTTTACGCGCATTCTAAATCGATTTACCACTAACAGTTACCTAACGTAAACGACGTAAACTCCACAGAAGAAAATTTTGAATGTCTATTATCATTTGAAGGTTGGATATTTTGGAAATTCCTTGGACTAGAACATTTTCTTAATATGTTTTCACATTCATCATTATTTTTGCAAGATATAATTCTATCTGTATCACTAACATCCATAAACTCTACAATAATCAAAATGATTGAAGACTACTATTATACCACAAATTTATAAGTAAAAGTAGCATTAATTTCTCTTTATTTTCATTTGAAACACTTTCACCTATATGATAACACTTTGATGGCAATTCTGTAAAAGAAGAGTTTTTGTTGTAAAAATATTAAAAATACATTAACTTACGGTCGCACTTCCTAAATTTAGACTGCAGCTCTTCATCTTCTGAACTGTCAACATTTGTGTTAGTAGTGGATGAATCTTGTAATTCGCGTGATGGAGTGAATTGGCGAAGCTTTTTTCCTTTGTCCTTTTTCCAAGGTTTTAGCAGTATCGGAATCTGATGTTAAAGCATATCTTACTTCTTTACTTCTTGCTTCCTCATATGTTGCTATAATATTGTCGATTTACCGGACAATGTTATATTTAGTTAAAAAATAGATCTCACCAAACCTATCTACGATATTAATTTTGTATAACATCCAATCTTCTTCTGGGGTTTTATCGCCTTTATATACTGATGTTTAATTTTTTTGGCCATTTGCAGTACACGGCACCACGGATATTTACAATCCAGTTATTTGGAACAGTAGCGATATTAGTTTTGGTATCATCGTCAATAAATTCTACCACACAGTATATCTGAAATATCCAACCTCATCGTCATAATAGTTTCAGGAAGGGATTTCGTTATTATATTAAATGATTTCGTTGACATGGGATGAATTAAGATATGGGGGTACGTTGAATATATAATACGAATCATCATTGATTTGCGTACGTTCCTTTATAGTACCCATTTACATTTTGCATCTTGCAAGCTAAATAAAACTAAAAAAAGCCAAGACAAATAAGTATTTATTTTTAATCGGCGTTGTGGTTATAACTACATCAAATTGATTGTGGCTAACTTATTTACAAACTCAAATATAGTTTTTAGATCATACTACTATTATTTCAATAAGAACTGATAATTAAATTTACAATAATCCATAAATAGCTGTGAATGGATATGTAACCAGTTAATATTGCATTTTTGCCTTCTGTAGTTCCATATAATTTACGAAAAGATGCATTTATCTAAAAATGTATAAAGTGTACGGAAATGCTAAAGGTTCGTTTTAATGCATTATAGAAATTACATAGTTTTTATACATCATGCACTTATATTTTACATAATTTATAGGAAATACGTGTAAAAATTCATCGAAATCCTCTGTAGCATAGACACAATTAAAAAATATAGATTTTATTGGTGTTCGAAAATATGATTTGCATTTTTTAAGTTTGTTACATTCTAAGTAGAGATGGGACGAATCCAAATTTTCTCGAATCCGAATCCGAATCCGAATCCTAAAGGATTCTCGAATCTCTCGAATCCTTCGAATATCGAATCTCTCGAATCCATCATATAATTACAATAATAAGAAAGGACAGAGAGGAAAAACAATTTTACAGGAAAATTTTAAAGCTACTTTAATTAAAAACGATACAGTTTTTAAAAATATTTATTAAAAAAGATTTTTTTGAACATATTTATATTACAAATGAAATTAAAAAAACAAATTACACAATATTAAAAGATAAATTATGTTAAAATCTTGATGATTATGCAACAAGTTTTTATTTATATTTAATTTCCTTAGCATATGGAAATTAATATATCAATAACAGTACCGATATCTTTTCAGAAACTTTTGTGAATGAGAATAAGGGAGAGCTAACATAGATAAACAGCAAATATTGCACATGAAAATCTAAACACATATTTTAGTATATAAAAGAAAGCACTCAACCTAAAAGAAATAAGTGAGAATTTTAATTCAGATTTTTATTTAAGAAAACCAGCTTTCGAACTCGCTCTGGATCCAACCGACTACGTTTTTATCCACTATGATGCCTGATGTGCTGAATAGTCTTTCTGAAATCACTGTTGATGGTGGTGTAATTAAGAATTTTTTGCTAGTTTCATCAAATTTTGGTATTTTGTGTTGCCCTTCCAGTATTTAAAGATGTCTGCAGTTGGTGGGAGCAGTGGTTCTGCTAAATAGGCATTTATTTCTTCTTCAGGAGATGAACTGTAATCCACATCACTGCAGGTAGCTGGGGTCATCAACTGAGAATAGTAACTCCACATACTATGACCTTGTTCAGTTAAAGATATATCTGTGGCATTTGCTTGAGTTTTCTCTGATGACTGCAGATCACCATTTGTTTGCATATAGATGGATGAAATTTCATTAGCCAGTGTCAATTTAGCTTGCTCAACGTTTTCTTTATTCAAAAATACATTCCCTTTGAATCGGGGATCCAGTAAAGTACCAATAGTATACAATTTCTCTGTCTCAACAGAATGATAGCGCCTTTTTAGTGACGCAAGCAAATCATTTCGGAAACCCTGTACTGAACCTAATTTTGGTTTGAAATTTTCTAGAGCACGAATGGTGCTATTCACTAAAGGAATTATTTCTGAAATTGTCACTTTACTTGAGCTGGCCACAAATGTAGCTTTATCAAACACTTCTAATATTCGTATAATATCTTCAATAAGTTTCCACTGTCGAGGACAAAGGTCTATCTGAATATTCAAGTCAGAAGCAGACAATAAAATGGCTTCCTTTTGTTCCACAAGTCGATTGAGCATGTGAAGCTGAGAGTTCCATCTAGTCGGCTCGTCTTGTATTAAACGACGACCTTTAAGACCTAACTTAGCTTGAGCAGTTTTTAACATTTTTGTCGCTTTAGAAGAGTGTTTGTAATGTCCCACAATATTCCGACAGGATATCATTATTTCCTTAATTTCATTCTTATTCAGTAAACCATCTTTTATAACTAACTGAAACGTATGGGCTAGGCAAGGTAAGTGGGTGAAGATGCTACGCTCTAAAGCTGCAACCATATTAGGACCATTGTCTCTCATGAAGCATACAACTTTTTCTGTAAGATGCCATTCTTTTATTATGTTGCTAATGAAAGTTTCTATAGCAGATGCTGTATGTGAAACCTCTAAAAAGGAATACATTCTAAGCACAAATGATGGTACTCAAAGTTTTCATCTACAAAGTGCACTGTCAGGCTTAGGTAGTCATCAGATGATGTTGATGTCCACATATCTGTTGTGACTCCAATGTATTCAGTATTTTTAAAAGTTCCTCGACTTTCATTTTTTCGTCTTCATACATATCTGGAATTACCTTTTCAGAAAAATGTTTCGTACATGGGATAACATATCTTGGTTCAAGACGGTTAATCAATTTTTTAAACCCCTTATCTTCCACTATGGACAGTGGTTGATTATCTGTACATATCATTTCAGCAACCAATCTGGTAATTGTTTTGCCTCTTTTGTCCCCAGGCTTAAAACTTTGAATAAGAACAAATTTTTGAACCTGGACTAGGAGTTGAACTAATTGACACAGGACTCCCAAAAGTAGTTATATCATCTGGATTATTTTCTTCAAATGAAGAATCAACATTGACAGTCAAAGGGCTTAAGGGTGAAGTTGGAATTAGTAATGAGTTTGATGAACTTGTACCTTTCAGTTCTTGATATTTGGATAAATGCCTGGTTTTCAAATGTTTCCACATAGCTGAAGTAGTGTGCGACTTTTTCCCTCTAGATATTTTTTCAGAGCACAGATTGCAATTTGCATAGTTTTCATTTTCTGAAATTTGGAAATAGTTCCAAATATCAGAAGTTGCCTGAGGACACAAAGCCATTTCATAGGTTGTTATTGAATGCAACAAATATGATGTAACAGTGACAGTTGTGCAACTTCAGAACTCCCCTGAAAAAGAAAAAAAAATTAAGTTTTCATGTTAAAATCCTAAAATCCTTGTAATTTTATTATTAGCTGTAATAATTGCGCGAAAATACGGTATGCAACAGTAATAATAAAACTGCAATAAATGTACAAAATTACTATGCCGTGAATAATTAATTAATAATGCAGTTGACAGACATCTGAAATCGCCTTTGACAACAATTAACAAGTTATTTATTTTTTTAATTCTTATACTTAACAATTACATTTATATAACATCCCAATTTGATTTCCAACTAACACCGCATGCAATGTAATATAACTTAATATGTGCAAAAAAAAATTATATATCAATACAGTATAAATGAAAATAAGTAACTTACCTCATATATCGTATAAACCACGCATATCCACTCTCAAACGTCACAGACTGAACAGTACTGCACTATAAAGTGGTCGTTGCGATCTGAAGTTTACTCGCACCACGCACCTTTTATATATCATATATCAAGAGTTTCGAGAATAATCCAGTATTAGAGCTCAGTCATCCAGAACCGACGAGACTATTCAAGACGAGATAGTTGCTAGAATTTACGAGAGAGCGCAGGATGTTAATTAGAATCACATAAAGAGCGATGGATGGTATTAGTGTAGCATATATGGTGTTTAAAATATAAAACTTGACTGAACTGACTTAACATGATATAGTCTTAGCTAGTTATTAGAACTAAATGTACATAAGTTAATAAGTTTTCATAATTTTTGTAATTAGATTAGTTATATTATTTGCTGTCTGTATTTGACATGTTCCATACCTTTTCTGGTCTCAGGAATAAAGATATTTATTTATTAAAATACCACAAACATTAGGAAAGCATGCCAGCTTATAAATACTTTGTGGCTGAAAGAACGAGAACCGAAGAGAATCGTCGAGATCTTTCTAGTCAGTGATTCATATGTGTCGTGATTACATGAGTCATCATTATTATTATTTTTTTTTTGGATTCGAAAGATTCGAATTACGAAAATCGTGCGAAGATTCGAGTTTTCGAATCTCGAATCTTTTTCAGGATTCGATGGATTCGAGGATTCGCGGATTCGAATGTCCCATCTCTAACCAAAATGATAATAATAACCAGAGCTCATTGGTTGGTATTTATTTTCGGATTCGTGTTTTAATAGAGTTCGTGAATCCTTTGGTAAACTTAATTTATTTTCACGTAATAAAACTAAAAGATCATTTAGTGCAGCATGTGATATTTTATGTTTGCATATTATCTATTGTTTTAGTATTTTGCATCGGATAGGAATTATATGCTTGTAAAGGGTGGGCCATCTATTGGTCCGATTTTGAACAACCTGTCGATAATGGCGCTGTCAACTGTAGCACCATAAGTTGTTGATTCTAGGTTAGTTCTAACCTTCCGCTGAATAAATATGGATCGGTTTTCTTTGGAACAACGCTTTGAAATACTGAAAACTTAATTTGAATGTGGTTCTGTCATGAGTGAAACATTGCGAAAAATGCGTACAAAATTTGGAAGAAATGCAGCGCCTACCGCGCGTGCAATTCGAAAGTTGGTGCATAAAGTTCGTGAAACTGGCATGCTGGTCGATGCCAGACGTGTGCCGCATACACATCCGGTGCGTACAGCAGAAGCAATCGCTGCTGTGACCGAAAGTGTTCGTCAAAACCCCAGAACATCGACTCGGCGCAGAAGTCAACAAGTCGGCATTTCACGAACCACTCTAAGGAGGATTTTGCACAAAGACCTCGGTATGTTTCCGTATAAAATCCAACTTGTTCAGGAATTGAAACCGAATGACCTTCCACAACGTTTACACTTCGCTGAGTGGGCTCTAAATGAGTTGAACGATGACCTAAATTTCGCACGAAAAATCATCTTTTCTGACGAAGCGCATTTTCACCTCGGCGGCTATGTCAACAAACAAAATTGCAGAATTTGGGGAACGGACAATCCACACGTTGTCGTCCAGAAGCCAATGCATCCAGCTCGAGTCACTGTGTGGTGCGGATTTTGGAGTGGTGGCGTGATTGGTCCTTTCTTTTTCGAAAATGCGGAAGGTCGCGCAGTGAATATCAATGGTGAACGTTATCGCGACATGATAACTGACTTCTTGTGGCAGGAATTGGAAGATATCGATCTCGATGAATTATGGTATCAACAAGATGGCGCAACTTGTCATACCGCCGCGCGTAGCATCAACCTTCTGCGCACAAGATTCAACAACCGTGTGATTAGCCGTTTCGGCGATGTCCACTGGCCTGCTCGCAGCTGCGATTTGACGCCGCTGGACTTTCTTCTGTGGGGTGCATTGAAGAGTAAAGTTTATGCCGACAATCCCCAAACAATTGATCACTTGAAACAGAATATTCGTGCTGAAATTGCCCAAATTGACCAGGAAACAGTGGACAAAGTGCTTGAAAATTGGTGTTCCAGGATGGCCTACTGCCGAGCCAGCCGTGGCCAACATTTCAATGAAATCATTTTCCATAGTTAATCGGAAGAAACACTGTAGCAAATAAAGCGAAATTCGTTGCAAAAAGATTAGCTTTTGTCTATTTAATGATCTACTCAAAATCGGACCAATAGATGGCCCACCAACTCTCATCGCTAAGCGATATGGAAGCTATGCGTGATTGAACTACATGTTTTTCTGCCTCTGGTAACTGTTCTGTTATTGTATTCATTAGAGAATTATAACCGAGTTTGTGATCCTTTAATTGCGTTGTGCTGTTAATTTCATCCTTTATATCTAATTTTAATCTTTTTCTTTCAGAATTTACCTCTGAAGAAATTATTCTTGGAATATGTCTGTTGCTGGTATTACACCCCAACTTTCGAAATTTCTAAAAAAAAAAGCAACTATCAATGGCACTCACAGCTTTTAGCTTTCAATTAAGGATATTCTGTTCCAACAATCTATTTGACTTACAATAAAATGCCAATTACATTTTTGATCATCACTTTATTATATTGAGTTCACATTAAGAATGCAGTAGGTGACGCTCTAAACCGAAGCATAATCAAAATAGGATAACTTCCTCGGATAAGTGGGGTTATGTTAGACAAAGTGATAATTAACAAGTGTAAAGTTATATACAGTCAGCTCTATCAATAGTGCCGCAAAAGTTTCAGCTTCCACCACTTTTCTCGGAGGAGCGTTGCGCCCACTCTTTTCCCTGTTTCGCCCTCCGGAACGGCACTATTGTCGGGAGAGGCATGTGGCAACTAACTAGGTAAATTATCACTTTGTGCCTTTACAAATTGGTTTTCGGCAATTTCAGCCATTCTACAGTTTCAAATGAGAACTTAAGCACTTGTTAAACTATTCCACAGAAGTATTTTTTACGAAAACTTGTGTTTTTAATACAACTAAATACAGTATAACACTCAACTGATTTATGTAAACAAATACAGTGACGTCACTCAACTTGTCGGACGCACTCGAGGATACTCGGGGGTTGGTCGGAGATATTCTAATAATTTGAATTTTAATTAAGATTTATAAATTATTGCTTGCCTAAATAAATCTTATTATATAATAAATAGACACCTAATTATATAATTGTTTCAATAAAAATATATTTCCGTGTAAAGCTCAACCTTGCGTATACCCTATTATAAATCACAGCATTGAAAACCGTGAAATTGACTGCATTTAATTACGGCACTATTGCCAGAGAGCGATTGAAATACCGAAGGGGAGTGCGAACCTCGAGAGCGGCGCAGGAGTGGGGGCATCACTCAAACAAAAATTAGGGTAAACGGCACTATGGACGGTGGCACTATTGCCAGAGTTGACTGTATGCTAATTGTATACCCCTATTTATCGCCACACTACATTCTTAACGTAAACGAGGTATAATTTATTTGTACTCAAAAATTATACAGGTGGCCTACCTCGGACTGTAGCTCCCAAACTGTGTATATATAAATATACTGATTCTTGCGCTCTTCTTATACATGATTGGATTCCAAAATGACCTATATGAATTCTTCTTATTATATCTGTTCTCATGCTCGCAGGTATTATTAGCTGTTTGTTTTTAAATAACAATCCATTTTGTTCGTAAATTTCATATCTTGAATTATAATAAGGCTGTATTTCTTTATTCACTGATGATTGTTTCCTTGGCCATCCATTTCTTAAGTAAAATATTATACCTTTAAGTTCGGGATCCTTTGATGTCTCTTCTTTTTATTCCTCGCATCTTTCTCTACTAGCTACTACGTTAGATTGTATCTTTAGTGCTTCTTCCAATATATCTTCTTTTAATATTTCTTGATTACTAATTTTCACTCTTGATAGAGCATCAGGTACTTGCATCTTTTACCTGGTTGGTACTGTACGGTAAATTTATATT
The DNA here is from genome assembly GCA_038088585.1 of Chrysina gloriosa. Classification (NCBI taxonomy): domain Eukaryota; kingdom Metazoa; phylum Arthropoda; class Insecta; order Coleoptera; family Scarabaeidae; genus Chrysina; species Chrysina gloriosa. Next base: position 31,388,057 of record CM076089.1, read on the forward strand.
TTAATAACGTTAATACCATTTTTTGAAGTCTAGGCGACATATCATCTATTGGTTTATTTAGTAATCCTATCAATGGTTTATGATCCGTATTAATTATAAAATCACGTCCATACAAATAATAATGAAAATGTGCACATGCAGCCGTAATTGCTAGTAATTCTTTTTCTATTACAGAATAATTGACTAGTACTGAAACTTTTTGAAAAATATGCAATAGGTTGATCATCTTGTTGTATTAAACCTCCTATATATTCTTTACTTGCATCTGTACTTAATAGTATGCTCTTATTGGGGTCGAAAAGTGTTAAAACAGGGCCTGTTGTAATCAGCCTCTTAAGTTTCTTAAATCCTGCATTTTCATTCATGCCCCATATCCATGCCGAATTTTGTTTTAGTAAATTTCGTAATATTGATGTTTGTTGTGTCATATTCGGAATAAATTTAGCTAGATAGTTAACCATGCCTAAAATTGTTGCAACTCTTTTTATTTTTAGGTGGTTCCATATTTACTATTGCATTCACTTTGTCATTTGCTATTTGAATGCCATTTTCTGATATTATGAAACCAAGATATTTAACTTCTCTGACAGCCAGTTGCGTTTTATCATCTTTAAATTTTATATTCATTTCTTTTGCTAATTTAAGTATCTTTTCTAAAATATCATTATGCTCTTTTAATGTAGCTGCATAAATCAAAATATCATCAGCATAGGCAATTACATTTTTACTTTGCTAGTTATTTTGCTAACTTCATTCTGAAATATATCTGATGCACAACATAAGCCATATAGCAATATTTTATACTTATACTTATCAAATGGTGTTGTTATTGTACACAATTTTGAGCTGTCGTTATCTAAAGGTATTTGGTGAAAAGCTGTACTTACATCTAAAACACTGAAATATTTTGCTTTATTAATTCCAGGTTCTGTTAGAATTGAATCTATTGTAGGAAATACTTGATTTGGCTCTCTCTGTATGTATTTATTCAAAGGTCTTGGATCCATACAAATTCTTACTTGGTTTGTATTTGCTTTTTCTACTATGACAATTGGATGTACCCATCTAGTAAATTCTGGCTTCTCTAAAATATCCATTTTTTCTAAGCTTTCTACTTCTTGTTTTACCTTTTTTAACATTGCACATGGTATCCTTCTACATCAGGTATGGGCAACCTCCGGCCCGCGGGCCACATGCGGCCCTCGAGTAAGGTTTGTCCGGCCCGCTACTGAATTCTTTTCGTTGCATATTAGCACGGCCCGTCTAAACTTAATTCATAATGAATCATAAGGATACTACAAAAATGTATATTTTTCAAGATTACTCACAGCATAAAACTTCTACAAAAAAGGTTGCCCATGCCTGTTCTACATCTTGTAACAGTAGGAACATAACCTTCTTTCAATTTAATTTTATATTCTGTTTTGACACAACCCGTTCCTTTAAAGACATCTTGATATTGGTTTGTTATTTCTTTACATCTATATTCTTCCTTCTCTATTTCCGTTGCTTCTATTTTATTAATTCTTTGTAATAGATTTAGTTTCTTAATAGCATCTATGCTTAATAATGGTTGTCTATTGTGTTTTGTTATATAGAATTTTAACACATTTTTTCTTTCTTTTCTTGTGCATTTAAAATTTTTAACTCCTACTACTACAATCTCGTTATCACTATATGATACTAATTTCTTATTTGTTCTTTCAATACTTTGGTCTACGTTCAATTGTTTAAATAATTCTAATGGTATAATGCTTGCTTGGCTTCCTACGTCTAATTTAAATATAATCGTTATCATAAATTGCACTTATTTCTAAGATATCTTTTTCTTCTTCTTCATTTAAATTATCTCTTTCTTTTGTTTCATGTACCTTTCTATTCTTGCAAACCCGTGCAAAGTGATTTAAATAGTGACATTTGGAACACCACCATATGCTGGGCATTTCCCATATTCATGTGTTGAACCACATTTCAAACATATCCTTCCATATCCTTTCTTTAAATCCTTCTTAACTTTTGGTTGCACTTTATTTTCTGGTCTTTTATTATATATATTAACTTTATTTACCTCTTTATTGACCATTTGGTTATACTGTTTCGCAGCTTTTTCTGCTGCGTAACATATATCGATACATTTGCCCCGCGAGGCCGTGGGCGGGTGCCCATACCGCCCACGCCTTACGCCGCCTCTGTGTGTGCCGCTCTATACTAATATGACATTTCCCGTTCCATATGTATGCGTTTAACATTAAATTCCATATGCGTGCCGACAATCTTTTCCTTTTCACTCAATGTATTACATTATTGGATCTTAAAACAAAACATATCGAATTCTTAAAAACCGCGAATTAAAACGATGAACGAAAGAAAAAGTAAATGAAGATTATTACTTTATTTGCCCCAAATAGAGAATTAAGATGAACTTCAAGTAATTGGTGGTCAAAACCATCGTAACCTAAAAGTTGAGAGTTAATACTAATTAACATTTTCAGTTAGTAAACCTACCAAAATATAATACATTCGCCGTTTTAGTCTTGAAGAAGAATGTTTGTGATAAAATAAGTGAAAAACGATCGGAATAATCTCTAAAATACTAATAAAATGACCACTAAAATGACAAGTGAAAATTTTATCTGCACGCTTATGATGGGGGCACTGATCATCAAAACGAATTAAAGCAAATCCTAATTGAACTATCAATTTTCCCTTGGAAAGTAGTTTTGATAATAAAACAATACAGTTTTCACGTGACGTTGAATCATTCTGGATCACTGTGTATATACACACAGAATGATTGACGGTCATGGACAATTGTATTGTAGTTATATTACCAAAACTACTTTCCAACGGAAAATCGGTAGTTCAGTTATGGTTCGTTTCGATGATCAGCGCCCTCATCATAGGCGTGCAGATAAAATTCTCAGTTGTCATTTTAGTGATTATTTTATTAGTGGTTTCGTTCAAGTTTTAAAGATTATTCCGATCGTCTTATTTTAACACAAACATTCTTCTTCAAGACTAAAACGGCGAATATATTATATTTTGGAAGATTTACCAACTGAAAATGTTAATAAGTGTTAACTATCAACTTTTAGGTTACGATGGTTTTGACCACCGATTACTTGAAGTTTAGCTTAATTCTATATTTCGGTAAATAAAGTAATAATTTTCGTTACTTTCTTCTTTCTGTTATCGTTTAGTTCGCAGTTTTTAAGAAAAAAATTAAAAACAAATAATATATATATAAACAAATGTTTGTTTATATATTTATCTAGTTATATTTTCACTGAAGAAGGTATTCCGAAAACGTTTGTAAACGTTCTGAAAATATAACTATCGTTCAAACCAGCCTTATTTTATTGACCTATTAGTGGTAGAGATCTATCATATAAGATAAGTATAAAAGGTCACGAAATATATATATATATACATTTAGTTTTTAAGAATTTGATATAAATTTTGTTTTGAAATCTGTGGGTACGACCGGTGGTATATTTAAAGGATCACAATGGTCCCTTCGCAAGTTCTTTATTTGTCGCTTTTCTCTTTACAAAAATACTCTTTACAATCTCATTACATATTCCCTCGCACAACCCCCACTACTCTCTCCCTCTTCACCGTGGTACCAACCTAGACACCTACAGTCGGCCATCCTGGTCGGACATTGTCCCAATGTTCGGATCGTCAGTAACCACAATTCGTATTATCTCTTCCACGTCTTGCTCGTCCAGGTCGCTGACTTCTTGAAGGGTAGTCGCGTCACTTTCTGCCTCGTGTACTCTCTTGTACTGATCTTCCGATGGAAATTCTCTACCGGGCTGGTCTTCATCATCTCCCTCCGATACGGTGTCGTCATCAGTTTCTGGCTTTCTCCATACTTTTATCCTTTCGGGCGGGAGAACCGCTGTGAATGGTCTTTGGGATACTTGATACTTCGGGATATCAGTTACGCAATACCGATCGTTGTCTAACACTCGTGATATCTGGTATGGACCAACAAACTTGGGCGACATCTTTGGGTTAATATCACTTTCGGGTGCAGTCCTTTTATCATGACAATATCCCCTTCATTGAACTGTTTGTAGGACCTTCTCTTTTTGTTATAATTGCGTTCGTTCTGTTCCTGGGTTTTATTATTCTCGACCTTAATATGCTCCCTTAGATCATCTCTTGCCCTAACATAACGGTGTCTTTCTAATTCTGCTTGCAGGTTGTCTTCAATGGCGGCATGACTCGCTGGTGGTATTTTATATCCAAAAAATACCTCTGCAGACGACTTTCCTATGCTCCTGTGTACTGTTGAGTTCAAGGATAGCTGGATTTTAGCTATAACATTGGTCCATTTTCCAGGATCTTCGGATTCCTTCAGCAATGCGGGCATTACTACCTTATTTACCCTCTCAACTTGTCCGTTCGCTCTCTGCGTTTGCACAGCCACGTGAACCAGCCTTATATCATTTTCCGTACAATATTGTTTAAATATATCACTTGTAAAGGCGCTCCCTTTATCAGTAATTATGCGTCGAGGTTTCCCAAAAATTTTTATTAGTCTTTCCATAGTTCTTATTACTTCTGCAAAATTTGTCGTTTTGGTGGGCGCCAGGAATGTAAAACGACTGAATGCATCTACTATACATAGGATATATTTGTAATTGTGCTTACTGGCCTCTGGAATTTTTAAGTGGTCCAGATGTAAGGTGTCGAAGGGTTATTCACCTTTCTCTATGCTATGCAAATATCCTTCATTCGTTATATTCTTGTAGTTATGCTGTAAACACTTCATGCAGTTCTCTAAACATTTCTTCACAAACTTCCTCATATTTTTAAAATAATAATTCCGACGTAGTTGTTCTAGTGTTTTGTCTGGTCCTAAATGGGATATGTCACTATGGGTTTTCATTACCAACTCCTTTCGCATGCATCTAGGTACCCAAAATAGTGATTTATTGTCTAAAATCTTAAATACTTTCCCATTGACTAAATAAAGTCCATCCTTATTCGGATGATCACTTAACTGTTCTCTAATTCTCTGTATTTCTTCGTCCTTATCTTGCGCTATCTCTAACCAATCTTCTGAAGTCACACCTATATTGTAACACCTACTCAGAGCATCCACGTGTTGCATCCTCTCGCTAAGCCGATGTTCGACGGTGTAGTCAAACTCTTCTAGTCTCTGGCTCCATCTAAATATCCTACTATTTTTTCTTTCTTCTTTAACGATAATTTTAACACGTTACAGTCAGTCACGAGAATAAAACGTTTACCTAAAGATATACTCTAAACTTTTCTAATGCCTTTATTATTGCCAACATCTCAAAGTCAAAACTATGGTATCTCGATTCAGCTTCCGTAGTTTTCGCGCTGAAGTAATATACCGGGTGGGATCCATCATCGTATTTTTGAAGTAACACTGCGCCATAGCCTCTGACACACGCATCTGTATGGACTTGCATCTCTAAATTTGGATCATATATCCGAAGAATAGGGTAAATTATTAAAGCAGATTTTAAAGTCTCAAAAGCGGCTAGTTCCTTCTCACCAAAAGCAAATTCCTTCCTGGCACATAATAGGTCGGTTAAGGGCCTAGCAATTTGTGAATAATTTTTTATAAACCTTCTGAAGTAGCTGGTCAGTCCTATAAACGATTTAATCTTTTTCTGAGAGTAAGGAATAGGGAAGTTTCGGATAGCATCTGTTTTGGCATCACTTATTTTAATGTTACCATTGTATATCCTATACCCTAGATGGCCTAGATAATCGATAGATGTCATCAGAAATCTGCATTTGTCCAATCGCAGCTTGAGGTTGTGTTGCTCGATTCTCCCAATAACTCTTTAACGTCTCAATATTTTTCTCTATCGTCTCTGTAGCAACCAGTAAGTCATCCATGTATATTTGTATGTCGTTGGTTCTGATTAGATCTTTAAAAATATAAGTGACATACCTCTGAAACACAAAAGGGCTATTTGCAAGACCAAATGGCATTTTCAAAAACTCGTAGTGTCCATTCGGGACAACAAACGCGGTGAATTTTATGGAATCCGTGTCCAGATGCACGTGGTAAAATCCGTTCTTCAAGTCAAGTACCGTGTAGTATTTTTTATTTGCCAAACTATTTATCAGGTCATCTATGACAGGCAATGGAAAGTTTTCTTTCACTGTCTTCTCATTTAAAGCTTGATAGTCAACACATAATCGCATTTCTTTGTTCCTTTTGGGGACTAGGACAATTGGACTAGAATATTCTGAAGTACTGGGTCTTATTACCTTTTTATCTAACAACTCCTCAATGATTTCATCGACAACTCCTCTTTCAAAATAAGACAACCTGCGTGGCTTTAATCTTATCGGTTTACCATCCTTTAAAATTATCTTCATTTTCACACAAGATTGGAACTTTTTAATTCCTCTATCCAATACATCTATACAACTCGAAACAATACTTTTAACTTCGTTTTTATATGGTAAATCAACATTTGGATTTATTTCTAAATATGGCTCAGTTTGACATGATTCTACTTCAATGTCAAAAATATCGTTACTAGTATCTTGGCCCTCACCTAATTCATTATTGAATTGTATAAAATGTTTGTTTACCTTCCAAGAAACTTTATCCAGAAAGTCTTGTCCTAGGATCATATCATTTTTTATAACATGTGGCGGTACTATTACAGCTGTAACTTCAAATAAACTTTTGTCAATCTCTACATGCAAGGTAATCACTTCATCACAAACTATCCGACTATTACCTAGGCCAACTAAGGTTACAGTTTCTCTTACCTCTTCTCCATTCAACACATCTGAAATATTGGATTTTATCAGTGTCCTTTTGCTTCCACTATCAATAAGTGATATTAGTTTGTTTCCATTAATTTCCACAATCTTTTCATACTTGGAAGATACCTCAGTGTCAACGTTCATAGATATGGCAGGTGGTGTATTCAAACTCATGGAACGATTTGGTGTTTCAGCAGAAGCAGCTCTGGTTCTACTTGTCATAGCGGTATTAGCATGACAATGCTTTGCGACATGACCATATTGTTACGGTCTCCTCTTTTGGAGAAAACACCATGCGGTTACCCGCTTGCGTGTGGATATAGAAATTAAAACAGGCTTTTCTGTTTTATGTCGGTTTATTTGATAGATATGATTAGTAATACATTTAATACACAATAAACGAACATTTCATCAGATAGCTATAATTGACACAGTTACTATATAGCATTTCTACACACAGATATGATCGACACTCACAATAAAAGAAACGATCGTAAATCATCATTTCAAGGTCAAATTTTTTAGATAAAAATGTATCGCAACTTATGCTTATAATGTGTATCACGTCTAGCGTGTACTGTGTTTTAGCCCATTTGACTTAACGCTTATATCTTGCATTTAAGTCGGGCGGTGAACGACGGTCTGTTACTTGAATCCGAAGAATCGGATAGTTCTCGCTTCGGAGAAAATTTAAAATGTATTTGTGGCTAAACGTTTTAGAATACGTTCCGTTCAAAACAGTTCAAGTATTTCGTCTTTGCGTTTGTCCTAAACGTTCTAAAGACGCCAGCCACAAACGTTTGCGCCTAAGCGCGGTACAAACGGCGAAGCCGTACCATATATGTCTCTTAGGACGGAGACGTTAACATACGTTTGTCTTAAACGTTTAAATTTACTGAAGACCGAAGTCTACACAAAATTTTATGCGGTGGGCGGTCGCCGAGGTCTGTTAGACGCTAAAATGAAGGAACGTAAGTTCGTATGGTTTCAAAATATGCGTATACTTTCGTTCATCGTACGACGGAAGACGGTCGTATCTTCTACGGTCTCGCTAGGAGACTTGTACGTATCTAGTCTTAACGTACTTAAGCACTATGAGATGTAGACCGAACGTCTGGGAAGACGGTTCAGTTCTAAGACGTTCGGGTGGTCTTATACCCAGCTCGCATGTCCCTGCTTTGCTATATCTACATCCATATCTGTGTGCTTCGCCTTCCCTTTAGTACCGACGAAGCCACAGAATGTTTATTTGGATGATTCGTCGATTCCTTTGAAAAGAGGCCTAATGCAATGGGTTAAGATGATTCACTCGGCGCTCGATCTTTTCAGACGGGGACTGCAGACGATTGACTTGTATTCACCAATGGTGACATTCGATACTTTCCATCTTCGCGCGGTTAGCAGACCGACGTATGCTCGTACGTCTGAATGTACGTTAAAATACAGGCACGCACTGTCGCTAGCGTTTGATACAATATAAGCACTTACAAGAGTCAAAACATGAGATAAATTTGGTACATATACGATACCTATAACACATATAACACAAAAATTGAATATAGTTTTTTAAAATATAATAGTAAAAAATAAAAGGAACAGTTAATGAAGTTACAAAAATTACAAATCTTGATATATAGCAAATATTGAAACAATATTACATATAAGAAAAAAATATATATATATATATATATCTTAATTTTAAAACAAATGTCTAAGTCTTTAACACCATATCGCTTACATTTAAAGCAAAGTAGTCGACCAGTTTCATCTCGGTTAGGCAAAAATGGTTTATCTGAATTTCTCCTTTGTTGGCTATTTTGTATGGCTGTGTGTCTCTTTTACTACAGGTTTGACATGAGGTAAAGAAATTCTCTCAACCCTTTTGCTTTCAATGCTTAAAAATTCATGCATATCGTGCAATAAATGATCAGTGTTATAGTGTTGTCTAGCCATCATCGCTTCACACAAAGCTCTGGACAATACACCTATCAATACTTCTCGTTTTAGTTCACAAAACCCAAATTTCAATTCCTCACACATTCGCACTTTTTCATGAAAATAAGAATCTAAAGACTCACATTTTCCTTGACTTCGCCATGTCATCTTTTTATAGTTGTCTGATATCGGTTTCTCTACAATGAATGTAGATTTGAAGTGACCCATAAAATCTTGCCAAGTGTGTATCTTGTCTTTTCTGACTTGACACCAATGGTAAGCTCCATCAATAAGCCTTGTTCAGGCGGTTTCTAGCATATAATTGTCCGGTATGTTGTGCAAGACCTGTGCATTATCCAGACTCTGCAACCATCCTTTCGCCTTCGAGCTATTACCCTCAAACGATGAAATGTTATTTAGCAGAGCAGGCATCACTCCAATACTTTGTGGTATTTGTGTCGGGCAATTTCTATCAGTCATTTTGTCTATTAGTTTTTCCAAGAGAGTATCCTTTCTTTGGTTTTCTAAAATAAGTTTTTCCACTAATTGTGAACTTACGTTCCTTGTATTTCTGCTTTTATCCAGGTTATTTTCCGTGTCGCAGTTATGTGGTAAGTGCAGCTCGCTTTCGTCATTAACGCCATCAATTATAATCGGACTTGAACCATCCTTTAATGCACGTATGGGCAACCTCCGGCCCGCGGGCCACATGCGGCCCTCGAGTAAGATTTGCCCGGCCCGCTACTGAATTCTTTCGTTGCATATTAGCACGGCCCGTCTAAACTTAATTCATAATGAATCATAAGGATACCACAAAAATGTATATTTTTCAAGATTACTCGCAGCATAAAACTTCTACAAAAAAGGTTGCCCATGCCTGCTTTAATGTTTGTGTATTAAATTCGTTCTGGAAGCGGTCGAATTCGTTTTATTTTGGGGCACATAACTCAACAGGGGAGGCCATTTTTCCGCGTTTGCTCTTCGTTATACTATCAAGAATCAGTTCACAATCCCACTTCTGATCTGTGGGGACGACCGGTGGTATATTTAAAGGATCACAATGGTCTCTTCGCAAGTTCTTTATTTGTCGCTTCTCTTTTTACAAAAATACTCTTTAAATCTCATTACATATTCTCTCGCACAACCCCCACTACTCTCTCCCTCTTCACCGTGGTACCAACCTAGACACCTACAAATCGAATAATGTAATGTAATGTTGAGTGACAAAAGGAATGGATTGTCGGCACGACTATGGTATTTGTCGTTAAACGCATGCATATGGAGCGGCAAATGTCATATTAGTATAGAGCGGCACACGTCAATCATTCTGGATCACTGTGTATATAATTATATTATACTGACGTGTGCTAATGAAGACCAAACTATAGTCTTCGGTTGCAGTCCGTGATTAATGAAGGAAGTAAGTTATTCCACAGCTACCTTATAACTATCCAATTAACGCACCCAATAAATTATCGTTCTCTAAAGAGTAATTTAGATTCTATGAATTACTACAGAGGTGGCCAAATAATTGGTACACCAACTAAATTTCATTTGTTATGAATTCGGAGCAGGAACACAACCGATGCGTCAAGGAACAGACAAACATATCGAAGATTCTGAGCAACATTTATATCGATACGTCAGGAACAAACGCTGGAAATCTATTCCTAACATAGTTGTTAAGAATACCCTACATATTAATGTTCAAATTTGGTTGGTTAGCCAAGGATAGACTGAAGACAAAGAATTATTATTATCCTGTTAATTTTTTTATGATTTTTTATTTCGAACACTACGAACATCTGTACAAAATGCGGTGTAAAAATATAAACTTTTACTGAATGATTGTTTTTTTTTGTTGTTGTTGTCTTGTTGTGCTGCTTGATTGCTTGGTGAAAGTTGTTAACTTTAATATAGAAGTTGTAAGAAGGATTGTTGCAAGTGTTCAGGCTGCACAACTGGTATTAGAGCCCAAGGCTTTGTTAAAAAGTATCTCTTCAGCTTTCCCGCAGATCCATACTACCATGACCTGTGGAAAATGATTTGCAACGTAGACTCATCTCGAAATTAAAAATTCTGGCACGAGGATCATTTTGCAGACTCAGATTTTGTAAATGAGGGAAAAGACCAATTGAAAGTTGGGGCAGTTCCATATTGCATTATTGGAAAATCTTCCGTTTCCAGATGAGAATAGTAAGGTAAGTACAGACAATGCTCTGTTTACTTTACAAGAAAAAGAAGAACCTTACTACTTGTGAATGCTTGGAACAAAGTATCTCTTCAAAATAATGAGGTAATAAGCAATTTTAGTAACGATTCAAGACCATAATTGCACACAGTACAACTGCGATAATTTAATTTTAAAAAAGTGTGCCCCTTTTCTAGTCTATAAATTTTGCAGGCACAGGCACAGGCGAAAAGCTATATCTGATGGGCAGTCTCGCAAGATGAAGGGGTTGAAGAACAAATAATTTTGTTTTGTTTATTTATATATTTATTCTTGTTTTTTTGTTGTTTTTATTGATGGTGCAATATGTATTTATTTCATTTATTATATTTTACAGGATATTTATTTGTTTTCTATGTTTAATTTATTTTATATTTTTATGATTATGTTTTGTAGAATGTATTTATTTATTTAACAATAAAGACGTTTATTTTCTAAAAATGTATTAACAGTGTGTTATCTAGCCAACAAGTTTCGTTAATTTAACTCTATCAAACATGTAAATCCATTACGTTTACATGTTTGGTAGAATCAAATTGATTTTGATTTTAAAGTGAGGATAAATATAGAATGAGGAAGTATGTAATTTCAAAATTTACCGCCATATAATTAAAATATAGCGCCTTGGCGTTTATTTTGCCACTCCCCTGCCAGGGAGCGCTGTGATTTCGTTGCCAATAAAGTCACTAGATCTATATCTAGTGACTTTAGTTGTCAAGGTTTAAAATGGCGGCTTTCATTTCTTATAGTCAGTGTTCTGTGGTTACCACCACTAGTCCGACTAGTTAGGGCATTGTTGTCTCGTGGTTTGTGTCTAGGGTTTGTTTCGATTCCACACTCTGCGGCGTTGAAAGCAGTGCACGGGCGCATGTGCGACAAAAAAGTATGGCCACCATTTTAGTATAATTTTTAGTATGTGTTGGCTTTGCCACTCTTTGCCATACTTACCTTTGTTGTGTGTTTTCTTTATTTCCCTTTGTGTTAGTATCGTGTATTCTGTTTTAATTTCGTTTCTATTATAATTTGGACTATTCTTCTATCATAAACTGGATCTTTACTATTAAAAGTAAAGTATTTCTTCGACGTATGTTACTTGGATTATATGTTTTCATTTTTAGGCTTCCAACTCCTGTGGAAATTTCTTTCAAGAAAAGGATTGAAGGTTATTTTGCCTCGAACCCTCAATCAAGATCCGCTGGAAAATTTTTTGGTTCCATTAGGAGCCAGGGAATACGGAACATCAACCCCACATGTACAGCATTTGGAAGTGCATTCAAAACACTTACTATAAACAATTTAACATCCACTCACTCTATGGGTAGCAATTGTGAAGCATTAGTAGTGAAAAAAATTATTGATACAGCTTCTAAGATATTTATACATCACTATTATAAAGATATCACTAGAATTTTACATGGTAAACATAAAATATGCGAACAAAGTGATAGTTTAAAGAAAAATGCATTTCTTTGTTACCATAAACATTTGAAAGCAAAAAATAAATTTCAATATCTTTCAAGACCAGGATACTGGCTAGTGTTGTAAAAGTTATTATTTAATTAAAAAGTATTTCTTTAATTGTTCCTTGGTAGAGATTTCTAAAGCTGACATTCTAAACTATAGAATCTAGTATTAAGTTTAATACGAGGTCTTTTTGGGCTTATGTAAACAGCTTAAGATTATTTTGTTTCTAGTTTATATGGAGTTTTTGTTTGTTTGTTTTAAATACTGGTTTGTAGAGCGACTGCACTGCAAATTTGTTCTACCATGTAAAGGGCTTATGCCCATTAACTGAAATAAATAAAAATTAATAATTATATACACAGCAATTTCATTTGATCTTTTGCCCCTTTATTTCCATTCAAAAAATTACTTTTTGAAAAAGAAATTGTAGTAGTAGTTTTGATTACAGAATTGGTAGGGAGCTATTCTTGGGACATGCGTTTTACATTGAGTCGGCCATCTATTAGTATTCTTATCTATGGTTACCACACCACAGATCACTTGGTCTTTTGGCTGCGTAGATCCATCTATATCATTATAACCTCTTACAATTTTAAATATTACAAACATTGTCTTTGTTGCATTTCTACAAACAGAACCAAGTTCTAATCAGGCTGCAAGTAGATTTTCTAGAAGAGGAATGAATTAATTGGCAACAAAAAAATAATTTTAACTGAGCATCACATTACGCAAAAAGGACAAGTCTTCTTGAAGAGCTGTTTAGGGCATTATTGTAATAGTATTTCTCAATTATATCGTATAACTACCAGTGATTAGTAATGAGTAGTGAAAAAGTGAGTAGAGTTGAATCATGACTTATAATTTCTTGTACTTATACGCACTCATACTTATTGCAATGTTGTCCAACTTTATATCCACTCGAAAGTTTGTACTCATCCAACTCATACCTAACAACATTTATGACGTTGTTGATTTCGACTCTCTTTAACTCAATATGTATAGACGATGCAAAATAAGTATGGTTCGCATACGAACATTAATATATTCATTATGAGGTTGTGTGTTTGCTCTGTTGTCTTTTTACTGTTGTTTCTTTAGTAAAGTTAAACAAAGAAATATGTGTAGATTTGTGTTGCTTATTTCATATTATATTGCGCTTTTACCCTTACGTTTTTGCACTAATTGAAAAACTCCGCTATTTATTTTTTTCCTCAATCTCACTATTGCTATCCATTTTTCACTACCTGCTCATAAAAATGATAAATAATAAAAAAAAAAAATAATTTTCCCGAAATGTTTCTGTATAAACTTACAGTTTTATGCTTTTGTATATTTTTATACACTTTATACTAGTTGCAAACTGTTTAATGACTAAACTTTTAACCTTCCTATACTCACGCATACGGTCTGTGAGACCGACTTATATAGTATAGTATACGTGTTTCATATTTTGACGTGAGTATAGGAAGGTTAAATATACATGGATGAGTTGAGTGAGCTGAATGAATGTAAGTATTGTAAGTATTTTCCTGACATGAGAAATCAAACTGAGGTGATTTATGAGTGTGAGTATAGTATGTGTATGATGTCGGCGTCGCATTCATATTTATTGTATGTAGTTGAGTTTAAACGATGCCTACTCATATTTAAAATTTCATGAGTCAGTTGCGAAAAAACGATGCATTGCTGATCACAACATATCAACCTACTCGTAAATACATCTTATTTAACCTTCCTATACTCACGTCAAAATATGAAACACGTATACTATACTATATAAGTCGGTCTTACAGACCGTACGCGTGAATATAGGAAGGTTAAAAGCAACAAATCAAAGTTATTACATAAAAACAGAACTTCTTGCTATATGTGAAAAACAAATGGAACCGTTAGATATACTTGCTATAGTCTTAACCTAGTTAAGGTTGCGTTTGGAAACGTGTTGACAGCACACGCTAAGGTGGGCTACTCATTTCCAATTGATTTCCAAAGGGAGTAAGTTTTTGCTGATGAATTATACATGTACGTAAAGAGGAAACATGTATCTGTTTCCCTCCTAGTTTATATTGATGAATAATTACTTAGGTTCTCATAAATAATTCCCAAAGATGACCTATATTTTGGACATAGAAAAGTGGCAAATAATCAAAAATGTAAATGTATTTCTAGCTACTAATGGGCATTTGCACTCGGTAATAGAAATATAAAACGATTTTTAACAAGAAAGTAATTATTTAAAGTAGCGTTTTCGTAAACAATTGGAAATACGAAACTCCCATATGCTTAACGTAACTACTACAGTTACCTAATTTTTATGCGGTGCTAGCAGTTCACCTATTATTGAGAAGGGGGTGCTATTGTTAATATTAATTTTTGAACATATTCAACATAAGATTTTGGGATGTAATTCGAATTAAATTTACTAAAATAATAATTTTTCTTAAAGAGCAAATAAGAAATATATATAAAAACTATTTTTTCGTTTGGTACTTATGCAGTAGTATTTATAGTAGTGGCTTCAGCCTTGGAGAATAATCGTTCATACGGAATTGACGTGGCAACAATGCCCTAATATTTCAGGGTTTCTCTGTACAGTGTGGAATACTGCTTTTATACGTTGATGAGCTGGGTTTTCACTTCTTGTAGTTGGTTGAAGGAAACACATTCGTAGTTCGTTACGTTTTTTATTTACAACTAATTATTACATACAAAAAAGAAAGAAACCGAACACGTACGAGACTTT
This sequence comes from Chrysina gloriosa, assembly GCA_038088585.1. Lineage (NCBI taxonomy): Eukaryota > Metazoa > Arthropoda > Insecta > Coleoptera > Scarabaeidae > Chrysina > Chrysina gloriosa. The sequence goes on from CM076089.1 coordinate 31,403,206, forward strand.
GATGACTTTGAACGGTTTGAAAACTTAAACTTTACATTACAATTTAAAATAACAAGTAAAATAACGCGCACGAATACGTTGAATCCCTTTTAACGCTATGGCATGGTAAAACTGCACTCCCTCTCAATTTAAATGTACAAGCTTTTATATTCTTAATGTTTCTAACAGTCTCATTCATAATGCTTGTGAATCCGAGTTTATCGGATGGTAACAACTCGAAAGATAAGAGAAAAATTACAACATTGAAAATAAATTAGAATTCTAAGTACAGCTCTCGCAGTATAAGTTGGCGAATGGTGGGAGCGAGTTCGCGCAGATAGAGGAGGGACAGATTGCCTATCATTCGTCCTGCAATTCCTATGCACAGACAGGTGGGAGGTACCTAAATACGCTTACAGCGCATCGCCACCGCTCGCCAACTTATATTGCGAGAGCTGTACTTAGGATGTGACGAATAATAGATAATTGTTCGGAGAAGTCCTAACAGCTTTTATGCTTTTAACTCATTATATGTTATAAGACGGGCTTGAAGTAAAATATGCACTGATGCTTATATTATAGCTGTAGAATAACCATGTTACCTTGTGAGGAAACAAAACATTAATACCATCTAATATAAAATAATTAATATGATTTTTGAGGAAGTTTAAAGTAACCTCGCCCGATATATTTTCAAATATATCGATATTTTTTTGATATATCGTAACAAATGTATCGATATTTATGATTATGATATATAAACATCGATATCTTTGAATGAATCTGTCGATGCCAGTAAACATTTTTAAATTTCGCGGACAGTTTAAGTTGGCAGTTCCGCCAATAGTGGACATACTCACCAATTTCTAAGCACAAACTATCGGAACTACCAACTTAAACTATCCGCAAAGTTTAAATAATGTTTACGGGGATTCATCGTTACCTTTCCATCGGATGATGACATACACTCCCAGTCACGGAAGTTGGGACAGTTAATATTTTTTCAATATAAGTATTTAACTTGCACAAAAATAAAAATAAAACACAAAATCAGTTATATATAACAAAATATTGGTTTATTATGACAAAATGATAGCAAATAATAATATTTATCAAATACAATCATTAAACTTTCTTCTCGTCGAAGAATCCTCCTTTTGCATTCAATACGGCTCGAACAACTCTGGGCATTTTTTCGATAAGTTTTGTAAGTGTGTTGGGTGGTAAACTGTTCCTTTGTTCTTGTAAAACTTCCCAAAGGTGTTATTTCGAAGTTGGAGCCACTTTTCGTACCTGTCTATCCAGCTCATCCCACAAGAGTTCGATCGGGTTAAGATCGGGACTCTGTGGAGGCCATGACATTATTTGCAAGGTATTTTGTGTTTGTTGTGTATTCAAATAATCCCTACATACTAACGCCGTATGTTTAGGATCATTATCTTGCATGAAGGTGAAATTCTCCCCTATCAATCGCTGGACAGAAGGTACAGCATTATGCTCTAGAATATTTCTGTACTGTTCTTTTCTCATAATACCTTCTATCCGAACGAGATCTACTACTCCTGCGTACGAAAAGCAACCCCACACCATAACTGAGCTACCACCATGTTTTACAGTGGGTGCTAGACATTCGCGAATCATTTTTCTGTCTTTGATCTCCGAACATAAACTCTTCTATTTTGTCCAAACACTTCAAACTTGGATTCGTCGGTCCAAAGCACATTTTGCCACTCCTCCACCGTCCAATCTCGATGTCGTTGGGCCCACTGTAATCGTTTTAAACGATTGGTTCGCCTTAGTAGCGGTTTCCGTACAGCATTCGTCCGAATAGGTTTGCCTCTCACAAGCGACGTTGAATAGTGCTCACTGACACCGCGTTTTGACGATCGCGATTGATTTCTGCTGCTATTTGTGGTGCTGTCAGTCTTGTATTTCGTTTACTAATTAAAACGATTCGCTGATTATCAACGTTGGTCGTAATACGAGACGGACCTGGTCGATCACGGTCATTTAAACTTTCCGTTGTACGGTACAGTTTTATAATATTGGCTACACTAGATTTTGCCAGATGCACTTTTTCGCCAATTTGTCGAACACAATACCCTTCTTTATCGAGTGTGATCACGGACGATCGCTTTTCAACACTGATCGGTTTTCCACGCGGCATTTTCACTGTTAATACTTTCAAAATTCGCCCACTTGCACTTCGCGCGTACACGGAGACGTTTAGAAGTAAACTGAATGGCCCGAGGTACTAGAGCGATAGGATAATACCTTGATGACCATAAAATCGTTCTTGGAAACACCCTTGTTTATGACACATAAAGCATTGCAATATTACTTGAATATTTCTTTCGGTAATACTGTGAAATCATTATATTGCGATTATTAGGGATTATTGTAATTAAGATTAAGTTCTATTGTAAATTCCATTAGTGCAGCATTCCTAATAATGCTGAATGATCCACTACCCGTAATAATTACTACGCAGTAGAATTCTCAGTATTGTGTAAGATTTTGAATTTTTATTGCATAATATCCTAAATTTAACGAGGTGTCCCAACTACCGTGACTGGGAGTGTACATCGCCTTACGAATAATATCTATTAAATTAAAGTAACTTTCACATACATTCTATACATTCTATTTGTTATCAGCTTGTAAATTGTTATCGAATCATCACACATATTATATTGTTTTCACATATTACCAGTTATAACTGAAGTTTTCACTTTGAAAAATTAATAATTAACATTACAAAAGCCGAAAAAAGAAGAAAGAAAACAGAACGTAATAAACCCCAAGTACAAGCTATCTTTTTTTATATGGTAACTTCAAATTGATAAAATAAATTGTGTGACAAATACGTTGTTATTAACTCAGAGCACCAATTCATTCGATCCTAAATTTTTCGAAGATCGAATAATCAAAGTTGCATCATCTATACGAGCAAAGCCGTGCGTCACACGACGGCGTGGAGTAAAAAGGCGCCGGACTCTACCTCCAAAATCTCCAAAGCAACATCGGATCTTAGAGTTGTTTCATTATTCTTTGGCACCTACTCAGTTACCGAATTTTGACAACAGAATGAAACAAAGCGATGATATGAGAGACATACCGCTGTATATATTGCCATTTGCCATTTAATTGCAGTTTTGTCAGTTTTTTCAAACTTCAAATAAATTTGCATTTGACAGTACATCACATATTTACACAAGAGATCGAAATACCCCATATTTTTAGAAGTTCTGTATAGAGGATTTTACAGGTCAACGCGCAGTTTGGTGCCAAACGATAATGAAACAACTCTACCAAATAATGAGAGCGGATTGGTCACGACATATATTCTATTCACGGGCCTGCGAATAATAACATTATTTCCTTAATCCGGGGCGGCCGAATTAATAATTTTATTTCAATTACATAAAACCTTATATATCACACTCAAACATTACCCAAGAAAAATGCAAAACGCTCTATATTGCGAAACATTTCGCATTTATTATGAAAAGCGCAATACGAAACAGTGACTGGCTAACGTAACTAACACAAAATATTTTTAGTAGATATATGTATAAAGTATAAAATAGCACTATACCTTGTTTCAGAAATAGAGAAACGAGTTTCTGAACACACCACTTTTATAGTTAATTCTGATTGGTCGAAAGCAGCACCAAATTACACTACTATAATCGTATCGTGTACGTAATTCTGTCAAATATATTGACATTTGTTTGTTACCGCTAGTTATTGTGGTGTTTATTATATTTTTCTGTTTTCTCTGCATCTTTCGAAGTATCGCTTTAATTTGCCGCGTAAATTTCATTCCAGATTTTATAGTGTCTAATTTGGGCTTGGAGTTCGTTCAGAAATTCGTCCCTTTATTTCTGAAACAAGTATATATGGTTAGCTATATGATTTGTTTAATATTTTAATTACAAAAATTCGACAAACGAATGCATGAGATAAGTTATCATTAAGTAGTGTAAACTAATCTGACACTGTCACTCCTCCGAATTATAAGCGGTGTGAAGTTAGCGGACTCTTAAAATTCGGAGGAGTGACAGCGTCAGTCCGGTTTACACTACATTATCATGCACTTGTTTGTTGAACCTTAGTAGTAACTAGAGTTGCTCAATTTGTGCCAACACTACTACAACTATTTGAAATGACTGTAGTATATGTTTTCACTTTCGTATAGCGCAAATTTATTTTACTTTATTATTGGCGTAAACTGAACAACTCTAATAGTGACTAACTGGAAAATCCATTACATACTCTTTATGGCGCAATGTACACCTTTCTTAGAGTAGATAACGAAATTCTATTATGATTTTAGCCTTACTTTTCGTTATAGTTTTGCTCACTTCGCTACATACAAAAAGATGCAAACTAATAATATCTAGAGTTTGTTAAAAAGGTGGATGACAGATTACGTAACGATGCTATTTTACGAATTTTATTATTAAAATAATATATAAATTTAAATAAAATAAGTTGTCATTGTAAAATGAAGTGGCTCGTCAGTTACACGTCATCCACTTTGTTAATAAACTCTAATAATAGCAAATAAACATTAAAAGAAACCGATCACAAATAATTTAAAGTTAAAAAACGTTCAAAATTTATTGTTCTGTAAAAATTTTCAAATTCGGTAGAAAGTAATGACATTTCGGTATATCAGTAGACATACAGAGAAATCGGTAGATCTACCGAAAAATCGGTAGACGTGGCAACACTGGTAAGCACCGTAAAAATCGAAAAACCTATCATGTTAACGAATTAATTCTATTTTTAGATATTAATGTAAACTGTATACTAGCGCTACCTATAATTGCAAAGCATAGGCATGAAATTAGTTCAGCTCAGTTTCCGAAGTTATGGAAATGGCGCTTTCCAAACGCGCCCTTAAGATCTAAGCTCTCAAAGAAGTCTCTTTCTAATATTTTAATAACAAAATTAAACTTTGACTTGCTCGACTGCTCAGCCCTTAAAATAGAAAACAGTGAATAACAGCAGTTTAACTTTAACCACACAGAGAAGTTTATATATTTTGTTTGTGAACTATTTTCGTTTTGTTTTTTTATTTATTTTATTTTTTGTAAGTTTATTCCGTATAACTGCTAATGAATTATTTTCATTCTTTATAATAAATTTGGTTGAAACAATTGTTGTAGTTTTTATTTGCATGTACTAGATTGGGATGAAATTATATTTTTCTACAGGTTGGAACATTACAGCAACGTTACATTGCATAGAACGGATGATATGGACTTTTAGCTTTAGAATGTAGATGTACTCGAATCTATATATCGTTCCTGTACTTTTTTGCCGTACACATACACGAACTTAAAGTCTAGATACACTCGAACATCTGTGGTTCAAGTGTGTTCCGATCGAACAATACGTGTACTATTCATGTTCGTGACGCAACCAAATGTAAAACAAAACACATTCATGATTGTGTTCGGCGCCGTACAAAAATTAAAGCCACACATAATTGATATGAAAATAAAAATATGTGTTGGTTGTATTTGAACAGTACATTGTGTGTACTTTCTGAACCCTGATTTTAAGTGATCTGTGAGCGTTACTGCGATTCGATAAATGTGCGGCCGGCAAAGTGTTAATGAAAATGAATTGCCACATGTATGACCTGAGCATCACTTGAGAACGGCTCAACCGACTTGGTTGATTTCTTTTTGTTGTGTTCGTAATTATCAGGACAAGATTTGTATGAAAGAAAATGTTTGGGAAATTAACGGAAAAGTCGGAAATTTTGATGGTATTTTTATAAGAAACAAATACCTTTATGATAAATTTACGTTTTGATATTGAATTGATATTGAAATTCATTCTGCTGTCACATATTTTCATAACAAAATAAGAAAAGGTGCAGGGCTTGAAGGTCTTGCAACCAAGCCATTAAAAATCATAAAAAAATAGAAGTGTGACATTTTGCGAAGTGAATATGAATATTGTGTTATCGGTAGTGTGCTGGAAAGATTAATTGCCTTTGGAAAAATGCCACCAATAAGCCATCGAAATATGGGTCGGCGTACTCGCAATGCAAGAGAATTACATGATCGCCAAGCCAATGAGACCAACGAAGAGTGTAGACACCGTTTAGACGCAAATCGAATAAGAATTTCTCAAGCGCAATGAATTATGACTCCGGAACAACGGATACAGTCGAGTTCGACTCGCTCAGTAGGAGATAACGTACAAAATAATTTGGAACATAGACAAAACAAAGAATTGCAAAATAATAATTTGGGATGAGTATACGATGGCGCACAAACGACCATTGGAGGCACTCGATCGAACTTTGAAAGATTTGCGCAATAATCGGGACCTCTTTGGAGGTACGATGATTCTGCTGGTCGGCGAATTTCGGCAAACGCTGCCAGTCATTCCAAGAGCAACAGCATGCTGATGAAATAAACGCTTGCTAAAAGTCATCAAATTTGTGGAGATACGTGAAAACTCTAAATACGTGAATATGCCAGTCGCGTTACAAAATGATAAATCAGCGGAAGTGTTTCCACGCAATTATTAGACATTGGCAATGGAAAAGTTCCGGTTGACGCTTCCACTGGCCTCATTTCGTTTCCACCTAATTTTTGTTAATTCACAACGTCGGAAGAAGAATTGATCACGAAAGTGTTCTTGAATATTGATTCAAATTACAAAAACCACGTATGGTTGAGCGAACGAGCTCTTTTGGCAGCGAAAAATAAAGACGTAGACGATTTGAACATAAAAATTGAAAGTCAAATCGCTGGCCAATTGCATTCATTTAAGTCAAGCGATTCAATTACCGATCCAAATGAAGTGGTCAATTATCCAGTTGAATTTCTGATCATTGCATTTGCCAGGAATGTCGCCGCACAATTTGCAGCTGAAGAACAACTCGGTGGTAATCATGCTATGCAATCTGAACCAACCGAAACTATGTAATGGAATAAGACTCGCTGTTAAGAAGCTGATGAACAACGTGATTGAACCAACGATAATTATAGGAAAGTTCAAAGGCGAGCATGTTCTGATTCCAAGAATACCACTGATTCCAACCGATTTGCCGTTTCAATTTAAGAGAGTTCAGTTTCCTGTTCGCCTTACATTTGCAATGACGATTAATAAATCGCAAGGCCAATCGCTGGAAGTGTTTGGAATAAACCTTGAATTGCCATGTTTTTCCCATTGGCAGTTATACGTGGCGTGGTCGAGAGTAGGTAAACCATCGGCGTTATTTGTTTTCTCTCAAAACGGAAAGAAAAATATCGTTTATCACCAACCGTTGTGATGAACGCATTGCTTAATTTTTTTAAATATTTCTAATATTCAAATATGGGTGTTCTGAAACCTGGTCTCAACATTAAATCATAATTAAAATAATCTATCTATCTATCTTCCATCTACATCAATTTTTTATAAATTGACAGGCCGACTGTCGGGTCGGTTAGTAAATAAATAAAACAAAAACTCATGCTCATATATTTTAAAACGACAATGTTATCGCGAATTCTGATTTATATTTATAAATAGGATCTTTTTCACTTTTTCACTTTTCAACGGTCAATCATCCCGTTTTGGAAAACACCTTTTAGCGTACTGCAAGATCAGCAATTGTACATTTGTGTAAACAATTAAAAGGAGAGAAGTCAACTAAAACTTAATTTAATAATCGAACAAAAGTATAACGTTGGAAAAAAGCAAAATATATTTTAGACGAAGCATAGGCGACGAGAGGCTTTTTAACACTCGAACGTGAGCCAGACGTAATCTATGGACTCAGCTAGGCAGACGGTGATATATTTTATTGATACCATTTGCTGTGTGCCATGTGGAATCATGATGCGTTATCGAATAGAATTGTCGACTACGAAATAACGATATTCTGTTATATTGCAACCGTTATTTCAAAATAACGATAACGGTTGGGAACTGTTATTTTAAAAGAACGGTTTTTCCCATACACATGCAATGATGGACATTTTTGCATGGCTCATCATCTCAGGCGTATTTTCTTAATCTCAAATTCATTAATGTTTGCCGATTATTTTGTTTGAAGTTTATATAAAGTTCTTTTTTTTGTTGATGTTTTAAATAGTAATTTACTAGTGTCACTGCGCTGCAAACTTGTTCTCCATGCATATGTATAGCTAGGACTTGTGCCCGTTTAAGTAAATAAATATATAATAATAATTTTACCATTTACCTCTTTATTTCCATTATTTTAATTTAAATTTTTTTAGGTTAAGTGCTTTTTAAGTGATGGCGCCAAATCAGAGTAGTTTTTCTTCCAGAATTGGTAAAGCGCTATTTTCGGTACATGTGTTGTACATTGGGTCGGTAATTAGCATTTTATCGCTATGACAAGTCTGTGACTACATTCAAAGATATTGCAGCCATAGTTGTATGATATATTCTATAATTAGGAATAACTGTGGTCGAGTCGAATTATATCACGCATCAATTTAGTAACTTTAATTTTACAGTTGTGCAAAAGTTGACATTAGATTGATTTGTTGCTTGCAATACAGACAACTAAATTAAACCTGATTCTGTGTAAGATTATTTCTTGTGTATGTAAAGAACTAAGTACTGAATTGTGTAAATATGAGTGTTGAAGAGGAAGTAATGCGAATACAGAAGAAATTAACTAAAATGACCTCAGGAGATGGCAGTGTATGTTCATAATATATTAATATTTTCTTTTATTCACATTTAAAGTGCAAAACAAAATAAGAAGTTAGTTCTAGGCAAGAAATGACTAAACATAGGTTGTAATATCTTATATATATATATATGTGTATATGTAAATATATGGTTGCAGTAAACATCTTTCTTATTAAATTTATGATTCTATTTACACGAAATATTCCTTATGCTTACAGAATCAAGAACAAGCTTTGGATTTACTAAGGGAGCTACAAAAGTTTAACATCGATTTGGAGGTTCTAACAAAAACTAGAATAGGAATGACAGTAAATGCACTAAGGAAATCTAGTACAGATGATGATGTGATCGCTTTGGCAAAGACTCTAATTAAAACTTGGAAGAAATTTCTATCAAGTTCCAATAACAAAGAATCTAATAGTAATCACAATACAATCAGCATGTCAAAATCAAAAAAAAGGAGGACAAATCAAAAGATGAGAAAGATAAAAAATTGCCTAGTCAATTTCCATCCAGTTCAAACACAACTGACGCTGTGCGACTTAAATGTAGAGAAATGCTTGCTGCTGCTTTAAGAGTAGATAAAGAGGATTTCGAAGGTAATGTGTTATCATATTACTTAATTATGGTAGGAAATGTAAAAGAAACTACTCATTTTAAAAACAGAATTTGAGTATTTGTCTACTGTCCATTTGCATACCTTAGGGAATAGTGCAGGATTTATAGGACATAAATACACTGTTGCCATGATATATTTAAAAATAAGGTAATTGTTCAATGTGGTACCCTCATGTTAGAAATGGTTCTGAAACTTTTGATAAATTTATGGTTTGTTTACTTTTATTTGCTATTTGGACGAAAAATTCATACTGGAATTTTTTGATTGTTTTACACTTGTGCAGATACCTGTACAAATTACAATATTTAGAAGCATCAACCCATTCCCATCACTGAAATAAGAATTTTTGTATTAAACATATCAGCAAAGCAGTTAAATGAGTGAGACCTAAATTTAAATATAAAGAACCTGTAGGTCGTTAGCATTTTATATGTATGTTCTGCATTATTTCTTGAGGTTCAAATTGACTATACTAAATAAGATAATTAAAAAATAAGGGATTGTAGAGTCAAAACTACTCTAAGTTACAATACGTTTGATTAAATCACTATATTCATAAATATCTTATATACAGACTATTTGAAGTTAAGTCACACTATTGCCAATTTTGTTATTAGAGATATGAAGCAGTGACGACTGACGATATCGCTTTAGTGGGGCGATTGCGTGGATAGTATTAATTTGTATAATCGTGTATATCAACCGCCGATATACGGGGATATACGAACCAATGCTATTGTATTAGCCCAATCCAAACACTATCACCGGCCCCCACTGACTCTATTTATAAAACATTTCTTTTAATGAAGCACAGTGTAATTTTTATACCAATCTAAAGGAAATTCAAATGTAAGTAAACATTATTCTTTGTTCTATTAGTCTAAAATTAAAAACAAAGAAAGTAACCTTTCCAGAAATCCACAAAGTTGAATGAATCACAAACAATCTGTTCTGAGATATTTATCTGTCATTTCAGTGGCTTTAGTAGGGAAGGATGGCGGGTTTTGGCAATGTGTATGCTTGGAAGAAATGGCGACTCCCTTCATCGAAAGTTATCATTCGCGACAATCCCCGCGCAATTCAAAATTCGCATAAACTCAAAATTTGCACCACCTATTGCGCACTTCTGGAAGGTGGCCACCTACTTTTCAGCCATCTATAGAAAAGTGCTCATCTTACATCGTTAACACTGATCTCTAAGTCTAAGTCTCTAAGTGATGACATCTCTGCACATACTCTATAAGGTTCAAGTTACTGTCCTCATCGTCGCCAGTAAACTGGAGAATGCAGGAATAATTCATCGGCAACCAGTCATGAGTTACTTATTTTAAGTTGGAATAGAACTAGGCAAACTGCACAGATGTCGCTCTCATTCTACGTACTAGCTGTGATGTTTTCTGTATTATTATGGTTGGTGAAACAGGTAGCTGCAGCTAAAAGTATTGCGTAAACTTTTCCGTGCATACTTAACCCCAAATGCAAATCTCATTATTCTGATTAATAAATATTTTAAATTATCATTTACTTATAAGTTTACGCATAAACGTACAATGTGTACAAATACTATATATTAAAATTTTTAAACAATTATACCGCAAAATATTCCAAGTAGTGATGGGTCGTTATTGAACTATCTGTTTAGAATCGTTCTCGATCCAGAACGGTTGCAACTGTTATCTCGCTGGGCAAAGAACTGTTCCTTTCGGACGGTCTCCAGCGTACGTGGTTGAAGAAGAAATACCACATCATCGACTTCTTTCCTATTAAATATTTCTCCATGATGATTATTTTGTCTGGGAAACTTCCGGATGAATGAATTGTGATTACTTGATGATTGTTCCTATTTCCTAACTATAAAGCTGTTGTTCGATGGATCAGCTACGGATTGTAACAAACGGATGTGTCCACAATGAAAACGGACTTAAATGTTTTTGTTATATTTATTTTACACCATGTGTGTAAACTAGCGTTGAATCGTGAGAAAAGGATACTGTATAGGAACTTCTAACGAAAAACTTAATGCACGTAGGATACAGTTACATCATTAGTACACAATCATATAACTCGGGGAATCACCAAGATGTTAGAACTAGTGATGGAAAAGTATAACGTCGGGGAAAAAACTATATATCAAATCAAGCAAAGGTCGCCAAAGGCGATGTACGCATGACATATTTTATTGATTTTATGATGCGTTATCAAATAGAACTGTCGAGTACGAAACAACGATGACCTGTTATATTGGAACCGTTATTTCAAAATAACGAGAACGGCTGGTTCTTTTAAAAGAACGGGTTTTCCCATCAATAATTCCAAGTGCGTGCGCTGCGCGTTTCATGCGCGTTCCATGCGCAATAGGGTATCTTTATTGCTTTTCTTTCGATACCACTAAACAAGTATCGATATTAGTAAAGTATCGAAACAAAAGTATCGATACCAAAAGTACTTGGTATCAAAAGAAAGTATCGTTACTGTACTGGTATCGATAGTATCGAATCATCCCTAGCTGCAGATCGCGCCCCCAATAAGATATTAGGCAATATCATGACGTCACAAACAGGCATAAAATACCACGTTCTGATTGATTACCAACTCCAAATTTTAAATTCTCGCATTACATTCAACTTTGATATGGTCCATACGACTTCGTGGGTTTTCGTTTCCATGTTGAAATCCAGTCCGTATACATTTACAGACAGCTTGCTCTTGGCCTCGATGTGCCCAATACCTCCTAATTTCACCAGAAATATGGAACCATTAAAATAAAATAGCGTATTGTTACATGTTAAAGTGAAGGTGGGTAATCCCGACGCACATTTAACTGAAGACGTGAGCTGGAAACCGATTCTGGAGAGTTGCTATGAGCAAGAATAGTGTGTTATGGTCATTTTTACGTAGTTTGCTATCAGTCAGGGTGCCAGTCAGCGAGTCGGCGAGGGAGTGGGTTAAATATCCAAGAGTTGTATAATAAAGGCGCCACCTGTTTTGCACTTACCCTGTCAAGCCCTGGATAAACAGGAATCCACGAAGTTATTCAGGAACCTGGGTGAGAAATAGTTTGCGGTATTAAAGAAACAATTACAGGGGGAAAGAATAAACAAGCAACCATGAGAGTTGGCGAGTCTCTAATAATTATTACGGGAAGCAATATTCTCAGACGAGTATAGATATTGTAGTATAGCAACACTCGAATGGTTAATTACCATTAGAAAATTCATTATTTATTACAATTCAATATATCAAAATTCACAGTTAATGTTGGGGTTACGGTCTTCAATTGTCATACGGTTTATTTTGGGGTTCTATTTATACCTTTTCGACACCACGTCCACCACCTTTTGAGCATTTTATTACCCTACGGGCGTTAGCTTCTTATTTTAACTCCAGCCAGAGACGTTTAATAGGAGAAACAGATGTCACTAGAAATAAAATTATTAATTTTTATGAAGAGCATATATTAATGGATAAAAACATTCTTATCATTCAAATTCATACATACAACACTTATACATTACAATAATTCATAAAAAATTACTGGAAATAACTAAGGATACATCGACATTCAATACAAGTTTCTATAACAGCGATATACCTCGATGAACTGGAGTCAAGGTGAATTAAATTCTTCGTTTCGTGGACAACTTATATAAAGCAGTGTAATTCTGGTTTCCAAAAGAAATGAAAAGTTAATTTGGTTAACGACGAAGAAAATTGACAAGATAGATAAGTCAACAAATAAGTCGATAAATATATTTGGAATGAAAGAGTATTAAGAAGAAGTACCACCTAATAAAAGACCATACCGGAGAAGATAGAATCTAAGAAGGGGAGGAATCCATAGAAATTAAAGGTGCATCGAGAATAGAAGTTAAGAGAGGAGATATAGGAAGAACCATCTTCGAAAAAGAAATTTACACTCACACACACACACAACATTAGGTAATTATCTTGATTTTATAAATATTTCTCGAAATTTATAAATATAATTTGTAATAATTTATGCTTTCTATATCATTAATTAAGAGCCAGGCCGGTGCAATTTTCTTTAAGAAATTTAACTAAATTCTCAGTACAATATTCCAAATCGCTAGACATTTATGGGAACCGATTACCTTGGCCAATGCTATCGTTTACGGCGGTTTCAATCAAAATTGAAATTACAAATCTACTTAAATAAAATGAATGATACGGAAGGCATGCGAGATAACTAAATATTTACTCGGAATTTATTAATACTTCGCTGATTTACAGATTTAGTAATGTGTAAACGTTAAACAGGTTTTCAATAATAATAATAAAAAAGAAACTACGCGAATTATAAGGCAAAATTTGTCAAAAGAATGCGACTTAGCTAAATGTTTCCTCGCAGCTGTGCGGTGACCGGTGGGGGTCATAACCAGCAGCGCAGCGAGCCCACGCAGCTTCTCTCTCAGATAGGACACCAGCAGTCGGTCAGAAGACAGCGTTGTCCAAGAAAATGAGTCCAATTGACTCGACACCAAGATTCGCTCCAATAGTACAATAGCCCAAGACTTCAACGATATTAAACTACGGTATCTCGATATTAAAACTGTCAGGACTAACAAAAACCCCGTTAGAACTGGGTACAACTACTATGAATAAAACATGAATTAATCAGCTTCTCCGATCCTCCATCAACAATATTCACCGTTCGGCGATGCAATACCAAAATGAGGTAACGGAAACGAGAAATATTTTTCCACAAAATCCACAAACGTGCTGAGATTCCAAACGATAATCTCTCGAGAAAGAAAACTTCGCGGAGCAAACGTCGTAACTGCACCAAGATCTTATACCGAAAGCTAGAGATAGTCTAACCTAACCTTCCGAATAATACGTCAATCGAAAAACGAATATATTATTTTTTGCTCCAAAACAGGCATGAAGGCTCCCTCTATCTGTGAGGATGGAAATCGATAAATAATCGATAACGTATAGATGTCGTCCGCATAGAATCAATTGTCAAACATTAATTAATAGTAACAATTGTACGACAGAAATCGAGGTATCCGCGAAGAATAAAAAAACGTAACAGGTTACAATGCATCATGTGATGCACCCTTTATTCATATTTTGAATGTTAATACACATTTTATGGAATGACGAAATGGATTTCTCCAATAATCGGATTTTCAAGAGAGAAAATCATCCTAACAGAAGCACGATATATAGAATCTCTGACATACGAGATATGTAAAGTGTGTGTAAAGTAACGAAACTAGTAGCTCAGTGTTCAATCGGGCAACACTGGTGACGCAGGAACTTAGACTGGAGGTAGGTGAACATGTGATACGCCATCACTCGCCAGTCACGTTTGTCCGTAGCGATTGTTTTAGTGAAGCAGGTTTGACTTCTGCGTTCTGGAAATGTATCACGAATTTCGAGCAAAGAAGCAGCAATGGGCAAGTCAAAGATTAAAAACATGCTAATTTGCTTTCTTGATAGCCAGATAATCGTTCACAAACAGATAGTGTCTCCAGGCCAAGGGATTTTTATCGAAAGTTTCTTGAAAGACTGCGAAAGAAAGTCAACTAGGTGTTGCATCAGCGTAATGTGTCTGGGCACAGCGATTTCAGTAAACTGTTTTTTGGCCAGTAAGAACATTCCTGTGACCCCTTAGCCTCCTTATTCACCCGACTTGTGTCCTTGGAACTTTTTCCTCTTCCCGAGATTGAAACAACACCTCAAGGGGTACTTGAAAACATTCAAACGGTGTAACCGACCAGCTGAAGGCTATTCCAGTATCTGAGTTTTCGCACTGCTATGAAGAGTGGTAGAACCGTTTCCAATGCTTCCTAAAGCAGTTACTTTGACGAGAACGATGTTGAATTATAATGTTATTGGAATAAAACAAGTGAAAAAAATCGGTCTCATTACTTTATTTACACACCCAGTATGTATTAGATGCTAGATTGAACTGAACCCAATTATGAACTATTAATGTATCCCAGCGCATCGTTTTCGAGGTATTCCTGATCTGTTCCAAACACTATTTGCAAATAATGATTTTCCCTTTTGAGCTGTTTTCTTCAAGAAATTATTGCTAGCTTTATAACAGGTATCGACGGTAGAATCATTCTAAACTGGACAAGGTGCATTTATAAATATATCCAGATGTGCATGGATCAAGGAGAAAATGTTTTTGAACATTTAGTAAACTAGTTTTCCTTCTTTTAATTATGAAAATTCCGTGTACCACTACAATAACAAATACTTCATTAGCAATTTTATCTAACAAGCGAACACTTCGAACCTGAAAATTTAAAAAAATTGAAACTTTGTGAACAAGTAGTTCATAAGGATGTTCGAAGGTATTTTTAATATCGGCCCAATCTCGTTTTAAGAGGGTCAAACTACCCCTGAAAGCTTATATTTTTGTCAAAATAATTCGGCAATGGCGGGAACAAATACATCACAACTATATATTAAAATAATCATCTCATCGGGATCTATCACATATGCACTAGTTCCGTTTAAAATAAGTTATGGCGCCCTCCCCACCCCTTCGATAATGAGCTCTTCAAACAATATAAGCATTATATTTTATTTTATGTAACATAGTATTATTAGTAAAGGATAAAACCTGCCCTGCATACGTCGCCTTAAATAACTGAATCCATGTGCAAAATAGACATGTTATGTTTACATAGACTTTATTTATTTCAATTAAAAAACAAGTGAATTGTTTATCAATATATTGTAATAACTACAATTATTTATTTGTACTACCCTTGCAGTAACAGTTATAAGAATAGTAACGATATATACTTTACTATGCAACAGAAAAATTCAGTGGCGAGCCCGAAAAATCTTACTGGAGGGCCGCACGTGTCCCGCGGACCGGCGGTTGCCCATGCCTGTTTTAGGGTGACATCATTGGCAGATACTGAACAAGTAATATGTTCGATTTTCTGTCGCACTGTGCTCATATTTGGTTACAATTTGATGTGACTAATCTCTAATGTGAGTAATAATTTACGTGTAATAGTTTCACTTTATTGATTTATTTAGATAAGAAAATGTATACAATGAAAAGTTAATTTTCTAATTCGTTAGTACTATATGTGAACTTTATAATACTGGCACGAAAGTGGCTAATAAATCCAGTAAATGTAGTTCGTTTACTTATGATAAGATTTAGTGTTGTAAATAATAATCGCCCTATGATTTCAACAATAAAAGAAGTGGAATTCACGACTTATTAAGGGATATGTTAATTACATCTCGAAACGACACAACATTTGTGGTACATAATTACATAACAGTAGAATTCTTGCAAGAATTTAGACCACATTCTGGATAATTTGTCAATGACAGATGTTCACCTTTACGAGAAAAATGTTAGAAATTTTACAATTTGAAAAAGAAGAAGAATGTGTATTTGAGGGAGATGATATTGTCTCTTTAGAATATAAGGGAAAAGCGGTGGCCTTCTGGAAAGGAGGAAAAAAAAACAATCCTCATATAAAGCTGTAAAACATAGGCTTAAGAGAGTAAAATCTTTACATCAATTATACAGGTAAGAAATTGCAGCCCAACTTCCATACATTTTTTCCCTGTTTTAGTTAGGGGGCATCATTACACAAAGGAGGAACAAGGGAGCAATTGAATTTCTAAATATGTTTTAATAAATTTGTTATTGACAACGAAACGGGCGCCATAATTCACGACGTAGATCTCCGCTTGCAAGCTAAAGAAAAATAGAGTTAAAAAATTTCTAAGCATCTCCATATTGGTTATGGAATTTTAAAAAGTATACATGATAGTTTCCAGAAAAATTACCAAATTCGTTACACGTTGATATGATACAGACACCGCAGAGTTAAATCGCAATTTCGTCGAATTTCGTACAAGAAGTAAAACCCTATATTGCGAAAATAGGCTTTAGTAACATATTCAACGCCGATGAAAGTTGATTCAATCTAGAATTTCACTCTAGTAGGACGTTAGCTGCACAAAGATCGATACCAGTTGAAGGTATTGTACAGTCTATATTCGCGACAATCCACGGTTATACCATACTTCCCACAATATTCGCTTCTGGACGTTTATCACCGCTATTTGGTTTTAAAAGGACAGTAGTGCATTTGGACCACGAGTGGCCGCATCAATATCTATGTAACTGCTTCAATATCCGGTAAACTAACAACAGCATTATACACGGAATAGTTCCCAGAGGTATATCTTCCAAATACTAGACCTCAAACAGTTTTATTGCTAGATTCATGGACTGGTCATTGCCCATTTACCGTCAGAAATCATATATCGGCCGACAACTAGACATTATTAAATTATAATATATACGGCTATATTGAGAACCACCTAGATAATTTCGATAATCTTGTGTATTTGCCTTCACAGAAGATTTTCAAGTTCCATCGCGATGTTCCATATGTGGTTTCCGCACTATTTTAAGCATTTTTATAAAGAATGACATCATACAGATTAAGTAATTATTTCTATATACACTCATACAAACACGTATACATGTTATATTTTATGAAGTATGCCATGTAACATGTATTTTATGTCATTCTGTCTTATTTATGAACGTATAAAACATAATTCTCCCTATTAATTTTTTTATATTTATACATAATATAATTTTTATATTGTTCGAAAAGGTCCATGGGAGAAGGGCACCATAATTTTTTTACTGGAACTAGAGTGCTATTTTCATATGTGATAGAGTTCAATGAGATGATGTATAGTTGATGTATTTGTTCCAACCATTACAGACATATTTAGAGACAACCGAAAATCTAAACTTTTAGGGGTAGTTCCACTCTCCTAAAGCGAGATTGGGCCGACAAGGAAAACAACTTAAATATCTTCTTTATTTTAAATTTTAGACTAAAAATAAAAAAAAAAACACCTGTATGTACAGTCGCCTTTAGGAATAATTCCTCCAATCATGGGCGTAGTTACGGTTTTTGGGGGAGAGGGGGAGTCAACAAATTTTTAGGGTGGGCATACATGTATATGTTTATATATATACACGTCAGAGGAGTTTTCTAGGTGGAGCAACAAATTTTCGAGGGTGGGTAATGCCCACCCTTGCCCCTTGCTAGCTACGCCCATGCTTCCAATACATTTTGACAATTGAAGTAGCCCCTTCTCTTTAATACGATACCAATATACTTATTACCTATCGGGTGATAAGACACAAACGAAACTTTGTGCCTATACTTACTTAACAAAGATGAACTACTTCAAAGTTAAAATGTATAGAACATTTCAGAGCGCGACTGTTCATATGCTATGACAGTGTAAAATTTCCCAAATATCGCACTTACCTTTTTCAATAATATTTTGCCTTATTATTGATCAAAATGGCACTTTATTTCAGCAGAAAGTGTTTTTTTCTTAATCGCCGCGGCGGCCTTGACGTTTAAAAAGTAAAAATGTGCTTGAAATTCTTTTCAAATCAAGCAGGTCGGCATCACAAAACATCAAAATGAGATTAAAAATTTTTTGATGAATGATACCTATAATGAAATCATTTCGCGCACAATTGTATATATATAATTTTTTGATTAAAGTTACTGGTTAAATTGTAAATTCTCACGAAAAGAATTAACTTTTTTATTGTCTTTATTAATAGCAAACAGTAATTACATATAATTAGAACATAATTTCAGCTTTTCAAGGTCAACAAAAACATTTTTTAAATTACTTTCATCCACTTTACTTGAGTATGTTCTCTCTATATATAAAAGATGTCTGAAATGTGGCCCACCGATCTTTAAACACGCATCCACTCGTGTTTTAATATTCTCGAACCTATGGACTATTCGGGTGCAATTGCTTGTACTGCTAACAAAATTAAACTTCGCAAGTCCTCCAGCATATGAAGTCGGTTTCAATCAATGTGATATTTTAATTTTCTCGATGTAACGGTTGCAAAATAACAGGTTATCGCTATTTCATATTCAACAGTTCTACACGATAACAACATTGTCGTTTGTGAAGATTAATTCATATTATAGTTTTATTTTTATTTATATTATAATTATGTTATTCTGTTCCATATTATATAACGGTGTTTGTTGTTTTTATAAATAATTTTTTTAACAACATTGTTCTTTTCTTTTATTTTACATTTGATAATTTCAATGCATACAATTATTAAGAAAATATTTCTATACTAATCGTCCGATTCGATGTTAACTAGCGCCATAATTACCGTCCGAAAGTTATTTTTCTACGGGAGTTGTAACTGTGGTCTCGATCAGACAGTCGTACTTAAGCAAGTATTAACCCTCGACCGGGCGCCTTGGCGCACTTAGTGCGCCAACGTGACAATTTTCAAAACAAAAATGTTCTTGACGATTACACGTACCTCTCCACTTCAGGTATTTCTTCAATAGGTCTCTGTACATCAGCTAAGACAGTCGTGTGTTTCATTCGATGAAAATTAGTGTGGATTTCGTCGAACTTTCTATAAATGTATTGACCGGCGCATTGAATGCACCGCGCGCCCTCTCATGTAAGTATCTTTTATTTGATACTTTCATTAGTTTTGTATAGAATTTCTGAGAATTGCATGACACAAGTATGTTGAAACATCGTTTCTTTGTAATTATAATGTTAAAATAATGTCTAAATTTCTGAGAATTGTGAGCATGCCTTATTCGGTTTTGTAAAAGATAAATATTTCAGGGCAAGAAAGTATCTTACAGACGATGAATTATATAAGATTTTTGATGAAGAGTCATCAGAAGAAGAGCAACCGATTGAGCCTGAGCATGAAGAGTTGTCTGAAGGTGAGGAACTCGTGACAAGGAGTGACCACGATACCAATTCTGAGCAAGAGCACGTTGAAGACCAGTCTGACGTTGATGAAATTACTGAAGACAGTTGCTTGGAGAATTATTATTACGGAAAAGATAAAACAATAAAATGGAGCAAGACTAATGTATCTACTCAATCTAAAACAAAACATAAGAATATAGTAAAAATTTCACCAGGGCCAAACGTAATCGCAAGAGGACTAACTTCGGAAATTTCGGCGTTGAATGTGATAATTGACTCAAATATGATAGAATGTATTGTAAATCACACAAATCTTTACATTGATTTCAAAAGAAATAATGTTGAGTATCAAAGAGATCGAGATGCAAAACGCACTACGAAAAGCGAAATACTAGCATTGCTTGGACTATTATATTTTATAGGCGCTAAAAAAGGAAATCATACCAATGTGGAAGAACTATGGGAAAAAGATACTGGATTTACTGTAACGAGACAAGTTATGAGTTACAAAAGGTTCTTATTTCTTTTACGATGCCTCCGTTTTGACAACCGTCTTACAAGAGAAGATAGAAAAAAAACTGATAAACTGGCCCCGATACGTGATATTTTGGATGCATTCGTTTCAAATTGCAAAAACACATACTGTTTAGGACAATTTGTAACGATTGATGAGAAATTGGAGGCATTCAGAGGTCGTTGTAGCTTTATACAATATATTCCCAGTAAGCCAGCTAAATATGGCGTCAAAATGTTTGTTCTCTGTGATCCAAAAACACACTACACGGGCAATATAGAAGTTTATTGCGGTCAGCAACCTGAAGGACCTTACAGAGTGTCCAATACACCAACAGATATTGTACAACGGCTTGTAAAGTACATCAAAGGATCAAACAGAAACCTAACAACTGATAATTGGTACACCAGCTATCCCTTGGCGAAAACACTGCTAAATGAGTATAAAATAACATTACTCGGAACACTAAAGAGAAATAAACGTGAACTACCTCCGGAATTCTTGCCTCACAAAAACCGCGAAGTGAAATCCTCAATATTCGGGTTTCAAAAGGATGTCACTTGTGTCATATGTTCCAAAAAAAATTAAAGCGGTGATACTTTTATCAACAATGCACGACATGGGTGATATTGACGAAAATAGCCAAAAACCCGACATAATTTTGGATTATAATGAAACCAAAGACGGAGTTGATACGATTGATCAAATGTGTGGAACATATTCAGTAAAAAGAATTACAAGGAGATGGCCCTCACTAATATTTTTCTCCATCATGGATATGGCTGCTATAAATGCCCGTGTTTTGTACCATCACAATCCAAATAACTCCAAAGTTGTTCGAAGAATTTTTTGAAACAACTTGGGGTCAGCCTAATGAAGCCTTTCCTTTTCGAGAGGGCAAAAATAACAACATTGCCCATAGATATCAAAGTTTCTTTGGCAGCATACAGAAAAGAAGTGGAACAACCTGTGGCAGGAGAACCTAAACGAAAAGGGCGTTGCGTCACATGTGGACGCTCAAAAAATGTAAACACCACAATCAAATGTGATAGCTGCAGTGATTTTGTTTGCAAAGGACATGCAAAAATTCAAACCTTTTGTGAGAAATGTATTACGGGACAAGAATCTGCAACAGATTAGTTTTCTTTCTTTTTTTTTTTTTGATTTAGCAGTTTATTTTTGTTTTTCTGGTAGTTATAAGTTAAATCAAATATTGTAATTAATGCTAAGAATATTACCATAAAAATAAATAAAAGAAAATGAATAATTTGTTTTACCACAACATGAAAAACTGGATTATAACTACCGGCGCACTACGTGCGCTACGCGCCTGCTCATGTTATACTGGTAGACGCGCCCGCTCAAGGGTTAAGGCTGGGATCCCGCTATAGGAAGTTATTCGCATAAATCTCAAAAACTTGGCATCTAAATGCATTGAAAAAATCCAAGTGAAAGATAAATGTATAAGACGAATGGATGGGTATTTTATAATGCTGAAATAACAATGTATATTAACAATAAAAATTCCTAAAAACGTGCAATTTTATGAGTCGAAAAAATCGTGTAATTTCCATAAATATTATGCGTTGCCCTTAGCAGAGGAAAATATAAAACATACATCAGTGTGTAGTAACGTATGTAGAATTATTTTACAAAAAATGAAGCATATTGTTGCTTCGTTTGTCTTATTTGTGCGAACAAAATAAAATTTAGTGACATGGCTTTTTTGTATTGGTGGTCGGTTACGTACGATAGAAAACTGTAACTGTGTTCACGTAAGTGTCTGATATTCGTCGAAAATTAATGTGGCACTTATGCCAAAGATGGGGCAAGACACAAATCTAAAATTACAAGATTTTTAGGAAGTAAGAAAACCAAAATTATAGAGGTGTCGTCTATTTACGTTTGGAGTTTATAGGAATTATTTTGTGTTACTACATTTTTATTTTATAAATGTCTAATTTATCATATAAAAATTATATATTAAGGGAGACTTTGTCCTTGGAGTGCCATATTTCAGGTGTTTACATTTAATTTTTTTAAAAGGAAACGAGTAAAGCTTTTTGAGAGCGGTTTTTTCTGGCTTTTATTCATGGTGTACAGAACGTTAAAAAAATTGTTTAAAAAAACAAAAATGGCGGCCGTTGCAGCTCCGCGAAAACAGGTCCTCAAATCGCGGCAAAGGTAAACGGCTGACATCACTGCCCCCTCTTTGTTGATCTGAAACACAAACTCAAAGCATATTATCAATCTGTGACGCTTTAGTCATGGAATGACGGATGGGTTTTTCGTTTAGTATAAGTTTCGGAAAATGGCGGCAATTAAAAAAATCGAATTTTCGCGTTTTTTTTTGCATAAAAGGATAAATAATAAATGGAAAAATTTATCTATTGAAAAAACGATCCGTCATTCCGTGAAGACATATTTTCTGAGTGCGCTCTCCAAATTTCAGGTCGATATGTTAATTACACCCCTACACCGAAAGGTAGAAAGGGTAAAAGATTAAGAAGAGAAGAAGAAGATGTTAATTACAGCGGTCAGGAGAATGTCAGCCATTTTTAAAAACGTGTTTTCGAGAAAAACGCGTTTAAAGTTTTGTAACGTGTTTACACAAATGTGTTTATAATTACCGCTAATCGGCAATGCCTGGTCCATAGAGGCATCCCTCCTGTTTTTCTAGCTGCTCATGTTGAGCCGCTAACATCTCCCGCTGCTCAATCCGGGCCTTTTTTGCTGCGTCGGTCACCTGCCTCTCCGCACGCTCGATTCTTGCTTTATCCCGTGAATGGACCCAGCTCTCGACGAATGTGCCAATCCGGACACCCATGAGATCCATGGCAATTAACAATGATTCCTCACCTTCGTTGAAGATAATCACTGCTAATTCCGTGGCAATATTGACTACATCTGCGCCGGAATGAAGATGTTTGGGCGCATGCATCCAAATCATATTATTAAGTGACTCATTACTGTTTTGAGTATGAGCACCCAAACATCTTTCGAGCAAATCGTCCGACGACAAGTCTGTAAATTGGCTCGATGGCCTTCAGAACAGTGTCACTAAGAGGAGCCTTGTGCTTATATAAAGACAAAGTATCCGACGCTTCAGCTTTATGCCACGTACACCAGCTGCTTTCTCCTGGTGGACACTTCTCATGCTGGGGTTTTTTATCCGTGGAGCTCTTGTGGTAATACGTGACCCATATCGCGTCCTTCATGGCTTGCACAGAATGTGAATTTCGGCGGATAGCAAGGCCATAGTAATTAGAGAATTCTCCGATCGCTTTACCTGTGAGTTTGCCTGCCCCTTTTCCTCCGAGTCAGTACACTGAATCAACACTTAGTTCATAACTTCCCAATTTGCCACTTTGTAAAATTTTCTGCGCTGACGTGCTTGTGAACGACTTGCTCTTTTCAAATTCCCAGCGATTAGGGGTTGCGGATGCAATCTTTTGCGCCCGTACTGTTTCGGATGATCTTTTGTACCTTTTCGAGGCATATTGCGCACAAATTTTCGATAAATTACTTGAAAATAACGAAAAACAAGAAACACAGACGCTACGATGTTTTCGCTTTCAATGCCGAAGCCAGACTGAAATAACCGTTGCAAAATCGATAAAGGAGAAAGTAGGGACCCTATTCAAAGGTTTCTAAGCATAAAAGGCTCTGTTTACCTGCGTTAGACGCGCTGAGACCTGCAGGAACCCAGCTAGCCGGGCGCCCCGCTGAGACGGCCAGAGCGCGCTGACGGTGTCAACTTCAAACGCGTTTAAAATATCGTAAACGTTCGAAATCCGGGAAACGGTTCGACAGATTTATTTCTACTTACATGTAGATCAAGAATCCGTAATAAAAAAATATGATTTTTTGAAAATTTCAAGGACAAAGTCTCCCTTAATACTTGCAAAGCGAGAACGGCCTGACCTGCGTTAGGCAATTTCTAAGCATTTTTAAATCTATTGCTTATTGTACTTTAGATTTTACTACCCTTGTTTACTGCCCAGCAATAAGTCTCCGCGGATATCTATTTCTTTCCACCGTCAATGTGTAGAAAGGCAAGCGCCAATCTCTACGGGCTACGGTACAATCCTCAAATCGGAAACTAAGTGATGATAGACAAGTAAAATTCCCAAGACGGAACGCTAAACCCACTTATATAATATGCCTATGCTGTATGTCTGTGCATGCATATTTATGTGCATTTTAGATACGATATTAGATAATGCTATGAGCTCTGATAGAGAGCGTACTTAATTGACACAAGACGCAACTACTACTATAACCAAAAGATCGGAAGAAACGAACGAATGGGAGTTTGGTTACTCTGTAAGAGACAGTAAGAGAGTATGAAATATAAGTATTGTTAATATGCATGTGTGGAATTACATAATTTACTATGTGAGGGAAATTTATTTCTAAAAACACATTATAGTTAGGTGCTCGTAAATAACTGTTTGATCGCATTTTGATTTAAAAGTACAGCACAATAGACTGATGATGGCGAGAAGGCAGGTTGCGAAATTGACCAATTCGCAATAGAGCTTTGCATGCCGTCTAGTAAGTGCTATACAGTGCTATATGAGCAATGTTCAGTGGGGCGCCACAAATAGTATACAACTGAATACAACTTATCGAGTGCCTCTAGCGACAAAGTGCATTTATTATGCTCGGCACTGGTATTGTGCGAAGTACTTCTCTCTCTCTCTCTCTCTCTTTCAAATCCGTACAAGCAATTATATTTTTGGAAGGCGGAACCTTATCTACGCGACCGCTCGCCATCACCCGTCTGTCAGACAGTATGTAATACGACAGAATACATAGAACGCAAAGTGCGTTGGCAGCTTTGATGTTCATGTGGTCGATTTGAATGTCCTCTAAATAGCTCAGAACTTGGCCAACGCCACTTGGAAAATACGAAAAGTGCATATTTGCTCGTATTAATTCAAAAATATTAGATTTTTGGGTATGTTAAAAGAATAGTATTTGCTAAAAGTTAAATCAATGAAACACAACAATAATTATGTTTTAAATTTAATGTACACACACTATCCCAGAACAATAACATTAATTAAACTAGCCAAATATAGTCACTATCGTCGTATTTAAAATATGGTTGCCAGTCATGCGCATACAAAACTGACCACAAGATTTTCTAACTTTGTCGCTTCTGTCTATGCTGTGGTAATACCGGTTGTACATTATCTGTCGTGGGCCTGAATGGCTGCGTAGGAACAACTTCGGCCGCAGAGCTTCATTTTCTTTCTACACACACAATATTTTACATAAACGTTGTTGCAATTGTACAACAACGATTTGGTCTGTACACATGCTTATACAACGAAAACGTTTTTTCAATATCTACAGATGTTAACGGTGCAAAATGAAGAAACTGTATTACGTATATCGTGTTTTGTAGGTACGTTTTAGAAATTCTGCTGCTTGTTGC
The DNA here is from genome assembly GCA_038088585.1 of Chrysina gloriosa. NCBI lineage: Eukaryota > Metazoa > Arthropoda > Insecta > Coleoptera > Scarabaeidae > Chrysina > Chrysina gloriosa. Next base: position 31,429,222 of record CM076089.1, read on the forward strand.
ATGTAGGCTGCTGCATCAGTAAGAAGTATTAATACTTTACTGGATTGAATTCTTCTTGATTGTTTTCTGATAAATTCACATATACGATGTAAAGCATGAGATAAACAAGTTACGTGCATACGTACATATTTATATATTTTTCTTTTAATAATTTCCCTGCTTTAATCAAAGAAGGCGCAGTATCACTTACGAGCAATAGTACTTTTTCGTATTTGTTTGGCATATCATCATTAAATTTTTGAATTTAAACTTTCATCAATTATTGAAACTACAACGTTAGCATTAACTTTGTCTGCTACCTGACATTTAATTAAATATGGCTTGTACGGAATTGTTGGATGCAATACTTCTATAACAACGTTTAAAACGCAACGACTTAACAAATCAGTTGTTTCCTCCGATGAAACCGAAATGTAATTTTCATTTATGTTTGGTTTTATTATGGCGATTGTACGTTTGCATACGGGAATATAATTTTTTTGGAAATTTGGGAATATAATTTTTCTGTAATGTGGATTCATCAGGAATATGTCTATTCTTATATTTAGTCAGAAACGACAACACCCAATTAGTGAAATTGTCTTCAAAATCAACCCACGACGTTGAACAACCAGAAGACATTGCTAAGATTAAATATTAAAGAAGCTCCAGGTGTAAACTATAGAAAAATAAAACCAATCTAACCTAACTAAAATAAATTCAAAACAAATTCCGAACCCGATCCAAAACTTAAACATTCTCTTATTTTTTTTTTTTTAAAATACGAGGACAACTAAAACCAAACGTTGCTAATAATAATAAAAGAGAGAACGATAACGACACGAATATAAATACAAATAAGGTACGAATACGAAAATTAATACAAATAAGGAAACGATATAATGATAATATAAACTACAAAGGATGTAACAGAAATCAACTTTAGAAAACGTACTTATTAACCTCTTTCTAGAAGAACCAAAATACCAATATATGTACCATCGTATACGCACAATGCGTTTGCTGGAAGTAACATCGCGTTTATCTAAAACTAGAATGGGGTTAAGTGCCTTAAACCGTCCATGCCATATTTATTACATTCATAGTCGTATTTCATCTTTTTTATAACATCTTGCGTGTACTAACGGTATGATAAAATTAGAACACTGCACAGGTTCTTCTCCTGTATTATACCTTCGTTCGAACTAACTTCGGTTTTTAACTTTAGATACCGCCACTAATCAACACAATATATCTTCCATCGCACTGGGGGTACTTCTCACTCTAGGGTATCCCAGCCTTAAGCAGTGAAATATTGCTATTATACTTACTATACGGTGCCTTTTCACTCGGTACGACTCGGTAATACGCAGGCGCACACAAGCACACATATATACAACGCTTGGTACACAGGAGTGGGGAGGCTATTTTACCTCATTCTCTTGCAGGATAAATCCTATAGATGTACATATATGTTAAAACATTGTCATCTCTCATGGTACCATCAATTTCTTTATCTGAGAAGGGGATGATGAATTTTTCGGCACACAGATTAACAGATTATTTTCATTCGCCATCTGGAGTGCGTTCACCATTTCGGAAGTTTGATTCCAAAATAAATTTCTCTCGGTTAAGAGAGTAGGGAATTTGGAATAACGTTCGAAACCTTAATGCAATCCATTATTTTCCATTCTTTCAATTCATACTTATGTATATTACTTACTTATAAATATCCAACTGCTAACGCTACTGTCTTGAAAACGACAATCTGATGACGAAACTAAGAGAATATTAAAAAGGAAAAATGGCAAAAAACGAAGTGTATATAAATATTTTAGTCATTTTGCCATAAGGCTAATTTCGTTCCAAAAAATTGGAACTTAATTTTATATCAATCTTTCTGACTCCCCGGTAAATAACGTTCTGAAGGTTAACGGAAAATGTGTTTTTAAAAAACATTTGTGTTTTGCTTTGTTTTAACCCTTTGACGACGAATGGTACACATACATGTATGTCCCATTTGTTTTCTTCGGCCACATTTTTCAATGGATTTCAACTAAATTGGTATTTTTCTACAAAAGACAAATTAGCTCTTTCAAATTTGTATTAAGATTAACGTTTTGGATCTTCAGTTGCACTTAAAGTCTCAAAGTCGGAAATTCGTATTATTTTTTATCAGTTTTAGTTTTCTAATATTTCGGGTTCTAATTAATACTGCTGGATAAACTTTTAGTATTAAATGTACCAATACCTTATGTAAACTTATTGACAGACGAATTTCGAATCGGTTTTATGCTTTTCTTACAGGTACTTAAAATAAGATGGGACATATGTGTCCCATTCGTCGTCAAAGGTGAAAATAAAGGAGGTTTTATTTTCTATTTTATTTTACTTTATTTAATATTTTATCATTAAAAAACAAAGTAAATACAACAATTCAATGAAAAAGGTAAAAAATTAAAAGAAATGAAAAAATTCGTTTAAAATGAGATTCTCTGATATTTATATACATAAAAGTGAACTTATTTATGATATATTTCAAAACAATTTCTGTTCCCAGTAAAGTACAATGGTTTTTGCAAGCGAAACAAATAACGTTTGTTCGATTTTCGATTCTGTTTTTTGTACATACAACACATCGCTTCCTTGCCTGTACTTTTCGACTACAAAGACCGTCTATTAGTTGAGTTGCCAACTGCGTACGAAATTCCAGATGTTTTATAGAAAACGGATTCGAATTACTTGTTGATAATAATAATTAATAATAAGTTTTGCAGGCATTTTCATGTTTGCTTTTTGTAACGACAAAATTCTTTCAAAACTCTTCAATGCACTTGCTCACAAATCATTACCTTTGACGACGGATGGGACAAATATGTCCCATAATTTTTCTCGTGGAAGGAGTAAAAATTTTGAAATTTTGACGACACTTTAGTCTTGAAATATATTGCTCCCGAGTAAGAATCCGCAAAAAATTTTTGAAAAATTTCCAGCAGAAAATTCGTCGTCAAAGGGTTAAACCAGTAATTGTCAAATTTAGCAACTTTATACTAAATTTTCTAAAGAGGACGTGTCCGTTACCGAGAAACTATAATACAAGCAAAGAATTTTTAAAATCCAAAAAATAATTTTATTTATTCAACTTGATACCATCCTCCAACTTCAACACTTATCTTAAAAAAATACCGTTCGATGATGTTTCCATATCTGATACGATAGCAGTGGTGGCTGGTGACTGTTTGCGCAGGGGAGGCTACTGTAACCTAACTCTTCTCGGTCAATAAATTATATTTTTATACCTATTATTGTATCATTGGAAGTGTAGAATACAAATTGATATAAAAAACACTTCAAAATAAAATATAAAATATTCTTTAGCAAGAACCACGTAGAGGTAAGAGTAAAATCTTGCCTGGATAGGGAAATGGATTAAAGGTGTAAGGTGACAGGTAAAAAGTTTATAAAAACTTAAAACAAACTCCTAAACTAAAAATAAACTATAAGAATGATAAACTCTTAGCAAACTAATAATAAATGACAAATATAATAGTAACTCATAAAATTCTAGGGTAAATAAAAAATAAGTTATAGATAAATAATAATAACAACTAAATAGATCTATGTTTTTTAAAAACTAAAATAAATATTCTAATATTTTTTGAAACACGGAAAACTGTATTGCGTCCTCTTTCCGATAAAGTAAAAGAATTCAGCTCTTCTTTGTACTAGCAAAATAGTCAATTACCCGCTCGTAAAATACATCATTTTTCGTTAATAATTTAAGACCTTTTTAAATTGATATGAAGGATATACTGCTTATCGATTTTGATTCATAGTGCTGCGGCTGTAATGTTTAATTCTTTTTAGTGTTGAAAAGCTGCTCTCTACTGAAGCAGAAGTTATCACCGATATCACTATAGATAATGCTTATAAGTTTACTCAGTTCCGGTATACATTCATATAAATCGTTTTTATTGATAAAATTTAACATCTCGGTTGGCGTTTTACATTCTCTGAATGTTTGAGGATCATGATACAATATAGATAATTCATTTTTTATTTGAATTTCATCAAAGCAAGGATATTGTTGTAAAAAGTTTTCTAATAAATTTTGCGAAAAGTTTTTTGAATATATTAAGAATTTGTCAAAAGTTAATCAATCGAAACAACATAACTTGTGTATATCTTGAAATCTAACTTGTATCTGAACGATTACCGTATCTAAAATTTCACAAAAAATTTGTTTATACTCTTGTATTTCCGATTCATAGGAATGCCTTTTCTGACTGGGTTCTATGTCAAAATGTAAGTTATTATATATATCATTAAAATAACGATCATTAGTTCTATATTCTTATATAACACGAACAAAATGTATGTCAGTTAATTTATCTGCAGTATTGAAAATGTAACCTCGGTTTGTTAAAAAATCAATTTAAGTCTCACACAAAAACAGAATTTTGTGTTGGTTATGTAATTTTTTAATCCTACCGCCTCTCTTATAGTCTTGGTATCGTTTCCGAAATCATCACTGTCGATTATAAAGTCAAAAACTGCTGTATGTGTGTGCTTATGAAACACAGACACAATACATGCGCCTTCGTATCACCCGATTAATCATCAATTCGCTGCGTATCAAGCTATGTTACATATATTAATAAATGTGCCAATGAATAAAGATAACTTTGATATAGAATTAAACAGGATACACACTATAGCTTTAAATAACGGTTATTCTCAAGACGTAATTAATAACTTACTTTCGCAGAAACAAAAATCACATACTCTCTCTCTTATATATCCTAAATTTTCAATTAAAGAACTCAAGAATTACAGTTGCATCACATATATAGGGAAAACATCTGATATCGTGGGGAGGTTAATTAAAAAAGCGAATAACGGTGTTATTGCTTATAAAATTAATAATACCATCGGGAAATTCATTAAAAACAATAAGGACAAAACAGACAAAGGATCGCACTCGCGAGTATATAGATTGACATGTGAGTGTAATAAAGTATATATAGGTCAAACGGGTAGAACTTTCACAACCCGGATATCCGAACATCAGAAAAGCTTTGTAGACAAAAAATTTGACTCAACATTTGCAAATCATTGTTTAGAAAATAACCATAATTTTAATAATAATTTTGATATATTTCATATTCAGGTAAAAGGTAAAAAACTAAATCTTTTGGAACAATGGAAATTAATAGATTTAATAAATTAGATTCAGCTTTAAACGACCAAACAGATGTTTGTCATTCCCCCTCCTAGCACTAAATTTCTAAATTTTACAATTACCTGTTATTGTTTTGTATATAAGTAGATACTAATCGATCGTTAACCTTCAGCATTCATCCATCTGACGAAGCCACAGTGTGGCGAAACAAATTTGTAGTGGTGCTATTATTAAATATTTTTGAATCTCACAGTCTTTTTGATTTTTATTTATTAATATTTAAGTTATTCATTATTGTACGTAATAATTGCATCTTTACACGCGCTGTCTATGGCAGTAGGAATATAAAATGTAATTAATAATAATAATAAAATAAGTACTTTAGACTTATAATGTCGTTCAATAGATCGTGGTAAATTCTTTAAACCCGTATAACCTAAGTTCGATCACATTTCGGTTTGGTTACAAAAATGTAGACATGGCCAACAAAATAATTTTTCCATTTTAATTGAACCCGTTAACCAAACATATTTAGCGTATCACAATGAAGTGAAACCACGATTTTGCCGATTGTCATCGTTAGATACTAAAGATAAATTAGGCCGAGGTTTTCCAGTTTTCTGTGCGATGTGTAATTTCGTCTTCGTTAGACAACTACAAAAATTTCTTATCAACCGGTCCACATCTTTGCATCCCCTATTAAATAAATAATAGGTAATGCTTACGCTCCCCTGACGAGCAGCCACTGTACCACACCAAACACTAACTTTTTTATATTGACTTCCATACACAATGTAGAAATTAAGATGTTCTTTTACCAAAATCACTGTAAACTTTTTTATTATTTTTCTCGAATGTTGGATCTTCCAGATTTCACTTTTCCGTACATTATATACAGGTTAGGTGATTTAAAAATTAGGTATGAAATTTTATAAGCAATACAATAAAAACGGAACAAATAGATACATAATATGGACATAGAAGGAATACTTAATTTCGAGGCGTTACCACGCGACGCCAGTCCATTAACTCCTTATAATTTTGAATTTTACTTTTTAATTCTCGGCCACTAATTTTATATACATACGTATAATTTATTTATTTCTATTTTCATTAGGCTGTGCTTCTGCAGAAGAATTGGCTGAAGAATTAGAAGAAGCCATTTTTATGGAATTCAAAAATACAGACATGCGATATAAAAACAGAATACGATCACGTATTTCAAATCTAAAAGACGCAAAAATCCAACGTTGAGAACAAATTTTCGAATTGGAGCAATACCTGCTTCTAGACTGGCAGTGATGACCGCGGAGGAAATGGCAAATGACGAGATAAAACAACTTCGGGAACGATTTAGAAAGGAAGCAATCAATGATGCTCAGCTTGCTACAGTTCAAGGCACTAAAACGGACCTCTTGAAATGTGGCAAATGCAAAAAGAAATTGTACATATAATCAAATTCAAACGAGATCAGCGGATGAACCCATGACTACTTTTGTTATGTGCAACGAATGCGGTAATCGCTGGAAATTCTGTTGATTCAGCAATTAATGCAAGAAAAAGGGAGAAAATTGTTATACAATATCTTTATTTTGTTTCATTTCAATACAAGATTAAAAACAAAAATGAGATATTTGAATATGTATTTAACACTACTGTAACAAATTGTGTGTTCCAAAAATAAATACAATTATTATAATTAAATTGTCTGTAAAGTTGCTACTAATTTTTCTTATGAACAATGCGTACTTGCATATTCTGGGACTTTCACGTTTCAATTTTGTCATTTGAAAGTTCCATATTTGTAATTCAGGCAGCACTACCAAAAGATCGCCTGTTTTATACACTCAGGATTATATTACCAATTTTTTTTTTGTTATTTCAGGTAGATAAACTTCATATCTTACACATACATAAAGTTGTCCACTTACTAGGATTTATTACAAAGTATTATTTCATACTAATTATAGGACGTGTGTATTTCTGACACTTTATCACAATCAAAATCTACCACATAATTAATTCAATCTCTAAATTGTACATTACCGAATGAGTCGGGTTTTCTACAAGTTGTACCGTGATTTCAAAGCAAAAGTATTTCCGCATCTTTTTGTGCTCTAGATTTAGGCTTGTAACACATAGGACCCATGTTCAATTGGTTATGCAAAGTTTATCTGGTACTCTTTCAGGTATTTTCTTGAAATAAATTTTATATTAAATTACTATATTTTCTTTATAAGACTTACAGTTAAAACTGATAAGGAGAACGAACATAAGGGAGAAATACTATTACCGTTAGATGTAAGGACTGCAATTTTTTTTTTTTAATTTCTTCATGTTTGGTTTGACAATATCATTACTCTACTTTTTATGTAGTATTATCCATGAAACCGTATTAATTGTAACAGCACATTACAAGAAAATTAATAATCGTCATACAAATCTTTTTTCAACTTATTATGGTTTGTTTTCATGATGTATATATTATTATAATCATATTAAAAAAGAGTAAGGTTTCAAAATAATTTTTGGCACATAAAATTATCTAATTTTAATACAAAATGCTGTACATTTGTATTTCGATTCACAATAATATTTTGTTAGCAGAAAACTGTAGTTACGTTAATATGATTTATAAGGGTTGTATATAAAGATCTTATTAAACATAAACAATAAAAATTGCAGATGATGTAGTTTTAATGAAAAAATAAAAAACAAGATTGGTTAAATAAAAAATTATGAGAAAAATACATCACCAACAATAAATAAATTATTTTCTACTTCAAATAATATAATTATAAATTATCAGAGAAATATCACGTATTTTATATTAAACATATTGGATTACGTCAATATCCTCAACTGGCCGGTGTTAGTTGCATAAACTAAACCTTGACCAGAAATTGGTAACCAACGTATACAATTTACACTCATATAGTTTGGATCTCTAGTATGTTCAACTTCCCTAACAGATACTAGTTGATTAGGTATTTCCGACTTATCATCTAAAAAAATTTTCGCCATTGTCCATTTTTCACTAGGTATAACTGACACTCTTCTGGATGCCAATCCCACAATTAGATGACGACTTAGTGGTGACAAAGAGACAGATACAGCATTCTGCTCAAAATTTGTTATATACAGACATTGACCTAGAGTTTCCCATTTCAAACTGTATATACCTGAAAAGATGAAAATTTTGAAGGCTAAATATAGAAGCAATGTTTTCTTTCCGCTGAACCTCTCTAGCAGGCCATGATACTTTTCTACAAATTTCAAAGCAAAAAGGTGACGATTGTGTTGTCAGGTCGACATTAGCTTTCTATTATTCAATTATTAATTGCGGTGATGCATCTTTGTAGATTCAGGCAATCGGATGTTGAAGTGATTTTGCTATAAATTTTGAGATCGCCTGCATAAGGAAGGAAGTTACAATCCATAGACAGCAAAAGATCGTTTACATATATGTTAAACAGAAGTGAGTCTAAATTTGAACCTTGAGGCACTGCACCATCCATTATAGTGCATGTAGCATGAACGATCATGAAGATATGATTGAATTAGCGTAACACCAGGACAGAATCCAATTAAAGAGAGTTTGGATACTAACACCTCATAATCCATAGTGTCGAAGGCTTTGCCCTGTATAAATAGCGTCTACTTGCATTCGTTTGTCAAGGTTCTCGCTAATGTACTGGATAAGCTGCGCTATATTGGTGGTAGTAGATCCATCACTGATAAATTCATGTTGTTGGTAAATTTGATGCAGTTGTAAAGTCTTTTGTAAAGAAGTTGTTCCAAAACTTTAGCACAGTTAAAGAGCATACTAATTGGTTTGTAGTTGTAGATATTGCCCCGGTCACCTTTTTGAATATATTATCATAGTGGTCACATAAATTTGGGCGCAGTCTCGAACAAGAAAACTAGGTAAAGCACCATCTTCTTGAATCGTGGTCGCTTTAAATTTTTTGAAGGCACTAAGAACTTCGTTAAGAGTAAAGTATCCAATGTTAAAAGAACAGCAATTAAAGTCTGAATGAAAAAGGCTAGGGTCCGTAGGTACGGTACGAGTGAATACTTTAGAAAACACGTCAGTAGGTTTACCAATGATTGAGTTGTCAACATCCAAGCACCCAAGAATTTTGGATTAATTAACCTCATAACTTTATCGTCAGAAAAAATCCCAAGCATAGAATTCCGCGGACTACTTCGATCGTAGTGACAATGGTGACGCACAATGCTGCTTTTATATAAACGTTCGCATTATGAGAAATAAAACAAGTGAGAAAGGTACAATCCTTCACGTGTTGAATTATCCACACATTTTGTGTTTTACAGAATATGGGTTAATTAACGAGAATGAAATCAATGAAACTATTGTGGATGGATACAACCCTATAGGTAGGTATTGTAGAAGTGTGCATAGAGAAGGAGGGAGGGGAAATGGTGCGATTGTGTGTCTACGTGTAAAGTAATTTTACTGCAAACAAAATGTTAACAAATGCAGTACCTATTGACCAATATTTCCAATACTCTTGTATGAGTTTTGAGTCGAATTCTAGTGTACATATGTTGGTGTATATATACACCGCGCATCCTCTAGGACAATTTCATGTCGTCAATGTGATTTTCTGATGGTGTAGGGACATAAATTTTAATAACAACACAATTCATTAATGTTATCAGATCTTTCGAGTATAGCCGGATCTTTGATAAACCAACTCGTTACACATCAGTCTGAAACGTGCATTGACGTCCGTTTCTAATTTTATTTGTAAACCCAGTAGGTGTAAAGCAAGAAAACTATACAGAGTATGTAATAAAAGTAATTGAGGAATATGAAGATGTAACTTATTATATCTTCATTCCTCAATTACTTTTATTGCCTTAGCAATGGGAATTGGAAAGTGCGGCGGACAAATTCAAAATTGGGCAGGCAGGTGGTCATGACCAAATCGAGGAAGGATTACTGTAAGTATATGAATTAAACTGGAATGAAAATCTTATATAATATAATAAAATTGGCAGTAAATACAGGCAAAGTACCAAAATACTAGACCATATCAGTAATTCTATCAATTTATAAGAAAGAAAAAGTAGATAATGTTAAAATTATACATCAATATATGTGTTTAACATAGCTAATAAGGGTGTACAAAATAATACTAGAAATATGAGCCAGGCAAAAAGAAACGGGTTTTAGACCAAAAAAGTACTACCGAGTTCATATTTGGTCTCAAACAAATGGGTGAAGTATTATTACAAAATTTACGTTTTGTTCACTTAACCTTCCTATACTCACGCATACGGTCTGTGAGACCGATTTATATAGTATAGTATACGTCTTTCATTTTGACGTGAGTATAGGAAGGTTAATGAAGGCTTTCGAACAGCAAATAAATAGAACAGAAATAATACAACAACGACAACTAACAGACAAGCTATTGGATGTAATTAAAAGCTTGTATGCATGTGCAAGAAATACCATGAGTACCAACCAAAATAAATATTTTTAATAATGTATATATACACCCGCAGCAAAAAGTATGTGATTTTAGACAAAAATGTCGTGTAAACTTCGTTCTTTTTTGTGTTAGTTAAAAAGTTACACGTTTTAAAAAATCTGTAAGCATAAACTCAATCACGCTATCGTGAAACAAAAACTATACTTTGTTATTATGATACAGTATTCTGTCAGGTTCTGTCAAAACAGTTTTATATTATTTGTATTCAATTCTTTTTTATTGGAAATGTATTCTTTTATCACTAAAGAATATGCAGATACCGTTTCTGTTTATGGATTTTGTTATACAAATTTTGCACAAGGAGCAAGAGAACATCAGTGCAAGTGTCCCAATAGATACCATCATGTCCAGCATATTAATAATTAAATGCGAATCGAGGCGGCGTTGGAGGTATGCAGCCAATCTAACCAAACCGTATACATAGATTACGCATCACTATCATTTTTGTTAAATTGTTTGTAGATAATTATTTCATAAAGCAGTGCCATCCCTTTTTTGTTTTACTTACAATGAAATATATGTAATTAAAGCGTTGAACCTAGTTACAAGAAAGGGTTGCGTAAACATTTGAGACAATAATAAATTCCGTCCACAGACAATCGCTTGAGAAAACGAGGTGCAGATGTATTCGATGTATTTAGGTGCGACACATTCAATATAATGTTTTCTCTGTGGGTGGTTCGTGTGGAACCGTAAATCTTTACATGTGTTATGGATAGGATTATTTAACGGCGCACTTCAGATATGAGCGGAACTTTAGTTACGAGAATTTTTGTTTAAATTTAACTTTATACGCAAAAGGCGTTTTACTTTTATATAATATCAAGGCCCAAAAACGTTAGTTTAGAATTACCTTACTACAAAATGTATCATTTGTGCTGCAGACCTGGATAAAATACTACTCGGAAATAAAATATTTTATTTGCTATTTTATTTTCAAATTACTTATTTTTCTTTCACCTTATCCTTCTGCCCATCTAGGGCGTCGGATTTGGAGTACCGCTCTCCTTTAGCCATCTTTTCCATTCTTTTCTATTAGTTCCTGCATACTCCTCAGTCCTTTGCCTCTTTCCTCCCATATCCTGCGGATCTGTTCTATACATGTCTTCCTCGGTCTTCCCCTTCTTCTATTTCTTCCCAATCCCGCTTCGTTAATTTTCTTTAGCATTCTGTCTTGGTCTAGTCGCGCTGTGTCCGTACCAGCTTAGCCGTTTATTTACAATTCTCCTCAATATTGCCTCCTGTCTGAGTTTTGCTCTAATGTCTTTATTTCTACACCTGTCGATTTTAGTTACCCCAGCAATCCTCCTTAAATATCTCATTTCTGCTGCATTTATCAACGATTTGTGTTTCGTTTGTATCGTCCACGTTTCCGCACCATACTTATTGGATTTGCAATTGAATTATACACCCTGGTTTTCGTCCCCTCACTGATTTCCTTTTTCCTGAATATGGTTTTATTCAGTGCGTAGTAGACTTTAGTTGCTTTCTTCATTTTATTACTTATTTCCAGATCCATTTTGCCATCCTGTTCACCTGTTCTATTTCTCGGTTGTTTATTGTTATATGCTTAGTTTCTTCCTCCTTCTTTTTCTGATTTATCATATATTTTGTCTTATCTACCTTAATTTCCATCTTTAGCTTTTCTATCTCCTTCACCCATATGTTCATTAGTTTTTGTAATTTGCCTCTCATTTCAGCCCTAACGATGATGTCATACATGCATACAGTAGCGAGTTAATTCCTATCGATGCTAGGTTCTTGTACCCAACTGTGTGCCCTGTGCACGTCTGCTCTCTTGTATTTTTGATTAGCATCTTATATTTATTCAGAGTATTCCAGATTATTTCCCTGGTTATTGAATCGAATGCTCCCTTTAGGTCAACAAATATTAGATATAGTTCCTTGTCTTTCCGAAACTGTATTTCTGTAATGTTTTGTACTAGGTGTGTATCATTTGTTTGCCGGTTTACTCTAAATGCTGCCTGTTCATCCTCTAGCTTCGTCTCTCTATCCTTTCCCTCACTCTCATTTGGATGATTCTTGTATATATTTTAAAACTAGTTGATGACAAGCATATTGCTCTGTAATTGTCACATTTGTATTTCTTTCCTTTCTTATAGATTGGCAATATTATGTTCTTCCAATCTTCCGGTATTTTTCATAGTCCCATGCTTCTTTATATACTTGGAGTAGCCATTTCTTTCCCATCTCTCCCATCCGAATAGATAAGGAATGTGATAAATCAAGAAGACACTAAAAAGAATTGAAAAATGTCAACTGAATTAGTACGCCCACATAATTAGAATGGAACAAAAGAGTTTAACAAAGAAAATAATAGAAGGCAAAAACAACAGGAGAAGAGAAAGGAAAAAATGGATTGATAGAGTAAACGAATTAGGACGAAAGCGAGGGAAGGCCATAGAAGAAATGAGGAAAATGAGTACAGACCGGACACGATGGAAAGAATGGATTAAATCGTCGTAGGATCTAGAAATAATCCGACACTGAAAGGCATAAGGATTGACGAGAAGAAGAAGAAGTTCTGAAAAACACACGTGCCTTAAAATCACTCAAAAGGCCTATAGAACATTGGGATGATTTACTTCTTTACATAATTTCTAGCAAACTAGACACTAGCACTAGGGAGGATTGGGAAAGCCAATTACCAGATTCAGCTAATATTCCCTCTTTTGACAGCCTGACTGCATTTCTTAACAAACGTTGTAAAATCTTAGAAACTCTTCACATAGAAAATGGATCAGGCTTAACTAAAGGAAAAGACACACTTAAAAGCGTATCCCAGATTATCACACCAAACAATCTCTGTGCGAATTGCTCGAAAAGACATTTTACTTATCAATGTGAAGAATTCTTCAAACAAAACGCGGAACAGCGAATAAATACAGCAAGATCAAAAAACTGTGCTTAAATTGTCTCAAACCAGGTCACCAGTAGTTCATGCAAAACCTGCAAAAAGAAGCACAACACATTGTTGCATATTGAGCACAAAACAAATATTTAAACTACTGAGAGCTCTAATCCTAATGTAGCAACCATCACCAACCACTCCTCTAGAGATCAACAATGTGAAACAATTCTTTCCATTGCCATTATTTTAATTCAAGACACAAAGGGCCATTCACAGGAATGTTGCGTTTTATTAGATTATGGTTCACAATCAAATTTCATCACAAAATCCCTTGTTGAACGCCTATATTTAAAACAACAATCATTCTCAATTCCAGTATTAGGAATTAATCAGATTTCAACCAATATAAGCAAGTCAGTCAACGTAGCAATAAGTTCCAGAATTAACGCATTCCAAACGACCATCAAATGCCTAGTACTCGAAAAAATAACCAACAATCTACCTACCACCTACCTACCTATCAATCAATCTTCAATCTATTAAAATTCCGAACAACATTAGATTAGCAGACGCAAATTTCCATGTGTCTCAATCCATAAACATGCTGATTGGTGTCGACTTGTTTTGGAAGCTCTTGTGTGTAGGTCAAATAAAAGGTACAAGTAATCAACCGTGCTGGCAAAAAACCCACTTCGGTTGGATCGTTGCTGGTTCGATACCATTCAACAACAGTGCTGCTACCGTTTGCAATTTGATTACCCAAAATTCACCTGACGATAAACTTGTCTTGTTTTGGAAACTTGAGGAATGCCATACAGACAAATCGTTCACACCTGAAAAAACAGCGTGTGAAAATCATTTCCAAAACAATACAACACGCGACGAGAACGGACGATTTATCGTAAAATTGCCACTCAAGGGTAATCCTACAACTCTAGGGGAATCATATACCATTGCATTAAAACGATTTCACAATTTAGAAAGACGTTTTCAACGCAATCCTCAATTAAAGCAAGAATACACGAAATTCATTCATGAATATGTCGCTCTTGGTTACATGAGCCCTGTTACGACAGACACCTTCTCGGAAGAACCCACTTCAACCTTTTACCTTCCACATCATGCTGTGGAAAAACTAGACAGTTCCACGACAAAGCTGAGAGTAGTTTTCGACGGTTCGTGCAAAACTTCGACTGGCATCTCAATCAACGATATTCTAATGATAGGGTCTACCATTCAACAAGATCTTTTCTCTATAATTTGCCGTTTTCGCACACATCAAATAGCAAGAACTACCGATATCGCTAAAATGTATCGCCAAGTTCTTGTCAATCTTTCCGACACCAGCTACCAGCGAATACGCTGAAGAGATAATCTTTGCGACAAGATACAGATTTTCAATTTATCAACCGTAACCATGGCACCGCTTCTGCCTGGTTTCTCGCTATTCGTGCTCTTCAGCAATTAGCTCAATGTGAACAAGAAACCTTTCTGATTGCGTCAACAATAACACTTCGAGATTTTTACGTAGACGACTAAATAACATTAACTTATGCAAATACTCCTGAGTCGCAAATATAATTAACGAATTCGGCGGATTCGAATTAAGAAAATGGAATTGAAATCAATCATCGGTTTTTGAATCGTCGCATGTATCGCCGACCACTGAAATCATCCACACTGTAGGCCATATAATGTAAAGGCATTGGGACTGTTATGGAATACTAGCGAAGATTGCTTACTTTACAACTTGCCCAATCAACCTATGAATACAAAAATAACAAAACGTTCGATCTTGTCATTTATCGCTCAATTGTTTGATCCGTTAGGATTACTAGGATCTGTAGTATTAGTAGGCAAAGTACTTATGCAAGAGTTGTGGCAGCTAAAAACTGATTGGGACGAATCAGTACCTGTCGATGTTTTTACCGCATTCAATGAATTTAGAAATCAACTTTTGGCACTGAAGAATATTAAGATACCCAGAAAGGTAATTTTTACAACTGTTACAACCACCATAGAGCTGCATGGCTTCAGTGACGCCAGTCAAAGAGCATACGGTGCCTGCGTGTACATTAGAAGTGTAAATGACGATGGAAGAATATACAGTAGCCTACTGTGTGCAAAATCAAAAATAGCTCCTATCAAATCTGTTACAATACCCCGACTTGAATTATGTGGTGCGTTATTGCTAAGCAGACTGTTGGAAAAGGTAAAGGAAACAATTGACATTCAATTAAGTAATACTTACTACTGGACTGACTCAACTATTGTATTGGCTTGGATAAAATCTGAAACTAAGAAATGGAATACGTTTGTAGCGGACAGAGTCAGCGAAATCCGCCAATCTCCAGAGGCTGCACTTCGTTGGAACTTGATACTTGAAATTTGTGGTAGCATGGTCCTCCTTGGCTAGTGTCAGTAAACTTTAATGTAAACAATGGTTCAACGCCTATATTTGATACGATAGAGCCACTTCCGGAAGAAAAACGCTCTACGTCGTGTCATACAACGTGTACTATAATCACTAATGAACTATTTTCGAGATATTCTTCTCTATTACGTCATTCGAATGAGGAACAAACATCTTCGTAGATCTATAGGAAGCACTACGTTAACGTTTGAGCAACTACACATTCTTCTCGTCCAAATTGCATCCATCCTAAACTCGAGGCCTCTAACTCCAATATCCGATGATCCTAATGATTATTCCTTTTTGACTCCGGGTCATTTTATTATTGGAGACTCCTTTACGGCTCTGCCCGAGTCAACCGCACTTGAAGTACCTAGGAATCGACTATCATACTGGCAACACATCGAGCACCTGAAACAACACTTTTGGAAAAGGAATACTTCCATCAACTACAGCAGCGCTCTAAATGGAGCCAAGAGACGAGGACTTGCTTAACGCCGGGTGAGCTAGTCGTAATCAAGGAGGACAACATCCCGCCGCTCCAGTGGATCATGGGTCGCATCGTTGAGGTTCACCGCGGTACAGATGGAATTGTGCGTGCAGCTAGTGTTCGTACCTCAAGTGGTATTATAAAAGGCCTGTGGTGAAACCGTGCGCGTTTCGAAAGCTAGAGCTTTCAAGGCGGGCGGTATATTGAGGGCAATACAACATTTTTATTTAGCCTTTTATGTATATATGTAATTTTATTCTAAATTTCGTTTTAACTTCATTTTAAGGCTAACTATTTAAAAGACATTAAGTCGGCTGAGTCATTACATCGGTATTTAGAAATTCTCTTTCGTATTTATGCTAATTTTATGACTCATGACGTTGCTATTTCGAAACTCACTTTCATATTCTATTGTGTACTTCTGGCAATAGTCATCCCTGTAATTATTGACGTCACACTAAGAACAACCACCGAGTTTACCTTGGTGATAACATCTTTATTAACAGTCAGTTCTAAACACGCTCTTCAAGCATCAACACAATCCTTATTCTCAACTGTTTGCATCTCATACTCGGCTATTTTTTGTGTTAAATTTAATTATAATAAAGTAATATAAGTTTAACGTCGTGTTTTACTAAAATCACCGAAAGCGATTGTCTGTGGACGGAATTTATTATTGTCTCAAATGTTTACGCAACCCTTTGTTGTAACTAGGTTCAACACTTTAATTACATATATTTCATTGTAAGTAAAAAGAAAACGGATGGTACTGCTTTATGAACTAAGTATCTAAAGACAATTTAACAAAAATGATAGATTACGCATCACTATGTATACGGTTTTGTTAGATTGGCTGCATACCTCCAACGCCGCCTCGATTCGCATTTAATTATTAACACGCTGTATATACATTGATTGCATCATTTAGGAGACTTTGAGAAGCGGGTAACCCTGTTTCAAAAAAGATGGCTAAATATGAGGACGAGTCCCGTTCGATTTTCGCAAAAAAATTATAGCGCCGTAAAGGTGAACTAAAAAGTGATAAATTATCTTAATAAAAGTTTTGTGAGACGTGCGTACCAGAATCACAATTTCAGAAAAACGGTCTTACATTGAAGTGTTTACGTTACGTTCAAACGGAGTCTTCTTATGTATTTAATCCCATAAGTATAATTTATAATACATTTATAATAACTTTTATCCTTTTTCTACAAATATACGTTTAATTATTAATATAATTTTCAGTAATTTACCAATAATTTTACATTTTCTGGGATGTTAAGGCTGGAGTTTACCTAAAATAAATTTCTAATTTTTGTATATTAAGTTGCCTACTGGCAAAATGTGACATTACGCTCATTTTCAATAACGCTACAGTGTGAGAAAACAAGGCGTTCTTGCTAGAAAAGGATAAACATAGTGGATGGGAAGGCTATCCGTGTTTGACTCATTCAAAAATATGCAAGGTAATCTTAGCTGGCGTGATAATCTGAAATAACGCCGCATCAGGTAAAATTACATTGAAAGGGAATACAAGGCAAATAGAAAAATGAACTATTTACAAGATATACAAAAATAGGCAATTTCTACCTACTTAGACATAAGATATAAGTATAAGTATAAGTAAATACTATGAAATATATAATATGAAATATAGACAACTAGATGTGAAGGATAAAGTAATGTTTTTATTTCAGTTATGAATTGCTGTTGAATTAAATTCATAATCCTTTTTCAAATAAGGATCTTTGCATGTGTCTTAAAATAACTTCCGCTCTGAAGGATTTCTCTGAAAATATGACGATTTCAAAAATAACTCTAGGCAGAAAATATAATTTTGCCTTACAAACAGATTTAGTCAAATTTCTATAATAATTAATACCTAAAAATGAATAATTATGTCGGTCTGTAATAGTTTCCCTTTACTTGGAAAAAGTACCAAACTATCCACTTCAATTAAACCTGTAATGTCATTAGCAATGTGACTTTTGAAATGTGGAAAGTCTGTAATATCTCATTCTGAAAGTCCAAGGTCAAAAATTGGTATTGCATCATAGTCATTATTGGAGCAGTTAGCATTTATACTTGGTGGCACAATGTAGCTGAATATTAATGTTCTAAGGGCCCAACAGTAAACCATTCGGATTATTATTCCATTCTCCGTAAGCTCTAATACAAAAAATAATTTCAAGTGGTCTTGGGAGCACTTATATATTAAAAAATACCTGGATTTTCGACGCGCATTAAAAATTCAAATGCCAAATTTTTCACTGTATAGATTCATCAAGAAATCTATAGCAAATGTTTTTCTATTATGTTGCAAAAAGCTGTTTTCATATATGGCTACCTAATAATCTATATTGTTCAAATATAATGGATGTTTGTACCGCTTCTGATAGGAAGATTTCACTATTAAACAATAAATGTTGTTAAAAAACCAACGCGTGGTTTGACAGACTCGTAAGAGCCAACGAGCAAGAGAAAGGTACAAATCCCCTCTGTGTATATACCTACACTCTTCCAATAGAAGGGCACGGTTTTCGTTGATAAGCGCATTATCGTGCGCCTTCCCTATCTTCTCTAATTCAATGGTTTTGCTAAATTACTCGTGCCCTGGCCTAATATATTTTCAACATGGTCTGTTTTGATTAAAAATCTCGTTTTGCACTCAATGAATACATCACGTCTTTCGTGTTAGACAAACAGCCGGCAAGTTATGGAAGTAAATTTTCCTTTTCAAGATGCATTTAGTATAGTACTACAGCAAGTAAAAAAGGAATTTTGTTCTATTAAATTATTAAATAAAGCTTGATCGCCAGCAACATATAGATTAGCACCTATGAACTTCTTCGAAAGTTATGAACCTATAGATAAAATCGTTAGCCCATATTTTAAAGCAATATGTACCTAATTGATACATATTTTTTGGAAATTGTAAATATTATTGGAAAAAATTGTTCTATTTCTTTATATGTATCACGAACTATGGATATCATGTGGATAAATGGGGACAATAATCGTGAGTAGGATTACCATATTAGCTTCATCGAAAATTGTAATTAGAGGGATGCGTATCCGCAATTGGTGTTTGTTGTAGCCCTTCCTCAAATGACCAATTAGTATAACTGTTAAGGATTTAAAGACATTTTCAATACACTCTTAAATTAATA
Organism: Chrysina gloriosa; assembly: GCA_038088585.1. Classification (NCBI taxonomy): domain Eukaryota; kingdom Metazoa; phylum Arthropoda; class Insecta; order Coleoptera; family Scarabaeidae; genus Chrysina; species Chrysina gloriosa. The sequence continues at coordinate 31,448,853 of CM076089.1, forward strand.
GTTTTTCTATATATTAATATTATTCATTTGTTTTAATTTCAATAGATGTTTTTAATATTAATGATATTAATATGAATATTAATTAATATTCATTTCTGTTTATGTATGTACTAAATTTAGAATAGGTTTTATGTTTCAACTTTTGTAAATGCTTATATTATGTTTAAAATCTTATCTAAAGTTTCGTCGCCGCCAAACAATGAACGCTTTCGATAATGCGTACCGAAAATCCTTAACATACAGATAAAAGAAACTTCGTCGATCGGCTCCAGTACGAACGTACAAAGAGTTATTCATTAAGCGTCGACTATATACATGTGGCCCATTCCGTAGGCTATGAATCGAAAAGGACCGACCGGCTACTTGAGTAACGTTCCCTGAAATTATCGCCTACTTAGGTGAGGCCAGCGCGTTAGAAGAAAGCAATATCAGAAATTTAGCATGAAACCATATCACCCGAATGTCGTCTAGAACTGACCCGCCTCACCGACGACGTTCGTAGCTTTCTTCGTAAACCGCTGCTATGTACGAGATGTACAAAAATATTAGGAGCGGCCGTCCCTAGGTTTAAAAGCAGAGACAGATCATTCGATCTTTGAATACATAGATGCATAGAATATGAAACGTTTAAGACAAACGTATTTTAAAACGTTAAGAACAAGGTAAAGATATATTTTTGAACTAATTTGAACAAAACGCATTTTGAAACGTTTAGTCACAAACGTGTGTCAAGTGGAAAACACAAGTACAATTCTTTGTCATTATATCAGAAAATAAAGACACAAATAGAATACACGCCAAGTGCGTGATATTGAATATAATATAAGTGAGTTGCGAACATTGTGTAAGAAAAAAATTGACCTTGAAACAATATATATATAGGAATACGTATTTTTATAAGTATTTTATTTCCTAGTAAATATCAATATGATCTGTCTAAATGTGTTATATGTTATATGTCTATCTAAATGTTTTTTATTGTAAAAATATGTCAATCTATCTGTTCTAAATAAACCGGCATGAAAACAGAAAAGCCTGTTTTCTTATTTTATATCCCCACCCAAACGGGTAACTGTTTGGTGCTCTCTCCAACCCAGGAGACCGTAACAATAACTGTAGGAAAGCTGAAGTAACTCCGTTGTTGCAAAATATGTAGCGGGAAAAAGAATAAATTATTCGCAACGAGGGTCTTATACCGCACGATGTGGGGCTGCGGTTACTTCTTTTAACAATAGCGGGGAATAAAATTATAAAGTGCAGAAATTATTAGCTGGTTGCAGTCCTGGGAAATATACAAAACTGTACTCTGAAAAAACTCGCAATTTGGACTAGGAACGAGACCAAGAAAGTTATTTCATGTTGTTGATGATGACAATGATTACGGAGGAAATGCCAATGTTGACGATATGGAGACTGCGACCTATTCGGAAAAAGAAGCAACATTCCTTGAGAAATTGAAAAGTGAAAATCCAGAATACAAAAATTAATTGTGGGCCAAACAGACAACACTTTATGGAAACCGATGAGGATCAAACGATTAACTGCATCCAATTTTGGAAAAGCTGCAAAACTAAAATAAACCACTTCAACAGCGAACACAGTAAAGGCTCTACTTTATGAAGACTTTTTTGGATCTGCGGCAACTCAGTACGGCATACAAAATGAAAGCAGAGCATTGGTCGAATTTGAAAAATTTCTGGCTTAGAAATAAGAAGCTGTGGTCTTCTTATAGATCAGAAATATCCGTTTTTAGTTGCATCTCCTGATGGCTTAGTAGGTGACGACGCCATTATTGAAATAAAAAGCCCTTATAATTCAAGGATGTTAACACCGAAAGAAGCAACAGAAAATAAACTTATAGAATATTTGATTATTGATAATAGCGGTGGCCTGCTATCAACAAATAATCACAGCTACATGCACCACAAGGTCAATTGAACATAACCAATAAGAATAAATGTTACTTTGTTGTATTGACGCCAAAAGGGTTGTTTTATCAAATTATATACAAAGATGAACATTTTTGGAAGAAACAACTTCCCAAACTTATCACTTTTTATAAAAGGGCACTCTTGCCGGAATTAATCGATCCCCGTAAAGTTAGAGGCCAGGAATTACGTAATATCTATATTTAAAAATTCTATATTTTACCAATAGTCAACAAGTATATTTCTGTTAGTATATTATGTTTACTCTGTGGGATAAGAGTGCGATAAGCAGACCGTCCATAAAGCTTCCACCGCAGGAGGTACTGTAAATCTGTAAACACTTTAGTCAGAATAAAATAAGTTGAAACGAGCTATACTTCTTTTAATTTTCCATGTGTTCCACTCATAGTTTATCTATACTGGGTTACCTCTGTACCTATTGTACTATTTGTTTATTATTTATTACCTACTCACTATTATTCTCTCTAGTCATTATAGACATCTAAGAATATATCAATGAAATCATCTACCGATAAATCTGTGAAATCTGAAATCAGCTCCCATTTATTATCTATTATTATAATTGCTAATTCAGTCGGGATATTTGTAAATAAAGAAACTACATCTACACTAAATTTGGTACATACATAAATAAAAATCTACTAATTCCCAAGAATTTTGTATACTATAAATTGATTTATTTATGATAAAACTAAGTATATATGCTAAAAACTTTTCCATAAATAGTTCCAATAATAATTCACATTTGGTTATCTCTGTTTAATTCCGTCCACAACGTTTCCCGTTATGAAATCTATTATCTCTTGTTTAGGAATATGACGCACAAGGAATCTTGCAGTTATTTTTACCGGTAGTGAGCTATTTGTGTTGCCTACATGCTATTTTACAGTTTTGAAAAATGCCGATTATTGTAATAATTTTGTTACATTATTTCGGAGATCATAGACAATTTGGAAAAATTTTACAAGTAGCATATGAAAGAGAGTGGTCACATCAAGCTACCAACGTGGAGATATTTTCGATATTTATATTTCTGTTAATATTATTTGAAAAGTTTGATGTTAAATCGAGTTGTACGTTTTTAATTGCCCAAACGTTATTTAAAAAAATAAAAAAATCGCTGTGTCAGTAAACAGATAAAACATAAATGATTCGAAAAAAAAATCGTCCACTCTTTCAACTTTGAAGTTGGCTTCCAAAAAGTGTATCGAAATATGCATAAAACTGAGTATATTTTGAGGTGTAAATGCCAGCGTTAAAATACACCGTGATCCAGAATGATTGACGGTCACGTGACAACTGCATTGTCGTTCTATTATCAAAACTACTTTCCAAGGGAAAATTGATAGTTCAATTCGGGTTCGTTTTAATTCGTTTCGATGATCAGCGCCCTCATCATAGGCGTGCAGATACAATTTTCACTTGTCATTTTTGTGGTCATTTTATTAGCGTTTTTGTGCAAGTTTTAAATATTATACCCATCGTTTTTCACTTATTTTATTACAAACAGTCCTCTTCAAGACTAAAATGACAAATACATTATATTTTGGTAGGTTTACTGAAAATGTTAATCAGTATTAACTCTCAACTTTTAGGTTACGTTGGTTTTGACCACCGATTACTTGAAGTTCAGCTTAATTATATACTTGAGCAAATAAAGCAATAATCTTCGTTACTTTTTCTTTCTTTCATGGTTTTAATTCGCAGTTTTTAAGATTTTGTTTTAAAATTCAATAATGTAATACATTGACAAAAGGAGTGGATTGTCGGCACGCCTATGGAATTTATCGTTGCATCGAATGCGTATGGAGCGGCAAATGTCATATTAGTATAGAGCGACACACGTCAATTATTCTGGATCACTGTGTATATGATTTTCTAAATGACATTTGACTGGTAGTAACCAGTACCAACTTAAATAAAACTGCAGTCGTAAGTTTATTCCATGATAGAAATACATTAGGCATGCTCGTGCGCATCTACCTTGGTAAACTTATGAGCATACCTAATGTATTTGTATCATGGTTTATTCTTATTCTTCCCTAATAATTCAAATTTGACATTGTCATTGTCTTTTGAAAATGGCTCCAATAAACTTAATTGATTTGTACAAATTATCGCAATTAGAAAACAAAAATGAAATGGCACGCCAATTAATGCAGTGGGGATTAATTCCCAACGAGGGTAGCTACATGTGCCCTCGTTGTGGATCCCCACTGAAATTAAGGCTGGAGGAAAATCGGTAAGTATTACGTGCATTTGTTGTATACTTTATATTTAGAATTTTTTGTACTAGATGTGATGGTTTAAGATGGAGATGTCCTGGAACAATTTTAAATCGTTTTAAAAGGGAGAGCGGTGCGGGAGAGGGGTTGTGAATTTAGGGCAGGGACGTTTTTAAGTCGAAACTTTCGACTTTTTAAATTTTGGGATTCGTCCATCTTTGGGTTGCCAATAGTCCCCTAACTTTCATTTGCGATGAATTACGTATCGCAAGCAACACCGCAGTAGATTGGGCGTCTTTTTGCCGCGAGGTTGTTTTAGATGAGTATATTCTACATAAAGAGAAGTTAGGGAGCCCAGGTAAAACCGTAGAGATTGCCGAGTCCAAATTTGGAAAACGAAAGTATCATCGTGAACATTTTGTAGAGGGGCAATGGGTTTTGGAGGCTACAAACGAGGTACGGGCAGAGTTTTCATGGTTGTCGTTCCACATCGGTAACATTTAACCACCTTAATATAGTTTGGTATGAGGGTGGGTGCTTCTGGTCAGGTAGGCTGTGTGGGATGGTTTTGGGTCGAGTTGTACTGGTTCGAGTCGGATGATGTGGGTCGGATGGTATGGGCTGGTTTGGGCCGGCTGGTGTGGGGTGGTTTTGGGCCGGATGGCGTGGGATGGTTTTGAGTCGGGTGGTTTAGGCCGGATGGTGTGGGGTGGTTTGGACCGGATGGTGTGGGATGGGTTTGGGCCGGGTGGTGTGGGATGGGTTTGGGCCGGGTGGTTTAGGCAATCGAGTCCTCGTGGCGGGCTGCCAAAGATACAATAAGTTCTAGCGGACGAAGAAAATCCCATATTCCGGGAAATTTGGCTCGGTACATGTTTGACAAAAGATGTGCCGAGTTGAAATGGATCGAACTGTGGAAGTTTTCCGTGTAGCAGGGTTATTGTATAATCCCTTGAACCATAGAGAATGTCAACGAGACGAAGAACAGGGGGACTCGTCGTCTTGAAAATTAAGGATGAACGTGGACATGGTCAATTTTAACTCCGACTTACTTCGAGCGATAAACACCAATCGAATTACAATTTTCGCTTAAATCGTTTGTGTATTATAAGAAGGGTAATAAAGAAGAAATGCCAAATTATAACGAAATTGCTAACGTGTCTATCGTGGAAGTTCTAAAAGCAGCTGAAGCAGAAATAGAAGACCGTGAAATTGTTAGATGTCGTCGATGGTATATGTATTTATTTGTATATTGCTCTATTATCTTTTGGACAAATTTTAAAGTAAAATCGTTTGAAATTTTTTACAAAAATACTTTTATTTTCTATTATAAAAATTTATCAAACTACATTTTTAATCGTAAGATATTTCCAGAGCGTATTTTTGTATTCATTTTAAATTTTAATTATATTTAATAGTTCAAAGAAACACAGCAAGCAACTAAACGAAACAAGAATATATATAGTGCAATGAATATGTGGCGTGAATCAGTGAAATACCAAGTAAATTAATGCAAATTACACATTGAAGTTTTCTTGTGGCAACGACTAGCAAATACAAAAAAAAAATCGTAAGAATATGCAAGTTCGTGCATCAATCAATTTTTCCGTATATGGCAATAGACCGCTTCGAAGAAGAATAAGAAGAATTATATAAATATACATCTATTTAAGTTGGTACTGGTTGCTACCAGTCAAATGTCATTTAGAAAGTCATACCTTTTAACATCTCAGAAAAAGTGAAAATGTTGGTAAATTACTTCAAATTATATTAATATTTGAACGTATATTTGTAGAAAAAGGATGAAAGTTATTATAAATGTATTACAAATTGTATTTATGTGATTAAATACATAAGAAAACTCCGTCTGAGTGTAACGTATGCACTCCAAGGTAAGACCGTTTTGCTTAAATTGTGACTCTGGAAAGCATCTCTCACAAAACTTTTATTTAGATAATTTATCACCCTTTAGGTCACCTTTACGGTGCTATAATTTTTGCGAAAATCGAAGGTGTCTTGTCCTCATATTACTACCAGTGATATATCAAGTAGATTAAGGTAAATTACACATTGAATTTTTCTTAAATTAACGACTAGCAAATACAGAAAAAATCATAAGAATACGCAAGTTTTGTGCTGGTTCATTTCTCCTGGGGGAAAAATTTTCTCTCTCTAGTGGGAGGGATTGTTACCTTATTTTTGACCGCGTCTGTATTTCGTTATCTTTATCCGCGCCTCTATGGTTGTTTCGTTTCGTCGTTGCGCATGCAGCGATCCATATTCGATAGGCGGAACTTCTTTTGTCGGAAACAGTAATTGTAGTGTGGTAGTATTTAATTATTTCTTTATTTAGTTGATGATAACCTAATTAGATCATATTCATTTACGTTACTAGTTCTCCTCCGTTTTGGGCTACCTTTTCCCTTTTAAATCTTCCGTTTTGGATTCTTTATTTTTGCTCGGAGTTTATATAACTCGTCGGCTGCGTTCTATTCGCCCATTTTGTCACTCGTTTATCAGTTAAAGTTGGGAACCTGCAATCCTTGCTACCGTAGGAGACCGCTGCCACCGAGACCACAAGCAACACCAACCGCTTCGCCAGATAAGTCCTACAACACATGTAACAACCGTATGCTTCGCAGGGAGTCTCACTCCCTTTTTTTCCCTTTTGTTCCATTGTATTACTAGCTGTTTGTTTATTCAAAGGAGAATCACTCCTCGTTACGATAGCGTAGAAATTAGGGAACTATAGCGTAATGAAGTTTTTTTCTTCTTTATTGTATCAACTTCCGTAAGGAATATCTTGTACATAAATTTCTCGGTCGGCCATTGACGTCATCGCGGGTTTATTTCTTTTAAGTTGTTCCTTAGTTTTTAAGGATTTAAACATTTATTTGAATAGCCTGTTAGTTAGTAAGTTTCTCCCATAGCTAATCCCATAGTTAATACGTTTTTGTTTAATTTATTTGGATGTCAAACATCCTGCTTCCGAATCTACTGAACCTTCACGTGTAGTTGCCCCTGCCATTTTCGTTTTTTTAGTGTGTTGGCAATAAACGGGGATTGTTTTGTAAATATTTGGTGTATGCTTGCCTGTTCCTCCACCGAGTTCTTCTTTTTCTTTTATTATTCTTCGAACTTCGGGTACAAAAGAAATAACTAAGAATTTTTATAATACAATCCCATAAGACAACTAAATAGCAAATGCTATTTGTAATATTCTTAGCATATCATTAACTACATTCATTAAGATCTAATTTCTATGGTCTTAACTTAAATATCCCTTGGACCTCTTTTGCTAGACATTCAGTGGGAACAATAAAATCAGCTTTCCCGGGGGCGGCAAATACTGGCTACAAGGCTATATGTAAGTTTGCAAAAGAACAGATATATTTTACCATTGTAAACATAGCTTAAGTCATAAACAATGTGTCGTGGAGATGAATCGACAAGTGATGACAAGTAGTGTTTCTTAGCTATCATAAAGCTGTGGTACAATGCATTTCAACGTGATCGACTTTCCTTAATCAACGTCTCGATCCGAAAGATAACTGCCCTTTCTTGATGAACACTGTGCACCTTTATGCTATGGCGACCAGAGATTTGGTCAAAAAAATGAAGGACGGGCCACGGTATGATCTGAAGAGCAATAAAACGGAAAGAAATAAAGAATCGTAAGAAGAAAAAAATACCAAGAGTTTCGGAAAACAGAAGGAGATCATTAAAACAAGCTCAAAAGTGGTATGGTTTTCTTCAAGCAGAAAAACAGCATATTGTCATCGACGATGAAACGTATGTCAAAGCGGACTTTTCGACACTACCTAGACCAAAACGGAGAAGGAGAGATTCTTTCTAAATCTAAAACGACAGTTTAATCTGCTGCTGTTAGAAAAATCACGATTCTGTAAAAAGAGATATAAAAGGTACCTAGAGAAAATTCTATCACCAGCACGCTAAGTATCGCTGTCTGAAAAAATCCAACACAACAGTATAAGTTAGATGCTGAATAGTTAACAATAAATTTTGTTACCCAAAATATTTTCTATAATTGCACAAAAATGGCATTTATTTTTCGGCCCAAGTGTTAAGGGATTAGACCGATGTGACCGACCGAAAAAGTAGGTAATTTTCTAGTGTGGATTGCCAAAGAAATAAGAAAGCTGTACACTTGCAATTTGGTAGTTTAGTTAAGTACACTATGACGATATACAATCTATAAAATCAAAAGAAAAATAATAATTTTAATACTATTTATTACCATGTTAGGAAGTTTTTTCTCGCAGCGTTTATTGGTGTCGATGATTCCGTCATAGTCAAACGTCTGAACGCAAAACAAAAACTATAGTACTTAAATATATTGTATTCCCTAAGCATTGACCGAGCTTCTTCAAGGTTTATTGACATTTGACTGAAAAATTTTTTTTGAACTTTTGGTTTGATTTTTGCCTGTATTATTGGGAATTAATTTGTTAATATTTTGGAAAATAACAATGATATTGTAAAATCCTCGGTCAATGCTTAGAGAAAACTATAAGGATAATAAAAAATCAAACTTCCAGTTAGTCCGTTGAGTAGACCCCGAGAAACTTTCGACACCAGTTTGAAAAACGTAGTTTCGAGAAAAACGCATTTAAAATTTTACAATACATTTCTTTTAGTATATAGTACAAACTTCTTTGTTTTTATGGTTAATCTGCCATGCCAGCTTCGTAATAGTCATCTCCCTCATCGTCATTTCCTGCTTTGCTCTACCGCCTTAAAATACGACGTTCTTTAGATGCTTTGAACGTAGATGCCTCAGCGATCGTGCTTCGTCCAAGACTTCGCAAATGCTTGCTGTAACCGGCCAGATAACCATATTCATGGTATTCATCATTAAAAGAATGCTTGAATAACCTTTATTGAATATACTGCTGGCAATATTGACAGCAGTTTTAACGCATGTGACACTACTAAATGTTATTTTTGGAGCGAAGATCCAAATTAACGCGTTCAGACTCTGGTTCGAATTTTAAGTGTAAGCACCTGAACAACGCCGTAACAAATCATTGTTGCTAAGTTTCTTGTAGATAGGAGTGATTGCCTCTATAACATTAGGATGAGGAGCAGATTTCTGACTGTATTCACTTGCCAGGACCAAGAACTTGGCCCGGGCAGACAGTTTTCACGTTGGGGTTTAACGTCAGTTAACGATTTGTGCTGTAACGTTGCCCATATTGCAGTTTTCAGTTCTTCTATTGAATTTTTATTTCTCCTAATCAAGTCCGCAATAAATACTCACTCAGGCCCACAACAGACACGTCTTGGGCACACGGCCAATCTCGAGCGGCCGGCGCGCAAGTACGAGTCTGTTGTAGGCTCTATAAATCAGAAACTAATTAGAATCTTTACTTGGAACCTCTAGATCCATATTCTACAGACCTCAAACTATTTTTTAAAGCAAACATTTTTTCGATTTTTTGAAAATTTTACACCGGTCTAACCCCTTAATTGCCATTGCCGAAAAGAATATTGGTCTTATTCGGAACATGTTTGAAGAAGAGCAACATGTTACTGTAAGGAGTATTCAAACAACCCTAAAATTTGGGGTGAAAGCAATTACCACCATCTTACACAAGCATTTGAAGGTCAAGGGGTGAACATCATTACAGATAGTTTGGGTCTTTGAAATTAAATCAGCGCCAAAAAAGGCTATTGGTGAAAACAGCCGAAACAAAAAGATAGTCGCTACATTTTTTGGAATTACTGGACATGTTTCCACCGTAGCAGTGGAGGATTGCCGTACCGTTAATGCTAAATGGTTCACTACAGTTTATTTGGCTCGAATTCTACCAAGCGCTCAAGACGTATGATCTTGTTGCATTTTGATAACGCTCGGACTCACATTGCTGCTTGAACGATTGAGTATTTGAATGTCTAAGACATTCAAATAATGAGTCACGCGCCATATAGTCCAGACCTGGGACATAATGATTTCTTTCTGTCTCCACGTGTAAAGGATAAGTTACGTGGTTTACGTTTTACATTTACGCCGAAGCGGTGGACGCATTTAAAAATGAAATAAATAGCGTAGCGAGGAAAGATGGAAGAAATATTTTGAAAATTGGTTTTCACAGATGGAAAACTGCATTCACTGTAAAGGAGAATAAGTACCTCCAAAAGTATAAACAGATGTTTCGCGATGTAAACGTTCTTTTTTGTAAATATTAGACGACACTGCACATTTATTATTATATACATTATTATACACATGCATTTATTTTGATACTTTTAACAGACAACAAAAAACTACAGACTCCTCAATTACACTCAATCAATCGCTCAGTATGTATTTTATTTATCTCAGTTCTCTTGGGGAGTATTTTTCCTATGCTTTCGCTTTGTCAAGCATCCCCCGCGATTAGGGGTCCGACTTTCGGTCAGCACTCGTTACCACTCCTCAAACTAAATCAGTTATTGACCTTCCTAACCGAAACTCGAACTCCGAACCTACTGCACCAAAGACCGACGCCTTTCTACATCTGGCCATTGGTACGGATAAATAATTAACATATTTTTAAGGATGCTTAGATGGAAGTGTCATAGATGGATAAAATGCGTTTTAAATTACCTAGTCGATTTGTGCCATTGAGATATCCGCCCGAAGGTAGTAGAGTAACTAAGATATTTCCATTATTTGCGATATCAACACTGGCATCATTATGTATCTTGCATTCGTTAACAACCACATTTTTAAGAGCTGTATAAACAAAATTTTGGTTATTTAATAATATTAACCTACATTAGAATAAAGTACACAAACAATATATCAACGGAAATGACGATGTTTAAAGTTCCAATATTCATTTTATTGCATTTACACTATCCTATGGAATTCAATGAAGAAATAGAACATTAAAACAACTAAAAATCGTTAAAATGTTTAGCGGTGGGATGGTATTCAACCTGGAGAAAGTATGCAAAACATTAGAATTAAGGGAAAGAACATTTAAAAAAATATGAAATAAACACAAATGCATTTTTACAAAGATAGTTGCAATCATTGTTTTTAAAGCAGTATAACGCAACAAAAAAAAATACGTAAAATGATGTCAGTATCTACGTCATGTGCAATATTTAAAAAATGGTTCTTTCTGCAAAGTATAGGTCGATCGATGTCTAGGTTTCTTCCCGAATACAGTGAGTTCTTTCCAAATAAAATATAACAAATATAATATAGTCATATTAAAAAGTGTAGTAATATTTTAAAGGAATAGATTGACAGTAGCATGAGTAGTACTAGAGAGAGCGAAGGGAACGGAATATGTACTTGGAAAGAGATTGTAGTATTTCTCATATCATTAGTAAACGAAATATTTATTCAGAATCAAATGTGTAAGAAAGAAAAAGAGTAATAGACAATACAAGAAATTGATTGAAAATTAAAATCATCGTCATTTCCTAAGAGTTCGTACCATTATCAATATTAGGTATCATTCCAGAAGAAAACTCCCATACTTGAATTCTATGATTTGGTGTAACGGGTGTCATTATATCGGTATCATATATGTGTTCTCGTATATTTTCATCAAAATCAACTTCAAACGGATTACTTGCATGAAAGGGATGCAAAAATCTTGGTCTGTACATACTTCCCACAGGATATGTTCGCAATTCCGAAATTCTGTCTGGCATACGTCGTCGATTATTTAAGAACCTAGGATGCCACTGTGACTGATATTGTGAAATTGGTACATCGTTAATTTGAACGGTTGGAATATTCCACGGATAATTTCTAGCCGAGATCGACGAATTTTGATCATTATTTAACAAATTAAATAAATTAACGTTATTTGTTCTGTACAAAGGTCGCATTATATCAATTCGTTCATTATTAGAGATTATGTTATTGTTATTATGATTATTATACAAATCAAATTCGTTATCATTATCGTTGTTCACCTGTATAATATTTCTACTAATTCTTTCACTTTGAAGAGCATCAGTCTGTACAGCATTATCAGTATTCGTATTGTTACTGCTCGAAGCAATCTGAGAATTTTCTAATAAAGTTGAACATCTATATCTAGTAATAAGATTATTTATAGTTTGATACCACTGAGTTCTCGTTAAATTGTCAGTATTATTTACTATTCTTTCATCAGATCTTTGAATGGCAACTCCATGTCTTCGTATACTATGCAAACAGTTACTGATTTCTTCAAGCAATAATCTCCTTTGATCTCTACTATGATCTGTCGATAACATTGAATTTCTTCGTGTTGTATACGTCTGATTTAAAGCACGGGCTGCATGGCGAACGGCTAAGCGCGTAAGCCTTAAACTACGAGTCAGTTGTTGCGAATGTCCACTTAATCGATTTTGTAGCATTCTACTGCACATCTGATCGATTCGAGCAGACAAACTTTCACGTTCTGAATCAAGATTCATCCCAGATGGTGGAGGAATAGAGTCAACTATCTGGAGCAATAAAATTTCCGATAACAACAGCGACAAATCGATGACATTACGTATCATTCCTCTTAAGGACGGGGTAACATTTGCATTATTCTCAAAGTGCCTAGTCAAATATTCAATCGAGGCTGTTAACACCTCTCTTGCATGATATCGCGATGAACCATCAGTTGTCACACTATTTGTCAACTGTATAATATTATAATTGTTGAACGATCTATAACTTAACCTGGTTCTACATTGGTTTAATCTAAGCATTATTACGTATTCATTATTATCTGTTGATGCGGTGCTTCTGTTAGGTATTAAAATCCGTCCTATTTGTCTACCATGTTCCGTCAGAGAATTTTCTAATCTACGCGTTAATGACCGCAACGTTTCAACAGATAATTGATTATTTTCTGTATCACGATTTCTTGACAAATCGATCGGTGTTCTACAAGCTAATGAATGATATAAAAATGATTTCCTAAACGGAAGTCGCCTCATTAGTCTTTCCCTAGATCTTCTTTGAAGAATATTTCCATTAGAACCTCGCCGAAAATGGCGTTGGGTAGGAAACATATATCTCCAATAGGTTCTTCTTGTTGAGTTATAATTTATTGGACGAGTGTTAGTGCTATCATTTGCATGCGTTGCTACTTCATTAGAGTTATGATTTCCATTAATACTAGTTTCATTCAATGAATCATAAGGACTAGAGTCACTTATTCTGGTACCAGCCATCATCTGTCTTACACGTGATAACGAACTGAGGCTTTCATTACAAAGTGTTGTTCTAAAATAACACTGTATTTCGATAAACATCTGCCTCATCATTTGCAATTGAGCTACTTCTAACATAGCACGATCAATTCTTTCTATGCTTTCCACTTGTTGTCTCAATAATCTAGCTTGTCTTTGTATATGTGAAACTGTAAGATGTAAAGAAGCCATTAAAGGTGACATACTGTTCGCATTAATTTCAGAAGTTCTAGAATTAAGAGGATAAGTGTGATCAGTTGTCAAGGAATTTTGACTAGAAGGTATGCTATTCGGTAATCTAGATCGCCCTAGAAGAACTGCATCTTCAGATGCATTAACATTCTCCTCAATTGTCTGATTACTGGTCTGGCCTCTTAAATAAAAATTACTATCGCTAAATGAAATAGACGGTTGAGTAGTTCTAGAAAATGGATGCGCAGATTCCACATTATTTATAGAAGTAATATTTTGATTTCTTGGTTGTAAAATATCAATAGAAGTTCTTAAATTTCTTAAAATAGTGTTCGACTGATTCATAATACTTTCTAATCGTTCAGAGAAAGTACTTAACATATCAGACGTTTCACCTAATCTATTAGTAGCACGTATATTTCTAACATCATTCAAACTTGATTCAAGTTCCTGGATAATATTAGAATACATATTTCCTATACCGATATTTTCTGGATGAATGGAATTAAGTTCTGGAGGTGGATCAAATGGATGAAATCCTATATCTGACGTTTCTGAAGTATCGTCTGTTACTCGTTCAGAATAATCCGTAATTTCATTCGGTGCAAAAGCGCTTGGTACTCTATTTGGACTTTGCAAAGTGTTTAACATTCTTAATCTATTTCTTCCAGTAGCAGATAGATAACTACCGTTACGTCTCAAACGTAAACATGGTCTCAGAGTCTGCACTCTAATCGGATAAAACGCAGATGTTTTATGCGAAAAGAACCTTCCTGCCCTATTACTATATCGTTGATTTCTCGACAGTATGCAGGCGGAGGAGTTTGTCGTGCTTGTACGAATATTATCCGAATTTTTAGGGTACAGATCAAATTTGGGTTTTCTAGAGGTTGTAATGTTGGACTGGCCAGTACCTACTTCCGATTGAAGTAAATTATTATCACAAGTATGACAAGTACTATTCACGGCATTTGTTGATTTTGTATCTTGGCTATGGTCATTATTTTCAGAAGGATTGTTTTGTGTATTTTCACTACTCATCAACAAATTTTTAACCAAACCTTCCAATTCGCGATTTAAATTTATTGCTTTTGATGCGGTTTGCTCTTGATCTGAAATATAATCCATATTCTTAGTTGGATTCGAATTTGCATCAACCACAGGTGGTTTTGGAGACAAGGAAGATATATTTGCAATACATAGTCGTTTTGGCGAAAGTTTTTCCCCTTCAGAACCGCTGCTGTCAGAGGATGAATCAGTATTTGTTTTTCTGGAAAGTGTATTAGAACTTCTTTTGAAAGACTGGTCATACATTTTGGCATTTTTCTTTTGGATTGATAATATTTTAAATCACTGTAGGAAAAATAATTTTCGGAAGATTGAGTATGAATTCCGGAAGTACTTGGTCTAGGCTCAAGTTGCAAAGCATTCGCGTTCCCATCTTGTGTTTTTAAATTTTGGGAATGTGTTTGTTTTAGTCCAACCATGTAATCTGAATTAATCGGTAAATTGTTAACCAAACAATCTTTATTTTGTAGTCCAATTGCTTCTATTGAATCTGAACTGTAAGAAATATTCTTTTTCTCTTCATTACATTTGGTTGTTTTTAAATCTGCTACGGAAGCTCTGAAAGTATTTTTCAACCTAACGGTACCTGATCTATTCTTAGCTGCAGAATTTTGGATTGCATTTCCTATTTTGACGACGTTAGAATCAGTATTTATCAAGTTTAAGCTGTCTGTAAAAGTATTTGGACGGCTGCAATTACATAATGGAATCGAACGCGTTGCCATTTCTCGCGATTCGGTATATTTCAGATGATTTTTGTAATGTTGAGAATTATCTTGATTAAAGTGCTCAATTTGCACTGGAGTATACGATCCTGTTAACATTCTATTATCCTCATTTTGGCTTACTGCGCCAATGCTGGAATCAACATTACGGGAAGTTTGACCATTTTGCAGAGTTATTTCTGCTTCTGATAAACTAGAACCAAATTGATCGCTGCTCGAATCCGCAGCATTTCCAGAAACTGATACTGAGCCTTGGGCTTGAGATACAATTTGCATGTTATTGGTTGTCATGTAACCAGTTCGACATCTCAAATTAGTGCTATCTATATTTAAGGTTTCTAGTATTGGATCAGCAGGTACACCAATCGGATTCGTACAACGGTTGGAATTTATTGTAGGAAGATCGCCTAAAGATATAAATGTTCCGCCTAAAGATTGGGTCTGTGATAAATTGATTTGTGTAGTATTAGATAATTCACTGCTGGGCAAATAATTTTGGGTTGCTGAAGAAATATAACGATTTGAGTTATTTAGTGAAACTAGTAAAAAAGTGATAACACAAAGTCTGTACCTGCGTCAATACTAGTATGAGACTGCGAACTACTACCATTCAAATGTTGATGAGTGACACTGTTAATATCAATTTCCATAGGATCTGTTCCTTGGTCAATCTAAAATCAATAAATTGTTTTATTTCCCCTTCCAAAGAAATTACCATAACTAATTTCTTTGAAAAAACAGATTAAACAAAATAAAAAATAAACAGAAAAATTGATTAGATGTGTATTCAAATTGAATGAGTTTGTGCAATGGATATAACTTACACATTTCAAATTACTTATACTAGGACTAAAAATATTTTACTATACAAAAATACGTGCTGTATTTTTTACGGCACCTACTAATTTTTCTGTATTGATTTCTTTTATTATTGTTCAACCAATATGTAAGTAATGATACATTGGACATATTCTAGAAAAAATAATGGAATCAAACGTACCATTGCAGGAGGGCGATAAATTTGTAAATATCTATGCACTAATAATTCATACTCTCTAACCAAATTTCGATAACACGCTGTGATTCTTCTTTCCCTTTCTGGTACTGTGGTCAAAGGCACACTGTTGATAGCACTATTAGTAGTTGGTAAAAACTAAAAGACAAGTTAAACCAAATTCGAATTTTAAAATCGGAATAAAAAATGAAAAGGTTAAAACCTCTGAACTGACAGACGTCGTAGGCATATTGGTAATCAAACGCGGTGTAATTCTTCTTCGATAAGGACTAGCTGATCTATCTACTTGTCCTGGTACCGGCACAGGTGCCCTCACTCTTTCCCATCTTGTTTGTGGACTGTTTGATATACCTGTTATAAGTTTTTGACCAAGTTTGTCAAATGCTACGTAGCGAACCTAAAACAAGGTATAATTCATAACTATTAATAATTGTATAACCTATACTACTTTTTCTTTTATGTTAGTGGTTGCAATGTGAATGAAAGGTTCAGGTTTACTCCAGTCCCAGAAATGAAGTTCATTATATGTAGCTATCACTAATAAACGGTCGTCTGGATGAAACGCAATTGAAGCAATTACAGTCGGTATTTGGGATGTCCAAATCTCACTCCCACCCTAAAAAGATGAACGTATTTAATTTCATACAAACAAAATAATTCGTGCACACTTATAGCAATGATGATGGTTAAAATGAAAACAACAAATAATTAATAACAATGATTAAATTAGACCAGAGATTTTAAAAATGGCAAGAATTTGTTTATTTGTAAATCTAAATTACAATCCAGATATCGATAATGGTGTATAATTGTTTATATATCTATGTAGTAAGCGTCCCATACCTGTGAGGGTTTGCATTCGCCGTCTTTCGCGGATAGCTGAAATCATTTCTGAGTCTTTGGCAGTCGATTCTTTGCTTAGTTGTGAAGAAGAAGATGGGGACGGCTGATCATCGTTTTGGCGACTTCCTGAATGAACATTGTTATTGAAAGTTGTTTTTAATTTTTATGCTGCGTTCCATTATTGGGTCATAATTTGTTATCTGTTCTTTTAATGTTTGGGCCGTTCGAAATGTTGCAGAAAAATTTTTAAGCATCCATAATGGCAGTTCTTGTCGACTTTCATCCTCATCGTCACTCTTTTCTGAGGAAGATTTGACAAGATCTTCTAATTCCTCGTCGGTGAATATCTGATGCTGTTCTGCTATGTAATCCTTCAGTTCTTCTACCGTCATATTGTTAAATCCTTCTCCATTTATTTGCTGCGGTATATTAATTATCGTTGTAAGCTGTGGACCAATATTTGGGGCATCTTCAGAATTATGAACCGTATCATTCCACAAGTTTGTCCCACATGCCACATCCTTTCTGGTTTCAATTCATCCATGGCTCCTTTGATCAATACAATTGCATCAACAATTGTGAATGATTCGTTGAAGCCAATGTCGGAGAAATATTCAACCAACGCACAGTGGAGATTTCGCGGAAAAAGTCAAATTGTCAACATACTATTAATGCAATATGCAATGGTATTTTTAAGTTTCGGAATAACTGTTGCAATGAAATCAAAAAGAATTACTTGGATCTGACAACTAGTTTTTTTTTAGCCGTTTCAAATTCATTACTTGTATGTTTTTTTGAACTGACTGAAATTAAACCTAAGAATTTCAAGACGAATATTATTTTATTGCTTGAGCTTACGTCTTTCCTTTTATTTTTTATTTGAAATAGGATACTTCAATATGCTAAGGTTGAAAAAATAAACACTGCAGAGGTTTTTATTTTCTGTTTAGAAATGTTTTTATGAACATAGAATAAAAAACCATATTTCTCTAAACTCTTGGACTTTTAATTTTAGCTACAGTTGCCTACAGTTGGAAACCACTACCAATACATTGTCTAATATCAGCTGTTACATTTTAAATCAATTTCAAGTGCACCTAAAGGGTGGGCCATCTATTGGTCCGATTTTGAGTAGATCATTAAATAGACAAAAGCTATTTTTTGCAACGAATTTCGCTTTATTTGCTACAGTGTTTCTTCCGATTAACTATGGAAAATGATTTCATTGAAATGTTGGCCACGGCTGGTTCGGCAGTAGGCCATCCTGGAACACCAATTTTCAAGCACCTCACAGAAAAAGTCCAGCGGCGTCAAATCGCAGCTGCGAGCAGGCCAGTGGACATCGCCGAAACGGCTAATCACACGGTTGTTGAATCTTGTGCGCAGAAGGTTGATGCTACCACAAAAAGTCAGTTCTCATGTCGCGATAACGTTCACCATCGATATTCACGGCGCGACCTTCCGCATTTTCGAAAAAGAAAGGACCAATCACGCCACCACTCCAAAATCCACACCACACAGTGACTCGAGCTGGATGCATTGGCTTCTGGACGACAACGTGTGGATTGTCCGTTCCCCAAATTCTGCAATTTTGTTTGTTGACGTAGCCACGTAGCCACGTAGCCACCGAGATGAAAATGCGCTTCGTCAGAAAAGATGATTTTTCGTGCGAAATTTGGGCCATCGTTCAACTCATTTAAAGCCCACTCAGCGAAGCGTAAACGTTGTGGAAGGTCATTCGGTTTCAATTCCTGAACGAGTTGGATTTTACACGCAAACATACCGAGGTTTTTGTGCAAAATCCTCCTGCTGCTGTACGCACCGGACGTGTATGCGGCACACGTCTGGCATCGACCAGCATCCCAGTTTCACGAACTTTATGCACCAACTTTCGAATTGCACGCGCGGTAGGCGCTGCATTTCTTCCAAATTTTGTACGCATTTTTCGCAATGTTTCACTCATGACAAAACCACATTCAAAATAAGTTTTCAGTATTTCAAAGCGTTGTTCCAAAGAAAACCGATCCATATTTGTTCAGCGAAAGGTTAGAACTAACCTAGAATCAACAACTTATGGTGCTACAGTTGACAGCGCCATTATCGACAGGCTGTTCAAAATCGGACCAATAGATGGCCCACCCTATAGATACCCCTTTTTAAACAGTTGCATTTATAACGGAACGCTATTAACATCTGTATTTTTGAACTGCTCGGATTGACGCAACATTTTGAAGGTAGTTATTACTAACAATTACTTACTATAGTTAACGTGTAAACACTTACTAGTAGCTATTAATAAACTGCGAATTGTGATAATTATTGTGAGTTATATACACGATAATAGAAAGTTTTTCTGTTCCATATGCGGTTTTATGCTCGAAGGTTATGGAATGTGACAAAGACAGAACAAAATTAAAACGGTTTTTAGAACAATCGTACGTTAGCTTAAGCGAAGATAGAATATGTGAAATGTTGGATACAATATACAAACGTTTTTACTCTCAATTTAAACGAAGGTGGCAGGATTCTAATCGTATGAAGCCGCGATTTGAAAAAAGAATGCAAATTGGCTTGAAGGCACGTTTAGAATTGAGTTTAGCGAGGGTGAATGTTCTACTAGTTCTGTACTTGGTCGGTCACGGAAATCGTTTGAGGAGTGGTGTGATCGCGCCAAACAATACAAAAGAGATGAAGTACGTGCTATATTTCCTCAAGAAGCGATTGATTTTTCTTCTAGTATTTGACAAACCGAGCAAAAAATTTGTTCCAAAAACATTGGGTATGTTTACGAAGCTTGAACTTACAAAAGAAAAATACGAATATCTAATGCATTGGTTACAAAGTGAAGGGTATGACATACTTGCACCATACAAAGCACTCACGAAAGAAAAAACTAACAGTTATCCTCAAGGCATTGCTATTAGTGAAAGTTCAGGTAGTGTACCGCTGCAAAATCTGTTGGAGCATACTGCTAAAAGAATCCTAGAGACCAAGTCAGTAGAAAAGATAAACGAAATTGATAGCGAAAATCTAACAATGTACTGTAAATGGGGTTGTGATGGGGCATCTGGCCAAAGTGAGGTTTTCAGAGGATAAAATATCTGACTCCTATTTATATATGACATTAGTTGTACCACTAAAATTATCAATCAGTGAGGACATAAATCTGTATGGAATAGTAATAAAGCTTCTTCCATATTACAGTTTGCATACGTTAAAGAGACACCTGAAATTATCCGAAAAGAAAAGAGAAGGGCCGATGAGGAAATATCGCAACTAAGAGAATCTGAGTTAACAATAAGTAATTGTAACTTTAAAGTAAAACATTAATTATATTATACAATGATTGACTGAAACACAGCACACTCAGTAACAGAAGTACTAGCAGCATCTTCTTATTTTATTTGTGGAGCCACAACCTCCAAGATGAATAAAATCGAACAAGTTCAAGCTACGCCCGTAAATGAAGAAGCACTGCAATTTGGTATGTCACCACTTCATGCACGTATTAAGCTGATAAGTGTCTTTTGCATGTTATAATATTGAATTTAAACGTGGGAGACTCGACTCAAATACTCGTCCGATAAAGGAGACCCGAAAGGAATTGATAAAACGTGAACTTAAAGAGAAAATTGGTATACACGTTGATACTGTCAAGCAAGGCTCTGGTATGACAAATTCAGGAAATACGCTACGTTGCTAATCCAACTTTTCCAAAATCACGGGTCTAGATGAAGACATAATTAAGAGGTTTGTAATTATTCACGAAGCTATAACCATTAGCGAAGCAGTTGACCCCAAAACATTTGGTGATTTTTGTTTCGAGACGGGAAAAAGTTTGTTGCACTGTACGGGTGGCACAATATGCTACCTACATTCCACAAAATTCTTATTCACGGAAAAGATATAATTGAAAAGTGTATTTTTCCTGTAGGCTTACTGTCCGAAGAGGCTCAAGAAAGTCATAACAAATACTATAAAAAATATTGACTCACACACTCCAGGAAATGTAGTCGAAATGCCACGAACGAAGATATTATGCACCGAATGATGGTAACATCAGACCCGATTGATATTACATTTAACTCCTTCGTTTAGCAAGAAAAAGCGTAGTGATATAAGTAACGAAGTTAAGGCTCTTTTAGAATAATAATACTACGGTTGGTATATTTTCGTACAACTTAAGTTTGTCCTTAACGTATTTATAACATATATTTTTAATCTCAATTATTTCATGTTCTACTATATAAATAAAACATCAGTGATTAAATTACTATATTTTTTATAAATACCTTTTTTCCTCACCTCCATACAAAAATCGCCAGTGTGCAACGTGTGCAACCTTTTGAAAACTAGTCGAGTATATAAGACTTGAAAGCAGTGTTCTTCAATAAAATCGTTGCGCAATCTCAGCGCCTTCACATGTAATAAAATGTAACGCTTTTTATTGAATATAAATATTTAAGTAAGTATAAAGAAAAATTATTATTAGTGCTAACTTTGAGGCTGGTGAAGTTGAGCCAATTTGTTTCAGAGGGTCTGCTTGCTAGAAATGAGTGAGAGTGACAAACTAATGGTTATGAGGAATAAAAGGAGACTGAGAAACGTGAAAGATCAAAACATCTTCATAAATGATGATATGAACAAGGAACACAGAGAAGTACAAAAAATAATTTAGAGAACGACACAAGAAGAAAAAGTGAAGAGAAGGAAAGTAAAAATAGGGTACCGAAAGTTGAGGGTAGATAACCAGGAATGGAAATGGAGTTGCGAGAAACAATTATTGGAAAACCCAAGGGAACAGGAATTGAAAAAGAAAAGATTCAAAAAAGTAGCAAGAAACACCAAAATAATGTTGATAACGAATAGGACGAACGATGTGAGTAGGGAAAAAATAAGTAAATGTAGAGCAGAACAAATATAATCAGGTACGACAAGAAAGAACAGAATAAAGTAACATGGAATATAAGAAGTATAACAGGCAAGGAGAGTGAATTGGAGGAGGAATTCGAGAAAGCAGATTTGGATATTTTAGGGATAACGCAAACAAAGCAGAAAGGTATAGGTGAGTTAGAATTAGATGGTGGCCATATCCTGATATGTAGCAGTGGCGACTCGTCAGGGAAGGCTAAGACTCCCTATTATTTTTAGTAAAATACACTGTATTTATTATGTATTAAAACAATGTTTAAGCATTGGTTATATACTAAAATAAAGCATTTTTTACAAGGAATTTATAATAAACAGCATATCAAGAATACAAACAAACTTCCACTAATGCATGAAATTTTAGTTCACGCACTATAATAGCAAGCGCGGAGGTTAGCCACAAATTTAGCTTCGCGCCGACATTAATACCATTGGTGCAACCCATGCGTCCTCGTAAGTGTATGTGAACTTGTACAGGGCGAAAACGTTTGGGCGGAGGCTTGGGCTCTAGTCAGATCGTACGAGATTGGCAAGTTGCCGTGCGTTATCGTTCGCAGTGCGCAGTCCGCGGTGTCGATTTACTACTAACATATCACTTAATGATCTACGTAACAATCATTCGATTTAGGTTATTTTATGAAGTTTTGCTAAGGCATATATAGAAAATGGATAAAATTAATGAAATAGGGAGCTGCGAAGATGTTGTCGACTGATTCGTAAGAAATTCTTTTAGTTGTTTAAACATAAAGACGAAATTACACATTATACAAAAAATTGAAAAACCTCGGCCCAATTTATCTTTAGTATCTAACGACAGCAATCAGCAAAATCATGATTTCAGTTCATTGTGATACGCTAAATGTGATTGGTTAACGGGTTCAATTAAACGGGAAAGATTATTTTGTTGGCCAAAGTCTAAAGAACATATTTTATCGTTGTACAAATTTAAAATATTTGGAAAACAATGTTTTTGACATATCATTCGGTCGAACAGCTGAAGGTTTGTTTAACCTTTTATTAAATAATTTTATTAAAAATACGATTTTAAAAAGAAATTAGTCGAACAAACATTTTAGATACAATATGTCACAGTAGCTTTACCAACTAGCTCTAATACAAGATGGAATTTTACATCGCGTGCCGTATTTACGGTATAATTACATAAAACCATGTTAATTGAAGTTTATAAAAAATGACCAACACAAAATTCTGTTTTTTATTAGAGAGTTCTAAATTGATTTTTTAACAAACCGAGATTACATTTTCAATACTGCAGAATAAATTAACTGACACCTATTTTGCGCGTAATCCTGTTGTTAGTCCTTATATAAGAATATAGAACTAATGATCGGTATTTTAATGATATATACAATAACTTACATTTTGACACAGAATCCAGTCAGAAAAAGCGTAGATTGTCCTATGAATGGGAAATAGAAGAGTATAAACAAAGAAAAACGAAATTTTAGATACGGTAATCCTTCAGATAGAAATTAGATTTCAAGATATACACAAGTTATGTTTTTTCGATTTATTACCTTCTGACAAATTCTTAATATATGTAAGGAAAATATCCTTTCATCTTATTGAACTTGGCGCACAAACTGGATCGGCAAGTCAACATTCTTGTTGAACTTCACAATGGAAAAGCTCCGCTTCGACTTCGTGGTTCGCAGCAAAGCAGATGGAAAATCTAATCTAATATGTATAACCTCAATTGGCACACCGGATGGCCGGACGTATGGAATCCCACAAGAGTTTCAAGCAGCAGGCTGTCACGAAGAAATCATGGGCACAACAACGTACGCCAAAATAATAAAAACACTTACAAGAAGACATCAAGAAAGAAAGGTATGGATTAACTTGACGGAAGAGCTATCCGAAACTAACTTAGACGAAGGCGAAAATTTGCAATTCAATGACATGTATTTGGAAGAAATAACCAACGCACCACAAATCGCTAATGTCCCAGAACAACCACTCGTAAAAATGTTGGAAGAATTACTTGCAAAAAGCCAAGAACAGAAATTAGAAACGTAGGCAAAATAGCAAAAGAATTTACAATTGAAAAATTTAATGGTAAAAACACCGATCAATGGATTGCTAGCTTTGAAAGAAAAAAAGCGAACGATTTAACATTTCTAAAGATGAGAAAACGATTGAAATTTTAAAGTCATTTATGGATAAAGGGGTCACAGATTGGTACATTATTGAAACTCACTATTGAAGCAAAGTCGGAAGAATGGAGGAGGCTGGTCTCGAATAAGATACGCACTGTCATTTAAATGTCAAACAGGCTCTTTACTAGAATATACGATAAAAAAGACAAAGTTCTACTCGAAGCAAGAAGATCTATCGATAATGGAACATTGATTGATCTAATGGCCACGAGCTTGCCAAACTTTGTAGCCAAAAGAATTGATAGAGAAAGATTGAAAAAAACCGAAGACTTATATAATGAAATAGACAAACTGGAACATTTAGTCAACAGAAGGAATTCCGAAACAAAAAGAATAAGAATTACACGAGCAGAGAAAAAACACCATGCGAAATTTGTAAAAATAAAGGCAAAGGTTCACGCTTCCACCCGGAAACTGAATGCTGGTTTAAGGACAGAATTAATCACGTCAACAATTCAGTATAAGAGGACAACTAGACGACACGGATCCAAAAACTAATAATCCCACCATTAATTAAAATCAAGATAAGATTAAACGACAGTAAACAGTATCCGCTATCTATGACTCAGGCTCAAATGTCTCAATAATAAATTCGAAATTAATTCGGTTCGAACGGAAAGGCATCAGTAAAATGCAAAAAGTTAACTTGAAAACGATTAATGGTGTGAATAAAACGGAAGGATGGATAAGAATAAAAGTAAAAATAATGAATATAGAAGAATACATAAATGTATTCATAATTAACGACGAGAATTTCGATTACGACTTTCTAATAGGATTAGATTGCATAAAAAGTTCAAGTTAACACAAAATGAGAACCTGGAGATAAAACAGGAAAATCCTGACCTCACAAGAAGCCAAGAATATCAAATAAACTTCAATGAAGAAACCATAATAGAAAATTTTATAGATAAATATAAAAACATATTTACAAAAGACAAATATGATATAGGCACAGTAAAAACCACTAAGCCAAAATAGATCTTATAATAGATAAATATTGTAGCAAAAGACCTTATCCATGCACAATCGAAGATAAAAAAGAAATAGAGAAACAGATTTCAAAATTACTTAAAACAAATCTAATCGAAGAATCATACGGTCCCTTTGGCGCCCCAGTGACGCTGTGTATAGACTTCAGAGATTTGAATAAGATAATAGTTCCTCAATCGCAACCATTCCCACTAATTGAGAACTTAGTTATAAAAACAAGGAATTGCAAATATTTCTCAAAACTTGACATAAATTCAGCATTCTGGTCTATCCCCTTACGAATTGAAGACAGAAGAAAAACGGGATTTGTGACGCAAGAAGGCGCCTTTCAATAGAACTGTGTTTCATTCGGATTAAAAACGACACCAGCCATTTTTCAAAGAATTTTGAGTAATATAATAAGAAAACATAAACTATCGGATTTTACGGTAAACTATATAGATGATATATTAATTTTTTCAAAATCGTTTGAAGAACATATACAGCACCTAACACAATTACTAGAAGCAATAAGGAAAGAAGGTTTCAGACTAAAACTGTCTAAATGCACATTCGCATTGGATTCCGTGCAATATTTAGACCACATAATAAAACACAACTCAATTTCTCCGATACAAGATAACTTGATTCCAATACGAGACTTTCCTGTACCGAAAAATCAGAAAAATATTAGACAGTTCTTAGGAAAAATCAACTTTTATCAATATGTACCAAAAATCTCATTGATTCTAGAACCCTTACATAATCTACTAAGGAAAGGACAAAAATTCAGTTGGTCCGAAGAATGTCAAAAAGCCTTTGAATACATAAAAAATTTCCTCTGCACCCAACCAGTCTTAGCTATCTTCGACCCGGACCTACCGGTACACACATATACAGACGCGAGTTTACAGGGCATAGCAGCTGTATTGAAACAGTCACAACTAAATGATAATCCAAAAATCGAAAAACCGGTAGCATATTTTTCAAAGAAGCTAAGTGAATCACAAAAAAAAAAAGAAAGCCATTTATCTAGAATGCCTAGCAATAAAAGAATCAGTAAAATATTGGCAACACTGGCTTATAGGCAGACCATGCAAAGTATTCTCAGATCATAAACCACTAGAATAAATGAACATCAAAGCTAGAACAGACGAAGAATTAGGCGACCTCACGTACTATCTATCACAGTATGATCTTGAAATAATATACCATCCAGGCAAAGATAACCTAGAAGCAGACTGCTTAAGCAGAAATCCGGTATTAGAGTCTCAAGAAGGCGAGGAAGACAAATTAAAGATTGTGAATTTAATAAAAATAACAGATATTTTGGAAGACCAAAAAGAAAACAAAGATATAAAAACGAGCAAAAACAGATTAATTTATAAAGACAATTTGTACTATAGAATAATAAGAAAGAAAGAAAGAAAAGATCGTATTTTCAGAAGAGTTTTCTAAAAAGCTAATAGAAAACACGTATAAGAAATTTTGCCACATAGGGATAAAACAAATGCAAAACAAAATACTGCCACATTATACAGCAAAAAACATAGAGAAAACCTGCAGAAATTGCACAGTATGCATAAAAAATAAATCAAGGGAACAAGAACAAATTGATCTAATGTCGGTAATTTCGGTCCTGCGCGAAAACCGTTTAAAGTGGTTTCCGTAGATACGATCGGTGGATTCGGCGGCTCACGATCCACTAAGAAATACTTACATCTTCTAGTAGATCATTTCACACTATTTGCTTACATAGTAACATCAGAAACACAAAATTCAAGTGACTTCATCAAACTAACAGAAAAAGTACTCACAGATTATAATATCGAAATGCTTCTGACAGATCAATACCCAGATATAAACTCCAGACTTCAAAGATTATTTAGAAAAGAAAAATATCAAAATGACGTTTACGGCGGTAAACGCACCATTCTCCAATGGGCTAAACGAAAGACTTTAGTGAATAAGATTAGATGTGCAATGAATGAAGAAAATGAAAAATGTGCGTGGACGAATACAGCGCATGACTGTATGAAAAATACAATGAGACTGAACACACAGTAACTGGGTTCAGCTCAAAATATCTATTAGAAGATACCACACTATTACCAAATGGATTGAAAACAACGAAAAATAACAATAACCTAGAGAACGATAGGATAATTGCCTTAGAAAATAGTATCAAGTACCACGAATATAATAAAAAATTATACGATAAGAACAAAAAAGTCCATGACTTCAATGTCGGGGACGTGGTATATATCGAAAATCAGAACCGACTCAACCGGAAAAAATTAGATGAACTAAGAATTGGACCTTACAAGATATTGAAAAAAATATCGAAATCAATATATATGAGATTGACACAGGACACAAAAAATCGGAATCGAATTTGTTCCATATCTTTAAACTCATTCCGACTCCTGGCATCACAAATGAAACAGATACCAAAGGCGCTCAGTCATAACTTCGAGTGACTTTGTACCAAAATTTTACCGTAGGGCGAGCGGGGGCGGGGGAGGGGAGAGATGTAAGGAAAATATCCTTTCATCTTATTGAACTTGGCGCACAAACTGGATCGGCAAATCAGGTCTCCTGTTGTACCAGCGACGATTTTCCCAAGCTGACACGTGGCTGGTGCAAAAGTAACCGATTAATCGAGGAACATCCTCTGTGAATGATAACGAAAGGTCGGATAATATGCAGTTTGCATAAATTTCCATATTTGCATAATATATGCATTTTGTATATTATTTGCATATTTTGTAGTAATTCAGCATATTTGAAGTATCCGAGTTGTATTTATTTATTGGATATAATTTATTATAGGATAGGTATTACTAAAAATATGTCGTGGTTGTAACAAACAAAGAGTTAAACAGCCCTCTAAAAATAGCATTATATGAAGCCTCTTCTCGATACTTTTTCGATAAGCGCTTACAAAAATTTATTAATGCTGTTCCCATACATCTAGACCGGGACCGAGTTCACGGAAAAGCTAATTCCCTGAAACTTTTAAATAAATACAAAAATACATTTTACCAGAAAATTAGGAGCACAGGTGTTTCTTTGTTATTCGGAGAAATTTATTCCCATTCTCGAAAGCTATCTTATTTATTTTAAACGTCATTTTACGTTGTTTTTTCGAAGTGTAAACTTGTGGGTTGTTATTAATTATAATAGCAAAAGTGCCGAAAATAGCGACTGTGCCTGGATGGATTGCACTTTATTCAGAATTGCCTATGGATGGAGAAAAAGTATTTTGCGTAGCACGCAGCAAGATTGTAAGTAAAATTTAAGTTTATTTCCTCTTATTAATCTATAGTTTTTAAACGATGTTTAACAAAATCACCAATACAACACTTCGACAAATAATTTTATTTTAAAATGAGTAAAATGAGATGTATATTTCACGCGTATTTTTCGCATATCATCAGCACAATACGGAATATCTGATATTCCGTATTCTGCTGATGATTTTTATAACAATCTTTTTAAAATAAAATTATTTGTCGAAGCGTTGTGTTGGTTATTTTATTAAATGTCGTTTATTTCGATTGCTTCGCAAACTCTTTACACTTTAGTTTCTTATTACTCCTTTATCTTTTACTAACACTTATTTTATAAGAAAACAACTGATGATGTGATATTTTTATGCAGGTTACAAGTGAGATAAAGTTTCAAGTCGACCAGCATATTAAAATTCCATCCCATGCTGCAAAACTATCAAAGATGAAATTGGCGAAGAGGGGTCAGCAAACATTACCGCAATGTTTGTCATCAACCTCCAAAAAATCGGAACAAGAACAATTTAATGAAGATTTGTCAAGTTATTTTTGCAAAGAACACCAGCAAATATAATATTCCCGACGAGAGCACCTTAAGAAAAATTATATTCACCGTATCTATGCAGAAATGCAGTGAGTAGCATTAAGAAGGCTGTGTCAAACAATTACCTTTACATATGCGCAGATGAAACTACTGATAGTGTGGGCCGATACATATTTCATTTAATGATAGGTATCCTTAACGTATCGGTTCCAGCAAAATCTTATTTAATTTCATCCAAACAGTTGGAAAAGGCAAATAATTTGACAATAACAAGGTTTATACAGGAAGAACTGGCAACCTTTTTCTTACTGGAAGCGATTCCAACAGAAAAAATTCTATTGCTTTTAACGGATGCCGCACCATACATGATGAAGGCAGCTTGCAACTTGAAAATCTTTTACCCAAATTTAATTCACACAACTTGGTTGGCGCACGGACTAAATCGTGTTGCAGAAGAAGTAAGAAACCATTTTCCCTTGGTAAATACTTTAATTAGTAGTGTTTTTAAAGGCTCCACTAAGAGTTCAGTTTTACAAACAACATCTACCCGGTATTCCACTTCCTCCTCAACCAGTAATCACACGATAGGGAACGTGGTTGGAAGCTGCTATTATTCATGCAAATCATTATAAAGAAATAAAGACAATTATTATGGATCTTGATAGCGATACACAATCTGTGCTAGACGCCCAAAAGGTGTATTCGAGTAAAGAAATACCTCAACAGTTGGCGTTTATTAAAGCCAACTACAGTTTTATTTCCACTTCTATATTGCAATTGGAAAAACAATTTATGTCGCTAATCGAGAGCGTTGAAATAATAAACAAATTTGAAAAGTTATGTTTTGGTGTTAAAGGAAGGCTGGGAAAATCCGTGTATGAAAAATTTTTAAGTGTAATAGAAACAAATGAGGGTATTAAAAAGCTAAAGGATATTGCTAAAATCTTGTGTGGTGAGTCAGTAGAAAATATTGAGTTGGCAATAGACGATATTTCTAATTTGAAATATGCTCCTATAACAAGCGTGGACGTAGAACGAACCTTTTCAATATATAAATACATGTTATCAGACAAGCGCCACAATTTTTCTATTGAAAACTTTGAGAAATATGTAATTGTAAATTGTTTTCATAGTTAATTATGTTGTAAAATGTTATAAATAAACTCGTAGTAAACATAATAGAATATTTTTTTCTATAGTATTATATTTTCTAGCATTACTCCTATTTTTTATCTGCATATTTTTCATAAGAAAGTGCATATTTAGGCCAAAACATCTGCATATTTATGCGCATATTTCCACTTTTTTGCATATAATCCGGCCTCTAATGATAACTTTGAATGTTGTTTCTTCGATATTACATGTACGATTTATAATTAGGATAAGTAGTATATAAGTATTTTTATGTACTTCGTGTGGAATAATAAAAACTTCGATATTACAGAAACAAATTCTATTTATTATTCGAGAGGAAAAATCGATATAATAAGGCGCAGATTAAAACAACATTATATATATTCAGAAAATTTTCCGCAAAATTTATTAGAAAACCTTTTACAACAATATCCTTGTTTTATGAAATTCAAATAAAAAATGAGTTATCTGTGTTAAGGATTTAAAGACTTTATTTTAAATAGACTATCATATTAACAGTTTTTCTGTACATTAATATTTTTCGGTTCTTATAACTTCAATAATTGTCTTTATTTTTATCAATGTGTTAAAATTAATATCGTTTTCTGCCTATAGATGTACTAAATTTAGAATAGTTTTATGTTTCAATTATTGTAAATGCTTACACAGAAATCCTTAACATAGATAGAAACTTCGTCGGTCGGCTGCCGTGCGAATGTATAAGGCAGATTCATCGTGCGTCGACTAAAAACATGTGGCCCATTACGTCGACTACGATTGGATTAGATCGACCGGCTACTGGAGGAACGTTCCGCTGCGCTGTCGCTTACTAAGGTGAGGCCAGCGCGTTAGAAAAAAGCAGTAACAGAAACTAAGCATGAAACAATATCACTCGAACGTCGTCTCGAACTGACCTGCCTCACCGACGACGTTCGTTCGCTTTCTTCGGATAACCGCTGCTTGTGTACGAAAAGTACAAAAATATTAGGGCCGGCTTGTTCGGCTCCTAACCAGTCGTCCTCCGGTTTAAAAGTAGACAGATCGTTCGATCTTTATACATATATATAGTTAGAAAATGGAACGTTTATGACAAACGTCTTTAAAACGTTAAGAACAAACGTAAAGGCAAATATATATTTGAACTGTTTTGAACAGAACGTATTTTGAAGCGTTTAGCCATAAACGTGTGTTAATTTCTCCAAAGTGAGAAACACATTTACAATTCTTTGGAACTATATTAGAAACAAACACAGAATACACGCTAAGTGCATGATATATAACATAATATGAGTATAAGTTGCGATACATTTTTTATCCAAAAAATTGACCTTGAAATAATATACATAGGAATGCGTATTTTTATGATTATTTTTTATATTGTTAATATGTCAACTGATCTGTCTGATAAAATGTTTTTTTATTGTAAAATATTATATGATAGAGATCTACCACTAATAGGTCAATAAAACAAGGCTGGTTTGAGCGATAGTTATATTTTCAGAACGTTTACAAACGTTTTCGGAACACCTTCGTCAGTGAAAATATAACTAGATAAATATATAAACAAACTTTTGTTTTTTATTTGGGACTATCAACAAAATAACTAGTGACTAGGATTTCTTGATATAGAGGATGTATAACCAACTTTTATATATATATAAATTATAAAAACTAAATTAATGTGTAAACATACATGCAAATTAAGTAAAACCTTATATCAAAAAATCTTTGTCGAAACCTTAACAATTCTGTTCAAGGACTAGCGAAAACCAAATTCAAAAACCTAGCCAAAGGTTTCCTTCTTAAGAAATGCAAATGTCATTTTAACAAATTACTATATACATTACTTAAATTTTGAATATCGGTCCTGAAATTAATAGTTTTAGTGTCTTTCTGTATATTTATCATTTCATATATTAGTCTTTTTATAATTATTCTCTGTTTTTAATATAATTGTGTTTTCAAAATCAAAGTAATGCCCAAGATCTTTGTAATGTTTTGTTACAGCGGTCATTGCACCAAAATCATTATTTAAAGAATACTTATGGCTATACAACCTTTTCTTTAAATATTGTTTCGTCTGACCGATGTAACAACCATCACAATCTCTGCAGTTTATTTTATAAACTACATTACTCTGATTTTGTTTAATTATTTTGGATTTAGTATTAGTAAAAAGAGATCTGTTACTATAATTTGGAATGAAAGTAATGTTTATGTTGTTTTTATTAAATTCTTTTTTATTTTTTCGCTTAAACCTTTTTTATAAGGAATAGCGCTATAACATTTATTGTTATTAATTTTAATTCCTCTATTATATAATTTGTTAATTCTATTTTTTATTATTTTTCATAAAAACTATTTGGATAATTATTTTTATCTAAGATTTCTTTAACTTTGTTTAAATTCTTTTCCCTAAATTCAGGATTAGCTAATCTAACCGCTTGATCAACTAAACCGGTAACTACATTAATTTTATGTAATTTTGATGTTTCTGAAAAATAATTTAAATGTCTTCCTGTATTGGTAGACTTTATATGCCAATTTGTTTTCACAATGCCGTTATTATGCATGACTGTCACGTTCAGGAAATTCAATGAGTTATTAGATTCTCTCTCATATGTAAATTTTAATCTATTATGATAACTATTAAATGAATCTAATATCTCATCAATATTATCCTTTCTTACGGAACAAAAACAGTCATCCACATAACGTCTGTAAAAACTTACACTAGAATTTAGTTTTGCCAAACAAGTTTGCTCTAGGTCCTTCATTACCAGGTTTGCGATAACTGCTGATAATGGAGAACCCATTGCAGTACCGAAAATTTGTTTATAAATTTTATTTTGATATGTAAAATAAATATCTTACAAAAAGCTTTTAATGAAACAAAAAATTTTTGAAATCTAATAAAGATATTATAATAACTAAATCAGATAAAGGAGAAAAAACGATAATTATGAATAAGATTGATTACGAAGCCAAAATGAATTCCTTATTGGAAGATAATCAAACTTATTCGGTATTATTATCAGACCCAACAAATAAATTACAAAATCAAATAAATAAACTAATAAATAGTTGGTTTTTAAAAAATATATTTCTAAAGATTTAAATAACCATTTAAAAATTCTAAATTCTATATCTCCAAGAATATACGGTATTCCTAAAATACATAAAGATAATATTCCTTTACGTCCAATCGTAAATTGCATTAATTCCCCCACTTACAATCTTTCCAAATTTTTATCTAAAATTTTAAGCAATATTGTAGGTAAAACTACATATAATGTGAAAAATTCATGGGAATTTGTAGATTCGGTTAGAAATCAAACAATTCCTAATAATTACGAATTAATCAGTTTAGATGTTGTTTCTTTATTTACTAATATTCCTGTGGATTTAGCACTAAAAATTTTAGATAAAAATGGAATTCCATAAAAGATTTTACAGATCTTCCAAAGGAGGAATTCATTGCAGCTTCGAAACTTTGTTTAAATTCTACTTATTTTACATATCAAAATAAAATTTATAAACAAATTTTCGGTACTGCAATGGGTTCTCCATTATCAGCAGTTATCGCAAACCTGGTAATGGAGGACCTAGAGCAAACTTGTTTGGCAAAACTAAATTCTAGTGTAAGTTTTTACAGACGTTATGTGGATGACTGTCTTTGTTCCGTAAGAAAGGATAATATTGATGAGATATTAGATTCATTTAATAGTTATCATAATAGATTAAAATTTACATATGAGAGAGAATCTAATAACTCATTGAATTTCCTGAACGTGACAGTCATGCATAATAACGGCATTGTGAAAACAAATTGGCATATAAAGTCTACCAATACAGGAAGACATTTAAATTATTTTTCAGAAACATCAAAATTACATAAAATTAATGTAGTTACCGGTTTAGTTGATCAAGCGGTTAGATTAGCTAATCCTGAATTTAGGGAAAAGAATTTAAACAAAGTTAAAGAAATCTTAGATAAAAATAATTATCCAAATAGTTTTTATGAAAAATAATAAAAAATAGAATTAACAAATTATATAATAGAGGAATTAAAATTAATAACAATAAATGTTATAGCGCTATTCCTTATAAAAAAGGTTTAAGCGAAAAAATAAAAAGAATTTAATAAAAACAACATAAACATTACTTTCATTCCAAATTATAGTAACAGATCTCTTTTTACTAATACTAAATCCAAAATAATTAAACAAAATCAGAGTAATGTAGTTTATAAAATAAACTGTAGAGATTGTGATGGTTGTTACATCGGTCAGACGAAACAATATTTAAAGAAAAGGTTGTATAGCCATAAGTATTCTTTAAATAATGATTTTGGTGCAATGACCGCTGTAACAAAACATTACAAAGATCTTGGGCATTACTTTGATTTTGAAAACACAATTATATTAAAAACAGAGAATAATTATAAAAAAAGACTAATATATGAAATGATAAATATACAGAAAGACACTAAAACTATTAATTTCAGGACCGATATTCAAAATTTAAGTAATGTATATAGCAATTTGTTAAAATGACATTTGCATTTCTTAAGAAGGAAACCTTTGGCTAGGTTTTTGAATTTGGTTTTCCCTAGTCCTTGAACAGAATTGTTAAGGTTTCGACAAAGATTTTTGATATAAGGTTTTACTTAATTTGCATGTATGTTTACACATTAATTTAGTTTTTATAATTTATATATATATAAAAGTTGGTTATACATCCTCTATATCAAGAAATCCTAGTCACTAGTTATTTTGTTGATAGTCCCAAATAAAAAACAAAAGTTTGTTTATATATTTATCTAGTTATATTTTCACTGACGAAGGTGTTCCGAAAACGTTTGTAAACGTTCTGAAAATATAACTATCGCTCAAACCAGCCTTGTTTTATTGACCTATTAGTGGTAGATCTCTATCATATAAGATAAGTATAAAAGGTCACGAAATATATATATATATACATTTAATTTATTGTAAAATATGTCGATCTTTCTATCTAAACAAACCGACATGAAAACAGAAAAGCCTGTTTTTCTTATTTTTTTATTCCCACGCAAGCGGTTAACCGTTTGGTGCTCTCTCCAAACCAGGAGACCGTAACAATCTGTATTGTAGATTACACCCGCAACACTATGAATCAAAATCGATTAAGCAGTATACCCTTCACATCAAATGAAAAAGGTCTTCTTAAATTATTAACGTAAAATCATGTGATTTGCGAGCGGGTAATTGATTGTTTTGCTAGTACAAAGAATAGGCGAGAAGAGTTAGGTTACAGTAGCCTCTCCTGTGCAAAACGTCACGAACCGCCACTGATATCTAGTGGAACACAAAATAGAAACAGAGCTAGGGAACGAATAGGTTGCATAATAAAAAAGAGCAACGCAAAATATATAAAAAAATAAACCAGTGTGTCATCGAGGATACTGCATATTGAATTGGATAGTGAGAAACAAAATAAAAAATCAATAGTACTAGTATATGGGCCGGATGAAAATGGTGCTGCAAAAATAAAAGATGAATTCTGGGAACAATTAACACAAATAATAGAGGGGATTAGGAGAAGACTTCTAATAATGGGTGATTTTAATAGAAGAGTTGGTAAAAGGAGCCAAGAATCTGGGGAAACTATTGGAATACATGGCGCAAATACCTTGAATAATAATGGAAGAAGGCTGATTGATTTCTATTTGATGAAAAATCTAATAATAACAAATACTTTCTATGCACACAAAGATACCCACAAATTCACCCGAGAAGTAAAGAGCAGAGGTGAGAAATCTATACTAGATTATAATAAACAGAAATCACAGAAATGAAATAAGGGATACACGCGTGTATAGAGGTCGTGAAATATGATGATCACTACTTAGTAGTGTCAAAAATGAAGCTACATACGGGTGTGTGTGATGTAGTAGACTCGTCAGGACAATTGAGGAAAGGATGCATAGGGACAATTAAAACATACAGATAGAAAGAGGAGGAGGTGGCAATAAAATACACTTCCAGAACTGAAGCGGAAATGAATATGATTAAAAGAGTGTTAACTGAAACATCAACTGAAGAGCTATGGCAGCGCATTAAAGAGACCATGATAAAAACGGCAAGAGAATTGTGCGGTGTTGCAAAAATAAACGAATATAAAAAACAAATGAGATGGTAGAGTAATGAACTAAGAGAGGAAATACAAACTAAAAAACTGAAGTGGAAAGAATATTTGAGTAGTAAAGGAGGGAAAAATTTAACAGTTATAAAGAACAGCGAAATAAAGTTAAAGCAATGGTGAAAGAAGCTAAGCAAAAGTCATGGGAGAAATTTGGGGAAACGATGGAACGTGATGTTGCCGGAAATCAAAACTTGTTCTATAATGTTGTTTGATATATTTGATATTTTGTAATGACACTACGGAACGGAAAGACAGAAAAAATTAAACAAAATTAGGAAGATTAGTGACAAGTGAAGAAGAAATACTAAAAAGATGGAAGGAGTGTTTTAGAAGAAATACTGACCATAGACCAAATAAATATAAAGATAGATGAAGTCCACCAGGTAGTAAACGTAGACATCAACGGGGAAGTTACTATCAAAATAGAGGAAGTGGCTGACGCTGTGAAAAGGTTAAAAGAGGAACACCTGCGGGACATGATGGTATAAGTACTGAAATGGTCAAGAATCTGGGAAGTAATGGATTAGCAAGTAGTAACAGAACTGCTCAATAAGGTATAGAAAGATGAAAAAATATCAAAACACTGGGAGTTAGGGATGCCAGTCTACAAAAAAGGAGGTAGAAGGGATTGCACAAACTACAGAGGAATAACCATGACCTGCATATTAGAGAAGATATATGGAAAGATACTAGGAAGAAGATTGGAGAAAACAATGGAAATGCAATTGGAAGACTCCCAATGTGGGTTCAGGGAAGGAAGACATACAAGACCACATATTTACGATTTAGCAACTGATAGAGAAATATACCAGTGAAAAGATATTAGTGGCCTTCATCGACTTACAAAAACCAAAATAGCATACCTAGATGATTAGTGTGGGACAGCCTGAAAAGAAGAGGAATTGGCAATAAATTACGAAGCTGTATTAATTAAGCATGTATACAACTACCAGAAATTATGTGAGAACTGGTAATTCACAGTCGGAGAAGTTCAAAGAGGGTTGAGGAGGACATGCAGAATAATAATGATTTATGGTGAAAGGTTTAATGGACAGAAAATTTAAAAATAAATGGTGATAGGGAAGCATGACGAAAACACATCTATAATAATATGTGAGGAAACAAGTAGATACATATAAATATTTAGGAGTGAAGATTCAAAAATCCGAGAAAATTGATGCAGTGATAAACTGGTAAGTGCAGCAAACCCATATCATTCGTTGAACAATACGTTTATTAGAAAAAAGAAATATCTCGGAAAACAAAAATGACAAAACAATCTTCAAGCCAATTCTAACGTATGGATGTGAAAGTAAAAGGGATAGTAACAAAACAAGTGGCAAATAAAATACAAGCAATTGGAATCAAATATTTGAGAGGGGTAAAAGATAACGAGACTAGACAGATTTAGGAATGACAGAGTGAGGGAAGAGTTAGACGTAGAGCCCGCAGTGAACTCAATCAAACGACAGCAATTCAAATAGTTTAGACACCTAGTAAGGATGGATGAGGGAAGAACACCGAATAAAGTATGGCAGGCAAAATCATGGCAGAGAAGAGAGAGAGAAGATCAAGGAAGACGTGGGACAAAGAAATAGTGGATAACCTCCGAGAAAGGGTTTGGAGTTGGAATGAAGGAAGAACACCAGCAAAAGATAAGAAGAGATGGGCGAGAATATAGTTATATAGTTAGTATAAATTAACTTGTTATATAATTAAGCTTAACCTTAACACCTAACGCTACAAATAATCTTATCAATAAATTTGACGCATAAGTTATGAAAAATCGTATGTTTATTTTAATAAATGGATATATTAAGATATAGGTACAGGGAGTGCAAGGTTAGGGCTATAAAAGACATACATCTTTGAGAATAGGTAATATACATTCTCAATTTGGACCCCTGTAGAATAGTAATAACTAGAGGCCGGATTATATGCAGAAAAAGTGGAAATATGCGCATAAATATGCCGATGTTTTGGCCTAAATATGCACTTTCCTATGAAAAATATGCAGATAAGAAAATAGGAGTAATGCTAGAAAATATAATACCATAGAAAAAATATTCTATTATGTTTACGACAAGTTTATTTATAACATTTTACAACATAATTAACTATGAAAACAATTTACAATTACATATTTCTCAAAGTTTTCAATAGAAAAATTGTGGCGCTTGTCTGATAACATGTATTTATATATTGAAAAGATTCGTTCTACGTCCACGCTTGTTATAGGAGCATATTTCAAATTAGAAATATCCTCTATTGTCAACTCAATATTTTCTACAGACTCACCACACAAGATTTTAGCAATATCCTGTAGCTTTCTAAACCCTCATTTTTTTCTATTACATTTAAAAAATTTTCATACACGGATTTTCCCACCCTTCCTTTAACATCAAAACATTACTTTTCAAATTTGCCAACTGTTGAGGTATTTCTTTACTCGAATACACCTTTTGGGCGTCTAGCACAGATTGTTTATCGCTATCAAGATCCATGATAATTGTCTTTATTTCTTCATAATGATTTGCATGAAAAATAGCAGCTTCCAACCACGTTCCCCATCGTGTGATTACTGGTTGAGAAGGAAGCGGAATACTGGGTAGATGTTGTTTGTAAAACTGAACTCTTAACGGAGCCTTTAAAAACTCTTTCTTAACACTACTGATTAAAGTATTTACCAAGGGAAAATGGTTTCTTACTTCTTCTGCAACACGATTTAGTCCGTGCGCCAACCAAGTTGTGTGAATTAAATTTGGGTAAAAGATTTTCAAGTTGCAATCTACCTTCACCGGCATCCGTTAAAAACAATAGAATTTTTTCTGTTGGAATCGATTCCGGTAAGAACAAGGTTGCCAGTTCTTCCTGTATAAACCTTGTTATTGTCAAATTATTTGCCTTTTTCCAACTGTTTGGATGAAATTAAATAAGATTTTGCTGGAACCGATACGTTAAGGATACCTATCATTAAATGAACTATGTATCGGCCCACACTATCAGTAGTTTCATCTGCGCATATGTAAAGGTAATTGTTTGACACAGCCTTCTTAATGCTACTCACTGTTTCTGCATAGATACGGTGAATATAATTTTTCTTAAGGTGCTCTCGTCGGGAATATTATATTTGCTGGTGTACTTTTGCAAAAATAACTTGACATTTAAGGATGTAGATGTATGAACACGGTAATATAACAACCTCAATATTTTTTCAGAAACACAAAATATTACCAATACTAAACATACCTGTGAAGTATGAGGACGATTCACTACATATGTATTGAGATATACTAATTTTAAAAATTGCATTTTTATATGGACTCTTATGGGACTATTCAAAAATAGCTTGGCGCGACGCCCTTTAATAAGAAAAAAAGCATAAAGTAAAATCTTAACTCGTTCATAAATTTTCAGGAACAAATAGATAAACATTCAATGAACATTTTTCGCCTATTTTTGTTATGGTTCACTACTGAATTTGTTAGAAATTATAAAAAGTTGTCAAATAAAATTCTCCTTTTTCACGTTCCCAGCGTTAGATGTATAAAAGTATGGCAACACCGCACCTATCCTATATTATGATTCGCGGTAAATTACCAATAGCTTCATGACATTCAATTCAAAAATTTGAAACCAAGTCTTTTTCTATGTTTTAAGTATAATAAAACTTTCCAAA
Source organism: Chrysina gloriosa (assembly GCA_038088585.1). Lineage (NCBI taxonomy): Eukaryota > Metazoa > Arthropoda > Insecta > Coleoptera > Scarabaeidae > Chrysina > Chrysina gloriosa. The sequence goes on from CM076089.1 coordinate 31,488,982, forward strand.
TAAAATTATTTATATAAATGCACTCATATTGGTTAATATTAAACTTGAGATTTACACAATAAATAAAAAATAGAATCAAGTCCCAATGTTACAAAATCTTCTAAATTATCTAACGAAAGAGCTTCTTTGCACGAAAAACACCACAATTCACGTTCGAGAACTTTCAACGACACGATTCATTCGTCGTCCGCGGCATCCGGATTCTCTTTGGCAATTTCTGCAGGCCGTTTCTCCGACTTTCTTCCCGCATTGCTTTTCCAGACTTTTTGGGAATGGATTCTCCGTTCGTACACGTCTTTTGTAACAAGCTTACCTTTCCAACGATACGTTTCAGACATTGTTCTTTTTAACCTCACAACAAATTGACGCGTCGTTTGAATAGACCACTGCCACCAACTTACCAGATAAAAACATTAGCCATACAGTGTTGTCACTTTTTCTCATTCATTTTTCCATATTAATTTTTTGTGCATTTATGATTTTAATTGAAAAATTCAATTAATACTTGAATGCTGTGATAATTCTATGGTCATGCAAACTTAATTCGATCACTCTCATCGTTATACCAGCAAATTTATACTTCGAAATTTTTATGCCGCACGGTTGGCTCCCGATACAGTCTGAGCATTTGACAAATAGTAATTATTGCATAAATCTCAATTTTAAGCAATTCAAATAAAAGAAACTGCTTGCAGACTGAAACTTAACGATTTTTTATACATATCAGCTATTTCAAAATATTTTTTGGACGGGAAATAAACATTACAAACCGAGAAATTAGAAACCTCAAAATTTGATTAACTTTTTGCACAGACTGTCACTTCCTTAAATTGTTTATTTTATGTAGTGGAATATCTGCCGTCACAAACATTTAGGCACAAATCTTCATTACATTGTTCTTGTTCCGTTTTTTTGGAGGTTGATGGCAAACATTGCGGTAATGTTTGCTGACCCTTTTTCGCCAATTTCATCTTTGATAGTTTTGCAGCATGAGATGGAGTTTTAATATGCTGGTCGACTTGAAACTTTCTCTCACTTGTAACCTGCATAAAAAATATCACATCATCAGTTGTTTTCTTATAAAATAAGTGTTAGTAAAAGATAAAGGAGTAATAAAAAACTAACGTGTAAAGAGTTTGCCAAGCGATCGGAATAAACGACATTTAATAAAATAACCAACACAACGCTTCGACAAATAATTTTATTTTAAAATGATTTTTATTTAAAAATCATCAGCAGAATACGGAATATCAGATATTTTAAAATAAAATTATTTGTCGAAGCATTGTATTGGTGATTTTGTTAAACATCGTTTAAAAACTATAGATTAATAAGAGGAAATAAACTTAAATTTTACTTACAATCTTGCTGCATGCTAGGCAAAATACTTTTTCTCCATCCATACGCAATTCTGAATAAGGTGCAATCCATCCAGGCACAGTCGATATTTTCGGCATTTTTGCTATTATAATTAATAACAACCCACAAGTTTACACTTCGAAAAGCTAACATAAAATGACGTTTAAAATAAATAAGATTGCTTTCGAATATGGGAGTAAATGTCTCCGAATAACAAAGAAACACCTGTGCCCCTAATTTTCTGGTAAAATGTATTTTTGTATTTATTTAGAAGTTTCAGGGAATGAGCTTTTCCTTGAATTCTGTCCCGGTCTAGATGTATGGGAAGAGCATTAATAAATTTTTGGAAGCGCTTATCGGAAAAGTATCGAGAAGAGGCTTCATAGAATGCTATTTTTAATTTAAAGAGGGCTGTTTAACTCTTTGTTTGTTACAACCACGACATATTTTTAGTAATGCCTATTGTACTGAGAATTTAGTTAATTCTTTTTTTATATTAATTGCACCGGTCTAGCTCGTAGATAAAATATAAAACCATAAATTATAACAATTTATATTTATAACTTTTTCGAAATATTGAACATAAAATCAAAAAAATTACCTATTTTAGTGTGTGTGAAAGTATAAGTGTATTTTCCGTTGACGATCCTTCCTGTATCTCCTCTTTATCTGTATGGTGAGGTTCTTTTCTTACTAATACTTCTTCTTCTTACTAATATTTCTTCTTAAAATCTTTTTTTTTTCTTTTGGAAATATATTTCAGACTTCTTTATTGACTTTTCTCAATTTGTCAATTCAATCGTCGTTCACCAAAACTAACTTTTATTTTCTTTTCGAAACCAGGGCCACACTCGTCCGTTGTCCCCGAAACGAAACTTTAATTCACCCTGACTTCAGTACATCCAAAAATACTGCTGTTATAGAAACCTGTACCGTAGGTCGATGCATCCTTGGCTATTTCCACCAAATCTATGTGAATTCTTGTAATGCATAATTGTTGCAGGAAATGTGTGTCAAATGTTAAGAAAGGTCCTTTTACATTAAATCATACTTTTATAAAATATTTAACTCTAGTAACATTTGTTATACTACACTATCCTATAATAAATTACATCCAATAAATAAATAAAACTCGGATACTTCAAATATGCCGAATTACTACAAAATATGCAAATAATATACAAAATGCATATATTATACAAATATGCAAATTTATGCAAACTGCATATTATCCGGCCTTTAGTGATAACAAATTAAAATTTATTTGAACTTAACTTTTCACTCTCGGTACCTTTAGGTTCATTTAACCACTTACAACTTTTATACAATTTGGTAACAATGTATGTAAAAAAGTAACTGATGTTCCTTTTGATCACATTTTATTATTAAATTGAGTTTCTTTCTAATTTGAACGGTAATCCTAGACTTTATGTTTGTAACTGATTTGTCTTTATTAAATGTTTTCTCAAGATATTTTACAGCCTTCTTAGTCAGTAGCACAATACCTAATGTCCGACCGAAACAGGATTTGCAGCCGAAACCGAAATCGAAACCAAACCTTCGGCCTCCGTCTCAGTTTCGGCCGTAACCGAAACCGAAACCGAAACTTATTTAAACATATTAAAATTTCAATTGTATGCTGAAATCTAGTGTATGTTTTACATGTTATATAGTTCATTTATGTTAAATGAAATAAAAAACAACAATTACGGTATGTAGGAAAAGGAGATATTTATGTATCTAGGTATTAACTTACTGACTCTGACAATTACGAGACACGAACTCGCTCGAACGAAGCACGACAATTCACGAACACTGAGTTTCGGTGTGGCCGAAGTTTCGGCTGAGTTTTGGCCGAAACCGAAACTGTGGCCGAAACTAGATTTTTGGCCGAAACTGGCCGAAACCGAAACCGAAACCGAATGTTCGGTCGGCCTCTAACAATACCTTGATGAAGGGATGGCAAACCATCAGAAAAGTCCTCCTTATTATTGTCTCATAGTTTTATAAGCATAAAAAAGAGTTGCTGCTAACTTTTTCTTTCGTGCAACGAGCTTTTCCTCGACGTCGTTGCATTATAGCAATTGTTTTAGAATGTTTCAATCTTTTAATTTTGTTATACGCGACCGCTGCTGTGCTCTGTTTCTGAAGATGTGTCATTTTTCTAAATTTTTTCGTTTTCGGCGTTTCATCGAGAGCGATAGCCGCTTTTCTTTTTGGATTTTGGAGATGGAAAATCAGTAACCGCGTACAAAATTTCATGTTCCTATGATGATCAAGGTTCAGGGGTATTACCGTTCATTTTTCCAGATTTTGGTGAATACAGAGGAAATGTTTTTATAGCTTTATATGTGCATTTCGACTTCACGTGGCGGTAAAGTCGAAAGCATTGGAGAACGAGATAGTTTGATAAGTTTTGAATCATTAAAATTCATAGTTACTGCGAACATAAAAGGAATGGTATGTGAAGTGAATTTGACAAATAAATCCGTCTTAAGAATGTCGACGACAAACACGCGACCTCTATATTTTTGGTAAAAATATTAAACTCATAAATAGAATAATAAATGTATATCGCACTACGGCATTTGTTATACACTTATGGTAAGGCTTTAATTTCGTAGATCCATTTAATTCAGGGTGATATTGATTCAACGAAATTGACTAATGAGAAGATATCGTGATGTTATATCAATCAATTCTAACGAAACTTGTAGCGATTGATAATAATGTCCAGTGTTCTTTGGTACACGGACACGACGCCCCACTCGAGAAAATCAAATTAAAAAAAATTATGTGGAGCAATAAGTCTGTCGTAATTGGTTGAACTAAAGTCATTTAGCGCAACTGGGTCTCCAACCAGTAACCTACTGGTTGCTAGTTTGTATTGTACGTATTGTAACAGATTTTTACTGTTATTATTATTAAGCCGATAAAGTAGAAGTATGTACATATATAGACTACGTGCGAGTAAACGAAACGTTTTTAGAATAGCATAGAGTTAAGTATATCGGTATTGTTCTTGTTAAATAAAATCAAATTAAAAAAGACCAGTATCTATGTGTCAAGAAGAATACTACAATTCCTATGCTTTTTCTTGTTTTTGTTTTGTTTTGCAAAAAATGTATTTGGATGGATGACTATACTTTCTGTTTGATTTATTATACAATACAAATGCATTTTATCCTTTACATTCCTGTCTAGGAAATGTATTAAACAGATGGACACTGCCACTGCGCAAACAACTTATTTCAACGATTTCTTATAGCAGTTACAATATAGTTATTAGTTTTCCGGTTTGATTTCCTCGAAATTGCTTGACTAGTGCGTTGTATCCGTTTGCCCAAAAATACTCGACATAATTACCATTCCTTACAACAACTTTCATTAAAATCGATTGGTAGCACATTCTAATGTTTCCTTCTAGCAGAGAGGGTAAAAGAAGTGACGAGTGATGATTAATTCAAGATCAAGTTTGATTTTATATACCACGGAATAGTAAATGATTGAAATAAATGTAATAGATTAACATAACAAAGCAATTGATAAATAACGAAATCTGAAATTGCTATTTTAGAATTCACTTCTTTACTGAGCCATTATAATAAATAAATTTAGTTGTGACAGTTCTTTTGATATGTTTGAATTTGAAAACATGGTGTCCGCAATAAAGAAATAACCATTTATACTCACCCGGTATATTTTCTACATCAAATTGAAAATTTTCTAGACTTTAACAAACCGATTAAAGAAATATTAAAATGTGGTGTAGATCTAGATAGATAGAAATTAAAGCAGATTACTGTCTCCGAGTGATTCACGGAGTATATCACATATTTTGGAATAGCTCATAGCAAATTTATCATTTTAAAATATACTTTTCAGTGTTTTATCGTTTCTATACGATACTCTATTATGATACCTATTGTATAATCAGATATTGGTTGTAATACAGCATAAGATTAAACTAAATAAAAATATATATCTACTTTTCGTTCCACGAACAAATAATAGCATTTTTGTAGGTGTCTAGGTTGGTACCACGGGGAAGAGGGGAAGAGTAGTGGGACTTGTGCGAGAGGATATGTAATGAGATTGTAAAGAGTATTTTGGTAAAAAGAGAAGCGACAAATAAAGAACTTGCGAAGAGACCATTGTGATCCTTTAAATATACCACCGGTCGTCCCCACAGATCAGAAGTGGGATTGTGAACTGATTCTTGATAGAATAACGAAGAGAAAACGCGGAAAAATGGCTTCCCCTGTTGAGTTATGTGCCCCAAAACAAAACGAATTCGACCGCTTCCAGAACGAATTTAATACACAAACATTAAAGGATGGTTCAAGTCCGATTATAATTGATGGAGTTAATGACGAAAGCGAGCTGCACTTACCACATAACTGCGACACGGAAAATAACCTGGATAAAAGCAGAAATACAAGGAACGTAAGTAATGATCTGTCACAATTAGTGGAAAAACTTATTTTAGAAAACCAAAGAAAGGATACTCTCTTGGAAAAACTAATAGACAAAATGACTGATAGAAATTGCCCGACACAAATACCACAAGGTATTGGAGTGATGCCTGATCTGCTAAATAACATTTCATCGTTTGAGGGCAATAGCTCAAAGGCGAAAGTATGGTTGCAGAGTCTGGATAGTGCACAGGTCTTGCACAACATACCGGACAATTATATGCTAGAAACCGCCCGAACAAGGCTTATTGATGGAGCTGACCATTGGTATCAAGTCAGAAAAGACAAGATACACACCTGGCAAGATTTTATGGGTCATTTCAAATCTACATTCATTGTAGAGGAACCGATATCAGACAAATATAAAAAGATGACACGCCGAAGTCAAGGAAAATGTGAGTCTTTAGATTCTTATTTTCACGAAAAAGTGCGAATGTGTGAGGAATTGAAATTTGGGTTTTGTGAACTAAAACGAGAAGTATTGATAGGTGTATTGTCCAGAGCTTTGTGTGAAGCGATGATGGCTAGACAACACTATAACACTGATCATTTATTGCACGATATGCATGAATTTTTAAGCATTGAAAGCAAAAGGGTTGAGAGAATTTCTTTACCTCATGTCAAACCTGTAGTAAAAGAGACACACAGCCATACAAAATAGCCAACAAAGGAGAAATTCAGATAAACCATTTTTGCCTAACCGAGATGATACTGGTCGACCACTTTGCTTTAAATGTAAGCGATATGGTCATGTCGCAAAGCATTGTCATGCTAACACCAGTATGACAAATAGAACCAGAGCTGCTTCTGCTGAAACACCAAATCGTTCCATGAGTTTGAATACACCACCTGCCATATCTATGAATGTTGACACTGAGGTATCTTCCAAGTATGAAAAGATTGTGGAAATTAATGGAAAAAACTAATATCACTTATTGATACTGGAAGCAAAAGGACACTGATAAAATCCAATATTTCAGATGTGTTGAATGGAGAAAAGGTAAGAGAAACTGTAACCTTAGTTGGCCTAGGTAATAGTCGGATAGTTTGTGATGAAGTGATTACCTTGCATGTAGAGATTGACAAAAGGTTATTTGAAGTTACAGCTGTAATAGTACCGCCACATGTTATAAAAAATGATATGATCCTAGGACAAGACTTCCTGGATAATGTTTCTTGGAAGGTAAACAAACATTTTATACAATTCAATAATGAATTAGGTGAGGGCCAAGATACTAGTAACGATATTTTTAACATTGAAGTAGAATCATGTCAAACTGAGCCATATTTAGAAATAAATCTAAATGTTGACTTACCATATAAAAACGAAGTTAAAAGTATTGTTTCGAGTTGTATAGATGTATTGGATAGAGGAATTAAAAAGTCTGAATCTTGTGTGAAAATGAAGATAATTCTAAAGGATGATAAACCGATAAGGTTAAAGCCACGCAGGTTGTCTTATTTTGAAAGAGGAGTTGTCGATAAAATCATTGAGGAGTTGTTAGATAAAAAGGTAACAAGACCCAGTACTTCAGAATATTCTAGTCCAATTGTCTTAGTCCCCAAAAGGAACAAAGAAATGCGATTATGTGTTGACTATCAAGCTTTAAATGAGAAGACAGTAAAAGAAAATTTTCCATTGCCTGTCATAGATGACCTGATAAATAGTTTGGCAAATAAAAAATACTACACGGTACTTGACTTAAAGAACGGTTTTTATCACGTGGATATGGACCCGGATTCCATAAAATTCACCGCGTTTGTTGTCCCGAATGGACATTACGAGTTTTTGAAAATGCCATTTGGTCTTACAAATAGCCCTTCTGTGTTTCAGAGGTATGTCACTTATATTTTTAAAGATCTAATCAAAACCAACGACATACACAAATATACATGGATGACTTACTGGTTGCTACAGAGACGATAGAGAAAAATATTGAGACGTTAAAGACAGTTATTAGGAGAATCGAGCAACACAACCTTAAGCTGCGATTGGACAAATGCAGATTATCTAGGGTATAGGATATACAATGGTAACATTAAAATAAGTGATGCCAAAACAGATGCTATCCGAAACTTCCCTATTCCTTACTCTCAGAAAAAGATTAAATCGTTTATAGGACTGACCAGTTACTTCAGAAGGTTTATAAAAAATTATTCACAAATTGCTAGGCCCTTAACCGACCTATTATGTGCCAGGAAGGAATTTGCTTTTGGTGAGAAGGAACTAGCCGCTTTTGAGACTTTAAAATCTGCTTTAACAACTTACCCTATTCTTCGGATATATGATCCAAATTTAGAGATGCAAGTCCATACAGATGCGTGTGTCAGAGGCTATGGCGCAGTGTTACTTAAAAAATACGATGATGGATCCCACCCGGTATATTACCTCAGCGCGAAAACTACGGAAGCTGAATCGAGATAGCATAGTTTCGACTTAGAGATGTTGGCAATAATAAAGGCATTAGAAAAGTTTAGAGTATATCTTTTAGGTAAACGTTTTGCTCTCGTGACTGACTGTAACGCGTTAAAATTATCGTTAAAGAAGAAAGAAAAAGTAGTAGGATATTTAGATGGAGCCAGAGACTAGAAGAGTTTGACTACACCGTCGAACATCGGCTTAGCGAGAGGATGCAACACGTGGATGCTCTGAGTAGGTGTTACAATATAGGTGTGACTACAGAAGATTGGTTAGAGATAGCGCAAGATAAGGACGAAGAAATACAGAGAATTAGAGAACAGTTAAGTGATCATCCGAATAAGGATGGACTTTATTTAGTCAATGGGAAAGTATTTAAGATTTTAGACAATAAATCACTATTTTGGGTGCCTAGATGCATGCAAAAGGAGTTGGTAATGAAAAGCCATAGTGATATATCCCATTTAGGACCAGACAAAACACTAGAACAACTACGTCGGAATTATTATTTTAAAAATATGAGGAAGTTTGTGAAGAAATGTTTAGAGAACTGCATGAAGTGTTTACAGCATAACTACAAGAATATAACGAATGAAGGATATTTGCATAGCATACAGAAAGGTGAACAACCCTTCGACACCTTACATCTGGACCACTTACAAATTCCAGAGGCCAGTAAGCATAATTACAAATATATCCTATGTATAGTAGATGCATTCAGTCGTTTTACATTCCTGGAGCCCACTAAAACGACAAATTCTGCAGAAGTAATAAGAACTATGGAAAGACTAATAAAAATTTTTGGGAAACCTCGACGCATGATTACTGATAGAGGGAGCGCCTTTACAAGTGATATATTTAAACAATATTGTACGGAAAATGATATAAGGCTGGTTCACGTGGCTGTGCAAACGCCGAGAGCAAACGGACAAGTTGAGAGGGTAAATAAGGTAGTAATGCCCGCATTGCTGAAGGAATCCGAAGATCCTGGAAAATGGACCGATGTTATAGCTAAAGTCCAGCTATCCTTGAACTCAACAGTGCACAGGAGCATAGGAAAGTCATCTGCAGAGGTATTTTTTGGATATAAAATAACACCAGCGGGCCATGCCGCCATTGAAGACAACCTGGAAGCAGAATTAGAGAGACACCGTTATGTTAGGGCAAGAGATGATCTAAGGGAGCATATTAAGGTCCAGAATAAGAAAACCCAGGAACAGAACGAACGCAATTATAACAAAAAGAGAAGGTCCCACAAACAGTTCAATGAAGGGGATATTGTCATGATAAAAGGACTGCACCCGAAAGTGATATTAACTCAAAGATGTCGCCCAAGTTTGTTGGTCCATACCAGATATCACGAGTGTTAGACAACGATCGGTATTGCGTAACTGATATCCCGAAGTATCAAGTATCCCAAAGACCATTCACAGCGGTTCTCCCGCCCGAAAGGATAAAAGTATGGAGAAAGCTAGAAACTGATGACGACACCGTATCGGAGGGAGATGATGAAGACCAGCCCGGTAGAGAATTTCCATCGGAAGATGAGTACAAGAGAGTACGCGAGGCAGAAAGTGACGCGACTACCCTTCAAGAAGTCAGCGACCTGGACGAGCAAGACGTGGAAGAGGTAATACGAATTGTGGTTACTGACGATCCGAACATTGGGACAATGTCCGACCAGGATGGCCGACTGTAGGTGTCTAGGTTGGTACCGCGGGGAAGAGGGGGAGAGTAGTGGGAGTTGTGCGAGAGGATATGTAATGAGATTGTAAAGAGTATTTTGGTAAAAAGAGAAGCGACAAATAAAGAACTTGCGAAGAGACCATTGTGATCCTTTAAATATACCACCGGTCGTCCCCACATTTTGAAAAGTAATTTCTAGTAACCTTATTATTTCTTTTACAACTATAGTATGTATGCAATTTCTACACGTATTATTAAATTTATACAACGAAAAGATATTCAATTTACTGTGTTCAAGTGAAAAAAATGTATCACAATTTTTTCGTATTTTTAAGGGTTCTACTACAATCAAAATAAATATATGTATTTCCAGCTGGCCGCTGTAAGAGCGTAGTTAAGTGCATACAATAAATAAATACTAACCTAGCGGCAGATGTACTTCGTGCAACGTATTCTAATTGACAGATCGCAGCGTTCCCGACTATAATCGGCGAACTGTTGAACTACCACGTATATATATACAGTGGTGTTCCCATAGGGTATACTATATATGCGCGGTATACTCTAGAGCAGCGGTCTCCAAACTAGGCCCGCGGGCCAAATCCGGCCCGCCAGTGTCATCAATCCGGCCGGCGACAGCTAATAGCTTATTGTTGTTGTGATAAGTTGGATAAAAACACAGAATGATAATAACTCGGATTTATTTACTTGCTAGGTAAAGTTTAATGACAAGTATAATACGCAGAGAACTCACTGAAGTAATCAATATGGCCCCTGGCTGAAAAGTTTGGAGACCGCTGCTCTAGAGCTATTTTAGACATATTGTGTATACTCTCAATCAAGCCGTACAGCCGCCGCTACTAGATACGCCAAAGCGAAGTTGATCTTTATTACGCGCGACGTGGCTACTGCGTACATACACTAACAAATCACTAATAAAGATTCTAGCGAAACTATTTTTGATCGCTGCTGTACTGTGTGTGCGCGTACATAAGCACATCATAAGCATACCGCCCACGCAGTGTTCAGCTGTTCGTGGAAACACGATGTCGCTACGGTGTGTGCATCATTTTGGCTCCACCCGTTTCCCCTTGCAGTGCAAACAGTTTTTCGGAATCGGTGATTGTGGTTAGAAATTCGGCAATCGACTGGTATATTGTGCGGTTTATAAAAGTAGCTTAATTTTTTATTAAAATGAGTTCGAATTCTAATAGACGGGGGACCCTACTCAGTTTTTCTCCAATAATCGAACTAATAAAAGTAAATATGAAGCTAGTAATGTCGATGCTGTTAGAGCTGGTCCATCCGTATCCTCACAGAAGAATTGCAGTCTTGCTGCTCGTTGCGATCAAGATGTTTTATCAACATCCCAAAATTGGCCTTAATTGTGGACTGGTGAGCAGGTAACAGAGTTTCAGGCAAAAAATTCGTGGTTGACTTGCACAGATGGAAAACTAGGATATAGCGTGTGTATCAAGGCAAAATATAACACCCAATTTGGAAAATCTATTACCGATGGTAAAGTTCGAATCTCACCTGAATGGGTAAACTTTCAAATCATGGCTGCTGGAAGTAATAAGACAAACTAATTGGCTTCATTGAGAACTAAAATCAAACAGCACTCACAAAGTAAATCACACATAATTTCAGAAAATATCTTGAAGAAAAGCGATGGAAAATTTTTGGATAACATGAATCTGAAAAAGAAATGGATCCGAATGTTCGACTCTTTAATACAGTGTACTCTGTCGCAAAAAATCATTGCCCCTTCTTGCAATTTGAAGAACTTGTTGAACTTCAGCAAATCAATGGATTGAATATGGGCTCTCCTCCACATAGCCGCATAACTGCTGCGCGAATGGTTAATGTCATAGCAAAGGAGATGCCCAAACGACTTATTTCACACCTTGTACAATCAGACCCAAAATTCGCTATAATGGTGGATGAATCAACAACACTAAGTTCCAAGTGCATTCTTATAGTATACATTTCATCATGAAGAGCCCTTTGGTCCTGCTTATAACGTTGGGCAATATCAAAGTCGTTTGCACTGAAAAATTGGATTGCGTTTACAAACGATGGTGCAAGTGTGGTGACAGGAAAAAAAGCTGGCGTCGCTGCAAAGCTGTGCGAGAACATACCACACCTTTTTTCTGGCATTGTTTATGTCATCGCGTCGAACTTTCAGTAAAGGACGTCTTAAAAAATTGTACTGGTGTTTCTCGTTTCCAAAGTTTCATCGACAAACTGTACGCTTATTATCATCAAAGCGCAAAGAATTCGAGGAGTTTGGAAAAAGCTTGCATGGAGGTAGGCATTGAAACGAAGAAAATAGGTCGTGTCTTGAATGTACGTTGGTCTACAAGCAGTTTTCGAACGGTAAAAGCTGTTTGGAACAATTATCCCGTTCTGCATGCACACGCTAATCAAAATCGCGACACCACAGGAATTGGCCTAAAACGAAAATTGGAGTCTGCACTTTTTCTACAAGAACTTCGGCTTTCTATGACGTTCTGTGTGAACTAGAAATTTTATCTTGTATGCTTCAATCAAGAAAAACAACGCTTATGAATGCTCAATCAGAGATGTGTGGAACTAATAGAATTATGGAAAACCTAAAAGTCGAACCTAGTGAAAAAGAAAAAGAAGTTGCAGAGAGGCTGTTCAAAATAGAGTCTTTAAAGGTATCGATATTAAAGCAACGATAACGAACTCTGAAGGGATAAACAGATTACAATGTTTGCAGAGTGTGAGTGTATTAAAAAATGCGACAGCGCTTATTTAATGATCCTACAAATAACACAATTTTGGAAGACCTAAAGGTAAGACAATAAGAGAGATAATAAATAAATATTAATAATATTTTTTTAATTTCCTAGGTGATTGATGAAATATTTAAAACAGCTAGTGATGACGCCAAAGGGGAGAATGAAGTTAGAAGAGTGGCACGCCGATTTGGTTTACCTGAATTTGAAAGTATAGTAGACTTCCGTTCACGGAATGCTTCTTCTACTCTTTTAAAAACACTGAGCATACTTCCAACGACAACAGCTGCGAAAGTGGGTTTTCCGATGTGAACATCACAATAAAGGCTCAGTCAAACAGAATGCGGACAACTTGGACGGAACAGTATGAAAACAGTTGCGACCAAGTGCGTCGAGCAGCTCCTCCGGTGAAGAAGAACCTCTTCTTCTGTTAGCTCTGAATCGAGCAAAGCGAAAATGGGTACACGAGATAAATGAAAGAAGAGTGAAGTTTGGCGAATTTCACCGCCTGTGCTGTGAATTAAGTTCATTCGAAGATCGGTTTTTACATATTTTCGAATGTCTTGAGAACAATTCGAGAATTTATATACTCTCTTAGAACCTAGAATATTAAAACGGATCATCTACATCTAGTCCGCCGCGGACTCTGTGTACATTGACAACGACTCATCTGCGCGCGCGGACTTGAATAGTCCGCTGCGGTTGCCGCATTTTGTTTAACCATGGTGATATAATAACACGTAACACAGAGTTCGCGCGGACAATCCGCTTTCTGTTTGACCGAGCCTTAACCGATTTGAGAACTCGCCTAACTATTGAAAATGTATCAGATTTCATGTTCATCTCCATCAATTATTCTCCAGTTGCAGACTTCAATCCGCGACAATACGTAAAGATTTGGCTGCGGGACCATCGATCGGCAATTTCAACACCTCGTGGTAAAATCAAACAGACAATGAAGACGATACGTTCCGGAAACATCTTTTTCAATATATTTACTTAGTATAAGTGATGTTTGTTACGTTTTTTAATAAAAAAATCCATAAAAATATTCAGAAATTTGCTTGTTACTTCTTACCCCCATCCTCCTCTAATAAGAAAATCAGGAATATAATGGATTACTGGTGGTATACTCTCAAAAACATTAATGGGAACATCACTGCATATATATATATATATATATATATATATATATATGTGTGTGTATATAAGAAAATAAAGAAGTAATCGGGTATGCGGTCCAATTAAATCAACCTCCGTTGATCAATTCTCAATATTTCGTCGTTTATTTGACAACTTCATCACGAGATAAACTAGAGTTAAGAAAAACTAGCAAACTTCTCCCATATCGAACCATTGAACCAAATTTGTTTCAAGTGAATACTTATTTAGTACCGTTGTGAGTGATTTGAAACTCGATGAAACGAAAAAGCGACACTAAAACGAAACAAATATATACATGTATAAGATTTATCCTGCGAGAGAATGAGATAGAATAACCTCCCCACTCTTGTCTACTAAGCGTTGTATATAGTGTCTGTATGCGCCTGCGTATTGCCGAGCCGAACTGAGAGAAAAGGCGTCGTATAGTGAGTATAGTAGCTATATTTCACTGTCTAATACTTGCTTAAGTTACGACTGTCTGATCGAGACCACAGTTACAACTCCCGTAGAAAAATAACTTCCGGACAGTAATTATGGCGCTAGTTAACATCGAATCGGACGTTTAGTATAGAAATATTTTCTAAATAATTGTATGCATTGAAATTATCAAATGTAAAACAACCAAAAAAGGATAATGTTGTATAAAAAAATTATTTATAAAAACTAAAAAAACGTTATATAATATGGAACAAAGTAACATTATAAATGAATAAAAATAAACTTCAGCCTATAATATGAATTCTTCAGAAACGACAATGTTGTTATCGTGTAGAACTGTGGAACACGAAATAACGATAACCTGTTATTTTGCAACGGTTATTTCAAAATAACAATAACGGTCGAAACTGTTATTTTAAATAAATAAAATTTATTTAAAATAACGATTTTTCCCACCGCTACTTGCTTTGGTCAAGGCGTTCTGTGTGTATGTTTGTACGTGTGTTAATATGTGTGTGTGCGCCTGCGTATTACGAAGCTTTGGTACCAATATTATAATAAATAGACCCTATAATTACCCCACTTCTGATACTGCATTCGTCTTATTCTCTCGCAGTTTACATTTCTGAAGGTTTCACTTCTAGCGCGTGTAAACTGCACACAAATTTTTTTATTATAATTTAAAAAATTGAAAAAATATGTAAAAATCTAATTACATTTAACACAAAATCACTTCAATTATTTGAATAAAAAAATTGTCATATCCAACCAATATGGGAGAAGTTTGCTAGTTTCTCTGAACTCTAGTTTATCTCCTGATGAAGTTGTCAAATAAACGACGAATATTTGATTTAATTTGACCACATACCAGGCCTTCTTTGGTTTCTTGATTAGTACTGCCGATTACGTATTTTCCACATTATATTTATTTATTTATTTATTTATTTAGAAAGACCTATAAGAGTTCGTTACAAAGTATACATAAAAGTAGTGAAAATATACACGTGAACAAATAAATATTACACTATATAGACAAATACTACGCTACATTGAATCGAAATAGACAAAAACAGAAACAGAAAGAGGAGAGGGAAAGGGAAACAAGGAAAACAAGAACCAAGCCAACCCTCCCAGCCTCACACAATCTCAGCAAGCCGATCGCCGACATAACTTCACCAAATGACAACGCAAAAATATCCGTCCCACTCGAAAGTAGGTTCAGTTCTTTGATAACCTGGTTTACAAGGTTGTTATAGCCATATAATGTTCTATGAAAATTCACAAAAAATAAATCTTCACGTCGTGTGTCCACATTACGTACTCTAAACGATATTATAGCAACCACCTCCGGGGAGTTTATTCTATTAAATAAACATTTTATACCAAACTTAAGGGTGGCGATTCTACGTCGGGTAGAGAGAGGCTGAGAGCTCAGCAGATTCAAACGTTCAGAGTAGTTATATAAGTTTTTGTCTATCTTAAGTTTAAATAATATATAGTTTACAAATCTACGTTGAACTTTCTCAATTCTGTCTCTGTGCAAGGCGGTATGTGGGTTCCAGATGAGACTACAGTATGCACTCTGGAAGAGATCGCACCAGGGCATAGAACAGAGTAATAATGCCTATCATGTTGCTGAAGTCGTGGGTCCGGCGTTTTATGAAGCCGCACATTTTGGTAACTCTGCTGATGATATCGTCAATGTGGAATCGAAAGCTCAATGATGAGTCAAAGGTTACGCCTAGATCCCTTATTTCTGTGACGCGATCTAAGGTTTGATAATCGATCGTGTAGGGATAAGTGATTAGATTTCTCCTTTTTTTTTTTGTAAAACGAAATGACTTTGCATTTGTCAGTGTTCAAGGTCATATTATTGTCCTTACACCAGATGGAAACGCATGCGACACCAGACTGGAGTCTGGCACAATCGAATGGTGATTCTATTCTCATAAATAGTTTCAGGTCATCAGCGAAAAGCAGAAATCTGCAGTAGTTGATATAATGTTTTATGTCGTCTATAAATAGCAAAAATAATATTGGTCCAAGATGACTGTCCTGTGGCACGCCTGAAGAAATTTTAACTGGACATGATGATGTGGAATAAACGGATGAAATCGAGTCGACGACGATGGCGTCCAGGACTTTACCCATAACTGGTAGGACACAAATAGGTCAGTAATTACGAATATCGGAACGGTTGCCAGACTTGAAGAATGGAAGAACATAGGCTGTTTTCCATCGATCAGGAAATATTCCGAAGTTCCATCATATAAAGTTGGGTATGAAGTCAGAATGATTACGGTAGGAAGGTTTGGCAGTAAATAATTCTTTAGAATTTATCGAGAAACTTAAAAATTATAAATTAAAAGAAGGTGAGATTTTGGTATCTTTCGATGTTATTTAATTATTTCCATCAGTACCTATTCCTGACACTTTAAAATATTTGGAAAACTTACTCCATAGAAATAATTAGTGGATGGCAAAAATAAAAGAATATATCAAATTAACAACTCTTTGCATGTGCCAAAACTGTTTCCAAATTGAGGGCAAATATTTTGAACAAAAACACGGTACCTCGATAGGCAATAGTTTATCACCATTTATGGCAGATTTGTTTATGGGCAATTTTGAGATTGAATTAAAAAAATATGCTAGGTATTTCCCGACTGTTTGGATTAGATACGTACACGACATATTTGCCATTTTTGACATTAAGAAATATAAACCACAACATTTTTGGATGAACTAAATTCTAAATTCAACACCGTAAAATGTACAATTGAAAAAGAGAAAAATATCGAACTTCCATTCGTAGATACCTTAGTAATTAGGAGTAACACCGATTTGGAGATAGACATGTATCGCAAAAAAACCAATGTCAACAGGTTTATAACTGAAGATTCTAACCATAGTTTTCAGCAAAAGATAGCATCTCTCAATTTCCTTGTACATCGGCTACTAAATTTTCACCTCACAACAGAAAGATATCAAATAGAATTTAAATACATAAGAAATATAGCCGAATACAATGGTTTCGAAGCAAAATTGATTGATAACTTTATCAGGAAACAAAATTTCAAAACCTTAATTAGGGAATCTACGAGCCTAACTTTGTATAAATCACCCAAGAAATTCGTTAAATTACCATTCCATCATAAATCCAAGGCCCTTATCAAAGCTTTCAAATAGTTTAATTTACAGGTCGCATTTAAATCAGCTAATTCATTAGGTAATCTTTTAGGAAATGTCAAGGATAAAATTGAAATTAATCAAAAATCAGGTATCTACGAAATCGGTTGTCAGAAATGTGGCATAAAATATATTGGACAAACTAGACGATCAATCCTAACACGGTACAAGGAGCACATTGCTCATTTTCGATTCAACGGGCCCGAAAAATCAAGTGTGGCGCGACATATTTTTAAATTAATTAAGGCGGTAGAAAACAACAGGGAACTGGATAGTTACGAAAGGATATATATATTTATAAGAATAGAGAAAGAATTATGAATGCAGACGGAGGACCTATTCCAAATTCCAAATTGTAGGAGATATTGAATTAAATTTTAGATTCTTTCAACCGTATCGACACGCTCCATAGAGCATGAAATTTAGGTATTAATACACTTCCCCTTTTATGGGAGTTCAATGTCGACAGTGTTTTGGTGTGTTTCGCACGTTCATTGTGTGGTGTTCGTCTTGAGCATTAGCCGTATTCGTTAGTGATACTGAATTCCCCAGTTTTCCACTGAGGATGGCAACCTAGTTGCCAAAATACGTATCTGCATGTTTTTCTTTCTAAGTAGTTTTTTAGTTTCAAGAGAGAACCAGTGCGGATAGTTGCTAGAATTCACATAGTATTTTGGAATAAAAGTCTGTATTACATCGTATATAACAGAATAAAACAAATCAACACATTCGGTTAAATTGTTTGAATTTAAAAGATTATCCCAAGGAATATGAAAAAGGTAGTTATTAACTCATAAGGTGCTTTCTTGAAATCATATCTCCACCCGCAGTCGTAATTAATGCAAGGGATTTCAGATGACAGAGGTAAAGTAATAGAGGGAGGTGGTGACTATCTGGTGAAACCAGACAGTAATTACAGTTTGCCACTTCGATGTTAGTATCTGAACAGTAGACTAAATCTAAAATAACGTTATTACAATTACGTATACAGTTCAGCTGATGTAGACCCAAAAAACACAAAGTGTCACACACTTACAGTTTCCAAGATGTCGCACCTACACTAACCAGAGTCAAACCATCATCGCCTGGGCGCCAAGACACACGTGGTAAGTTATAATCACCCATTAGGCAAATGGCTGTCCTCGGAAAACGGTTGAGCAAAAAATTCACAGATGGCATATGCTCCAAATAATCCTCCTGATTAGTTCTCGGCGGGAGATAAGCGGTGCCAAAAATATATTCTTTAGTATTGATTACAACAGAAAAAATAAATCCTCACATAAAACTGAAGATGTGTTAATAATAGAAGATGTGATGGTTGAACGCACGGTTATCAGCCTCCAAGAGTTTTTGAGGTCGCATCAGGATTTCTATCATTCCGATAAATTATGTAGTTATTCCCTAATATTTCGTTGTTAGAAATCGAATCGTTTAACCAAGTTTCAGTGAGGACAATTCAGTCAAAATCCAAGCTCAAAGACTCCAAATAGACACTAGTTAACTTAGTTCGCAGACCGCGTACATTTTCATAGAAAATGGTTAGACTATCTATACAGCATGGAATACTGACTTTTTGTATCGACGATCGTAGGACGTTCCTCGATATAATTGATAATTTTATCATGACCCGCATTGGCCATATCAGAACATTTAGATATTAGTTTCCTTAAATACCCCCTCTGTTTTGGTGTCTGATCGGCTGATATTGAAATAGGAGGTCTCAATTTCTGTCTCTTAGATTTTAAAACTTTCAAAACATCGTCTCTGGAATTCAGCGTAATCCTCAAAGGACGGTGCGATTTTTCTTTGATTTTTCCAAGACGCCTAAATCCGACGATACGTAAACGCTCATCAGTAGTTAAACTCATCAATAAGGAGGAGGTCCTAGCCTCCTCATCGATGGATCTTTCGTCCCTAGTCAGTTTGCTAGATTCAGTAAGATTGTATATGATTATGTTGCGCTCGCGCTGCTGTCGATATTGTAGCTTATTTATGGCAACCTCTAGGAGATCATCATCCCCCTGATAATATATATATATATATATATATATATATATAGTATCGCCATATCCGCTGACTCCGTATCCGCGGTTCGATAACGCGCGAAACTAGCAAACTGTCAAACACTCAGGTACGAGTTAAATATGTTGAAACGGTCTTAAGCTGTTGGTAATTGAATAAATGCCTTTGTTAATTTTGTTTAGTTCTATTAGAATTACTGGAGAAGACAGTGCACACATTTAATAAATTCGTTTAAATGCAAGCAAGTAAATTGTAAAATATTTTAAAATGGCTTCTAAACCGAAAAGAAAAGGAGAGCGTGCTCAGTATTAATGAAACATAAGAAATTATTGATATAATTGAAATAGAAAAAATTGATGTAAAATAAAAATGAAATTTCGACACGTGAATGTTGAAAAAGAAACAAAACAGTCGAATTAGTTTTTCTACTGCGCCAAAAATTGCAAAAGTAACAGTTAAGTGATAAGGTGTTACTTAACCCTCATCGGTTCTTTGTATACCGTATACAATTTTCGAATTTAAAATTAAAATTAACAAAAACCAGTCGATGAAATGTGCTGGATTTTTGTAAAATAGCTTTATTTTACTTGAGAAACTAGAACTCAACATCAACAGATGTCGCGCATGCGTTGTATTGCCTGAGTAGAAATAGTTACGTATCGGTTCTTCTGTATACGATCATATACAATGTTACATACGCATATATGTAAGCCACTGTTTTCTACTGAAACTGTGTATGAGCACAAATTACAAGCAATTATGTTGTCATATGTTACTCGTCGTTACCGATTCGTTACATTATTGAGCACTTTCCACAATAGAGTCAATATAAACCAAGAAAATGAGAAGAAGAAACCGAACATCATTGAAGATTATAACAAAACCAAGGATGGGTCTTGATACAATGGACCAAATGGTAGCCACATACTCATGCAAACGTAAAATAAATCGATGGCCAATGGCATTATTTTGTAATCTTCTTGATGTTAGTGCACTGAATGCATATGTTCTATTTGTTGCACTATTTCCTGACTGGAATGCTCACAAAACCAATCTGAATATTCGTCGTCGACTGTTTATAGAGCAGCTTAGAATATCTCTTGTTGATCCATATGTTGCGGAACGAATATGGTGACCAAGAATAAGTGATGCAGCTGCTATTTGCGATGAAAGTCGACCACTTCGACATTTGACACCAACCACGAAAAGAGGCGATTGTCATATTTGCACATACAAAACCAACAAAAATACCTATGCAACACGTTGTGGAAAGTGTGCAAATTTGCAGTTTGTGCTGAACATCACTATGATATTTGCTCAAAATGTGCTAAAAATAAATAAAACCAAGAAAAATATTTTGAATTCAAATTTTCTACTTCTCCGAAAAATTGATGTTTTGTTCTGTAGTTTTTGTTGTTTTTTCACATGCATGCCCATACATTTGACTTATAATGATAATAAATATTCTAAAAAAGATAAAAATACGCAATACATCTATTGGTTTCACTTAGCTCATATAGATTTACAGGTAAAAAGTCGCTGTGTATATGGTCGTATACACAAGAACCAATTGGTCGAGGTTTTGGCGGTCCCGATGAGCGTTGAAGTAGAAAAAGTATTAAATTTGTGGGCGGAAGACATCATCAGATAAAATATTCCCATTGGCGGTAAGATTGATTCTATATGAAGACATAGAGCCTCAAAACAAAATAGAAGAGGGAAAAAAGTCATTCGTAGCAAGTAGCGGGTGACTACATAGATTTAAAACTCGGTTTAATTTAGAAAACATAAAAATTACGGGGGAATCTGCGTCGGCTAATTACATATATAGCTGTTGCCTCGCTTCTAGGAATATTTTTAAAAATTATTGCTTATCATCCTAAGCAAGTTTTTAATTGTGATGTAACTGGCCTTATGTGGAAAAAATGCCCCAGAGGACCTACATTCATAATACTGCGAAGAACGTACCAGACTTAAAAACAATTAAGGACGGACTGACGTTGGTACCAGTACGTTGATACTGGTAATTAAGTGTTGTTGATAATAGACAACACTCTCGGGCATTCTGCATCACTGCTCATAAAAGATGAAATGTTCAAATGGTTTTCTTACCACCTAATACGATTTCATTGCTTCAGCCATTTGATCAAGGGTATCATTAGATTTTTAAAGTCATATATACTCGACAGCTTTTCGAGATGCTTTACGCAATGGTTGACGATTCGTTCAATATTGGGCTCAAAGAATGTTGAAAGACAATGGAAGAATTGAAACCAGAAACGATCATACCATGTTGGAAGAATTTGTAGAATGATATCGTTCGTAATTCTGAAGACGCCCCAAATATTGATCCACAACTGATAACGACAATATAGCGCAGCAAATAGATAGAGAAGGATTTAAGGATATGAAAGTAGAAGAACTGAACGATTACATAGCAGAACAGCATCAGATATTCACCGACGAGGAATTAGAAGACCTTGTCAAATCTTCCTCAGAAGGGAGTGAGGATAAGGATGAAAGTCGACAATAACTGCCATTATAGAAGCTTAAAAATTTTTTTGTAACATTTCGAACAGCTCAAACATTAAAAGAACAGATAACAAACTATGAACCAATAATGGAACTACACACTATAACAGAAGCCTTGAAACCGTTGCAAGATCTGTTAATTCAAACGAAAAGGCAAAAACGGTAACTTCCAATAACAGTTCTTTCAGAAAGTCGGCAAAACCATCAATAATGTTCACCCGTTCACATTGTTTTCTACGCACCCAAGCAAAGAATCAAATGCCAAACGCCCAGAAGATAATTGAATATGTAGTTCCAGAAAACAAAACATTTTAATAATCAGTATTAAAATATTAAGTTTTTGTTATTATCAATTCTATTTTCGTTTATATGTGTAACAGCATGATAATTATTTCTGCGGGAGACGTCGGAACCAAACCCCCGCGTATTTGATATGACTGCTTAATGATAACAAGTTAACTAAATTTTCACCAAAGTCTAGTCATTATACAACCACATTTCTACTTGTTCACAATGAACACAAGTAATTATTTTTTTATAGCAACTGAGTGGGTTACCTGCTGAAGCAGAATACTCAAATCATTGGTTTTGTAGTTAAATGCTTATTTAAATGCTGTAGATTAAAGTCAGATTTGCATTGCTCTAGATTCTAAATTTTTACTATCTTATGATTAGGTATTTCAGAATTCGCTCAGTGGCTGAGTGATGACACTTGAGCTTCACAGTGCGAAGGTCTGGGGTTCAAAACCCGATCGCGGCAGGGCGTAGCAGTTTAAAATCCAAAAATGGGCGGGATATGAGCGGTATGGTATACGTATGTACACGGCTCGGTGGCCCCAAACCCTTACGCCGAAAGGTGGAAAAGGGTAAAAGGTTATATATATATATTTATATATATATATTTATATATATATATATATATATATATATATATACAGGATGAGTAGGAAGTCCCGGAACGGTCGATTATCTCCGTTGTTTATAAAGCAATTTTTTAATAACTGGTGTGCTTATATGACAAATATTAGTGCATTTAATAATCGTATTGTCTTCTTTTTCAACTTCCGGTTTAGCTGAAAATTTTCTTAACTTTTTGTTTTTAAATGCAACACCCTGTATACTTTATTGTTATTGGACGCAGAATGTTATAAATAAGGTTTTTGTTTCATTCGAAAAGTGGTAAAAAAATTAAAATAAAAATACTTTGAAAACATTATGTTAGTTGCTATCACAAATTATTTGACAAGTCTTTAGTAACGTGTGCTATATTTATCTAAACTGACTGCAGATATGGCTATGAATCTTGTGAAGGCGAAAGGATTGAGATTTTGAAGATGTGCGGGTATGGTGACAGACAACGAACATATGACGAAGTATTTTATTTAATCATATTTATCCAAATCAATCAGTTAGTAAGTCTACGGTATGTAGGGCTGTTAAACGATATGAAACAAGTCATAATCTATGTTATTACTGATGTTAACACTAAATAAGAATTTTTGTGTATCAATTTGCTCATCTTATTTAGCATTCATTCACCTGTTGTCACTAGATTTTCAAAACCTGCAACACCATGGATAACTGATTCTATCAGGACTCTGTAAAAACTTAGGGATAGGGCGCTTAAGGATTTTCGTTCCACAGGTTCTGCTGGTAAAAGGGATTACTATAAGAACTTACGTAATTACACAAAATCAGTAATAACCAGAGAACGTAAAGCGTATCTTGAACATCAGCTGCGGGCTGGAGGCACTAGGGGAACGTAAAGTGCCTTGAGGCAGTCGGGACTGAACTATTCAAAATTTGTATCAATACCAAACAATTTAAAAAACTTAAATGATATAAATAATTATTTCGTAAATACTTCTTCAGGGTCTTTTCCCCACAGTATTGACCTGTTCAGCTTCTATTCATGAAATACGATGTTGACGAGTTCTTTTTCATTTGGTTTAGTTACAGAACTTACCATTTTCAAAATAATTAGCTCGATCTCTACTAGGGCTAGGTTGGGATGGTTTAGACATTTTAATGGTTAGATTAGCGTGCTCTCACCTAGTGCCCTACATTACTCATATTATCAATACATGCATATTGGAAAATGTATTTCCATCTTATTGGAAACGAGCAGTGGTTAGGCCACTTCCTAAAAATAATAATCCACTGAACTTCTCTGTTCTACGTCCAATTAGTATCCGGCCGGTTTTATCGAAAGTTTTCGAGAAGGCAACTTTTTATCCATCTGAATAAACACCACATTTTGCCGTCTATGTAGAGCGGTTTCAAGACAGGCTTCAGATGTACCACTGCTCTTTTAAAAACAGTAGACGATATAATTCGTGAAACCGATCGTGGTAATCTAACAATTTTGTGTCTACTTGATTACTCTAAGACCTTTGACACTATTAATCATGAATTATTACAAGCGATACTGCACTATATAGGCTTGAGGGATGACGCTATTTCCCTCTTATCTAGTTATGTAACTGATAGACAACAACTGGTTAGCTTGGATGGGCGGGAGTCCGAGTTGTTGACATTGTCTTCTGGTGTCCCGCAGGGTTCTGTTATTGGTCCATTGCTGTACGTCATATATACGTCTCAACTTTATAAGGCATTGCAATATTGTGAGTACCATTTTTACGCTGATGACACGCAGCTTTATTATTCTTTTCCGGTCTATGGTATGGTGGATGCTTTCAAAAACATAAATTCTGATCTGGAAAGTTTAGTATCCACCTCGTGTGATCATGCGCTGTTCATCAATGCCTCAAAAACGGAATTAATTCTCTTTGGACCGCACAACAAAAAGCAGCGGGTTCTTTCGTCGGGTTTGAGTGTATGCGTTGGCGGTACCAAAATTGAACTTCTGCAGTGAGAAATCTAGGTGTCATTATAGACGAATAATTGAAATTTAACGATTATATAAATAAATGTACGCAAAGAGCTTACGCTTCATTGAAGTTAATCTACAATAACAGATGTTACTTAAATAAGAATTTGAAAACTTTGTTATGTGAATCGTTGGTTTCGTCTTTGTTTAACTATTGCGATGTCTTGTACGGCACCTGCATTGATTCTTTTCGTTGTCGTAAGATTCAAAAGGTTCAGAATTCATGCCTGAGACTCATATTTGGTATACGTAAGTATTGTCCTGTAAGTCATAAGTTAGAGAAAATCAAATGGTTAAATATGCGCAACCGAAGATTACTGCATTCTGCATGTCTATTTTATAAAATTTTAACTACCGGCAAACCTGAATATTTATATAATAAAATAACTTTCAGAACGGATGTGCACAATCTTAATATTAGGGGACACTCTTACACCTCCAAAACACAGGACCGAGTTCTTTAAAAGGTCATATACTTATCAGATTACAAGAGTCTGGAATTCTATTCCGGCTGATGCTGGGCGAGCGTGGTCCTGGAGGTTTTCAGGAGAAAATATTTTTGTTTATTGTTCGAGTTGCAGGTGAAGCAGTAATTATTTCATATATATATATATATGTTGTTGAAGTTGGGGATTATGGGTGTGAGCTTTTGTCAGAGTGTAAGTGTATGTATATTTGTTTGTGTGCAGGTCGCATGGAAGATCAATTTTTAATCGAATGCGATCCTTTTTCTTTCATTGCCATTTTGTTGTTGTTGCCACTGACGAAGAAACTAACGTTTTATTACTGCCTGAAGAAAATCCTCAAACTTCCACGTATCAGTTAGCGTTAGATCACAGTATTTTTCAAAAGTCTGTGATGAACATATTAAAGTCAGAAAAGCTAGAACCTTATAAAATTCATTTTGTCCATGAATTGACTAAAGATGATCCAGACCGCAGAATTCAATTTTGCGAAACAATCATGGAAATGATCGTGGCCAATCCTAATTTTGTAAACAATGTGGTGTTTTCAGATGAAGCCACTTAATGGCACAGTAAATAAGCACAACTGTCGTTTTTGGTCAAAAGACAACCTGCACTGGATATCTGAAGTACATACCCAACATCCTTAAAAACTCAATGTTGGGGCAGGTATTGTGGACAACCATATAATTAAACCATTTGTCATAAATGGGAATTTAAATGGTGAACATTGCCTGCAACTGTTAAGAAATGAAATTGTACCCGCTGTTGTACTTTTATTTCCAAATGCGAATAACCCTTTAACACCAGCTGAAAATATCTGGTTCCAATAAGATGGAGCACCGCCACATTTTGCCATAGGTGTCTGGAATTATCTGAATGTAATATTTCCAGGAAGATGGATTGGCCAAAGAGAGCTGTCCACACTAAACTTTTTCTTTGGGAATTTTAACGATCGGCTGGGCTATTGTCAAATTGTAAATTGAGAATATTTCGAACATTTACTGTAGACTTAATTAAAATTATTAGTTTCTTCAAAGACGATGCAATTTGTTACAAGTATTTTTATTTTAATTTTTTTACACTTTTTGAATGAAACAAGAACCTTATTTATAACATTTCTTATGTAGTTCTTTATTCGGCTTCCGATAACAATAAAATATGCTGTTGCATTTAAAAACAAAAGGTTAAGGTCATTTTCGGCTAAACCGGAAGTCGAAAAAGAAGAGAATACGATTATTAAATGCACTATTTGCTATATAAGCACACCAATTATTAAAAAAAAATGCTTCATAAACAAAGCAGATAATCGACTGTTCCGGAACTTTTTACTCACTTTATATATATATATATATATATATATATATACATATACACTAGGGTGTCGATTTGCGTTGGGGTTCCGTTTCAGGAAAATACGACGCAAAACGAAACAACGCAAGTCGAATCACATTTTTCCATAACACACCATAGAAATTTACAAGATTCGTCCCGAGGATATCGCGATTACGTTGTGAAATGGTAATAATGTGTTATACATACACACATACATCTTATATAAAATCATTTACGTTGGGAAGCATTTTAATAAACTATTCAACAACAAAAATATTTTTAAGAGTATTATACATTCTAACATTCTATTAATGAAAATAAACTTGTAAATCTTTACAATAAAAAAACATGTAGTGTAGTCAGAATTTTACGTTTCTATAAAGATCTGATCTGAACATCTTTAGCAACAGCATTAATAACAACGCTTCGGTTTTCATCGTTATTATGGCCAATAAAAATCTCCATAGCTTTATCTATCAACGAAAATGCTTCTGCTAATTTTAGATTAATAATTCATGTAACTTCTTCCATATGCTCAATAACATTATCGATTGCAGCAGTGAAATTTTGTAACAAGTCATCAGGTGTGATGTCTTCTCCATCTTGATTTAAAATTTCTTGAATGTCATTTACCTCCATTCCTTTAACGTCCCTTCATCAGTACCTACTGCTTCGACATCCTCAATGGATTCTGGCCATAGTTTTCGCCATAAGCCTTTTAAACAACTTTGACTTCTTTCCAAGACGCACCAATATTTTCGACTGCCTTGAAAATGTTTAATTGTTTCCGTATTGTTTTGATGGCCATTTCATTATTTAGATTTTGGAAAAGTTGTTTCAATATCCGACGTAGATAATAAGCTTTAAAATTAGAAATAGCATCTTGATCCATGGATTGTATAAGAGCCGTGGCGTTAGGCGGCAGAAGAACAAATTTGATGTTTTCGCAGATTTCGCCTATATCAGGGCTGAGCGCGTTGTCCAATAGAATTGAAATTTTAAAATCTATTTTTTTTTCAAACAATAGTCTTTAAGTTCGGGTACAGCAATATCTCTTACCCACCCTCGGAACAGAGTTGCTGTGATTCACCCTTTTCGGTTCTATTTCCAATAGACTTCTAATAATTTTTTTGTTGGTTTTTCATTAGCCTTGGATTTTAACTAGTATGAATTACATACTTTCACAGTTACTAAAATACCACCACTATTATGCCTACACGCATGCAGTGTATGCAAGGAGAATCCCCAATTTATTTCAGCAGTACCGATGCATATCTAATCATAACAACGCAAACAAGATTTACTGTCATATATGTTTGATTCAACGCAAATTGAGACCCTATATATATATATATATATATATGATTGTTTCAGATTTGTGATGTTAACAGCCATGAAATATGTGGAATTTCTTAAAACTAAATTTCTGTATATATACATATTTGGATAACTTAAGACTTCTCAGAATAGAGTTACATCTTTCTTTTTATTACCATAATGTACATATACTTACATATACTTACACTTAAGTCCCATATCCTCACTTGTCCACCCAAGCAACCTGAAGCCAATATTTGATTAGATGTTGGATGAAAAGCTATACACCATGGGGTTCTCGGATGACCAACTAGAGTTTTTATATTTTTACCATTTCTCGCATCTGTTACATAAATATTGTGATTTCCATGTGTTGATGCAACTTTGCTCCCATCTGGACTAAAAACCATAAGGAATGTTGATCTCGGAGTGCCTGGCATTTCACACTTCTATAAATAAATAGGTACAATGTATTATTTAAAAGTCCTTTTGCTTACCAATTCATTGAATTTCTTTTTGACAAACACATCTTCTGCATACATTTTGAAATCATGAGAATAAGAGCTGTAATTGAGAGTAGTTCCTGTTCTGCGTTGCTCTAAACATTTTATTACATCAACATCAGTTTTGTAGCCGTTGCTTGAGTTTTGTAGGAATAACTGTTTATGACTTGTATTCATTTTTTATGAAAACAGCTTCAAAAATTTCAAATGAAACAATGAAATCCTCTTAGTCAATTATATACGTTTGATATAACCCTACATTACATCTTTCTTGGTACTTGAATTGCTATATAACAAATAAGTTGCATAGATTACAGAACATTAAGTAAATTAAGGATTTTATCTCCTCACATATTTTATTAAAATTGCCGGAATCATGATCTTCCCATCATATCATAACATAAACTAAAATACCCTACAATCCACCTCCTACTTTTATTTTAAACTAATAATAAGAGTAAAAAACAAAAACAACTGTACAAGACAAACGTCACATTACCGTCACATGAAGTGACATGGCCAGAGAATAGACCAGGGATAATAAAGAGAGAAAGATTGGAAACTCAATGTTAAAACGTTGGTATATAGGTTTTGCGCGCCATCTCCGCGAATTTCCCTTGAATTAAATCCGCCATCTTAAATGTGCGGACAATTTAAAAAGCTACTGTAATTTTTGAAATATATTCACATAATCAAAGATAAATTATTTTGGCGATTCAGTCAGATATAAATCTGAACGAATCGCCCAAATAATGTATCTTTGATTATCTAAAATTTTTACGCCCGATTAATTATGTTTTGTTATAACATTCAGTTTCATGGTTTTATATAAGTTTATGAAATTACTTACAAATATATACTACTAAAATACATTTATTAATCAAATTACAACAATTATAATTCTACCAAATATAAATCAATTTCACAGAATTATTCAACAAATCCAGGGAAATTTGACTTGGAAATGAGACATAGAAGACAAGAAAAAAAACGTTAAATAGTTTCATACTTTCATGTTAGAGATTCAACCTGACAAATATAAATTAAAGTATTGTGCGATTAACACTAACATTCTCTACAAACACAATCCGTAATGAATGTTTAAAACTAAAGAAAAGAAATAACAGTGTACTTGTAGTTAATTAAATCTAACACTTAAATTTTGTAAACACAATAATTACGTTAAAACGAATAGCTAATATGCACCTGCAAATACCAAATGTTAGACTTATGCTTATAGTATTTACTACATTTACTTATTATCACCTTCAAAATTGTTTTTAAATAGCACAATAGATGTATACTTTAATCAAAAAAATAGAACACAATAAAACAAAAACTAAGTTCCAAACATAAGCTCACGTGGATAAACAGAACCGGCATAATCATAGAATACTCAACAAAGATAGATGTAATGTCGCTTGTCAACAAATTTGCTCATTATGACGCGCCATCTATTGTAATGGCAGTGATAATTTTGGCGGGAATTCAAAAGAGATAATTTCACTGGCTTTATATAAAAATTATTTTAATTGTAATAATATTTTTCAATTAATACGAACACATTGGCACCCTTCGTATTTTCAAAATGGCGTTAGCTAACTTCTGAGCTATTTCGAGGACATTCAAATCGACCACATGAACATCAAAGCTGCCGACACGCCTTGTCGCTCTACTATTCTGTGACATGGCCAACATACAATTTCTAATTGCACTATGAACGTGACTATGAACTGCTAAAATAGGATTTTCTTGCGCATTTACCACTGCGCGTCATCACTTGCCTTTAGTTCTTGATGTTGCTTTGTTGGTTATCTATCTCGCTACTGTATTGTATATTAGATTTTCCAATGCCCGTCTTCGACGAGCATACCTTATGTATTTCTATCGTGCTGTTATCTTTGTTTATATATCTTAAGGTTGCGTTTGAAAACGTCATGAAAACGAGAAGTTACAGCTCTCGCAATATAAGTTGGCGAGCGGTGGGAATGCGCCGTAAACGCCGTAAATCTCCCACCTGTCTGATTCAGATAGTGCATAGGAATTACCATTGTCGTATCAATATGAGTTCCGTAGGTGAAGGAAAAGTGATAAATAGTCAAGCGCGGGAAATAGTTTTTAATGTGTATAATTATTTTTTTGGTTTAAAAACGGCACAACAGTCCTTATCAGATATAAAAGAATGTGTTTCGAATGCAATCGGTATATCTATAAGAAGTATCTAGCAAATCGTTCAGAAAGGCAAAGCCGAAAGTACTCCCGGAGAAAATAAATTTCGCAATCTTACTGTTACACAGTTGCCGGAATACAAAATTAGAGAGCTGCAACACATAATTTATAATTTTCACCGTACAGAAGACTGTCGTGTTACTATTGGAGGTTTACATAAGAAGGTGAGTAAAGAACTAGAATGGGAGGGCTCAGAAACTTCGCTGAGAAAAATTGTGAAAGATATGGAATTTAAATTTAGGTGTACACAAAATAACAGAAGAATATTAATCGGACGAATAGATATTAGGTCACGAAAAATAGATTATTTACAGAAAATAAAATTTTTTAGACAAAACGAAAATCCCGTAGTGTATATTGACGAAACATATATTCATAGTGGTCATACTTCATCGAAAAATTGGAGCGATAGAAGTGCAAAAGGTCTTGTAAAAAATATATCTAAAGGGCAAAGACTAATTATAATACACGCGGGCGATAGTATGGGTTGTCTTTCAGAGTGCTTACTAATATTTAAATCTGGCTCAAAAGTGGTGACGACGATATGAACGCCGAAAATTACGGAAAGTGGGTAAATGAGAAACTAATTCCAAAATCTGCCTGACAAATCTGTGGTTGTCATAGATAATGCTCCCTACCATAATGTTCAAGCAAACAAAGCACCTACCTCTGTCAGTAGGAAAATAGAAATGGTTCAATGGTTGACAGCTAACAGGATTCCCTTTAACACCAATATGTTGAAACCACAATTATATCATATAATCAAGTCACATAAAGAGCGCTATGTTACTTATAAATTTGATGAATATTTTGAACAGAAGGGGCATACTGTTTTAATGTTGCCTCCATATCACCCAGACCTTAATCCTATTGAGGTGGTATGGATACAGATTAAGAATAATCTGGGAGCAAGAAACGTCACATTCAAATTCGAAGATGTAAAGAAATTAGCAGAGGATGAGTTTTCAAAAATTTCAATGGAGGACTGGCAGAAACGCTGTGAGCATGTCATGAAAGTAGAAGAAGAATATTTACAGAATGAGATCCTGGTTGACGAACGCTGTGAACAGCTTATTATTAATTTAGAGGACGATAGTGATGATGAACTATACTTCGACGACAGTGATTAGTTTAACTTTCTTTTAATTCATTCATTTCGTAACTGCATTAAATTTTCATTAATATTAACTAATAATTATTAGACTTTCAGATAACTCTCTTAACGACATATAAGTTCATAATCAAATAACCTATATATTATAATTACGGATTAGGACACAAATTGTTTTAAAAAATAAACATATTACGATCACTACTAAATTAAAAAGCAATTATGTTTAAAAAGAAATTGTTTGTATTTTTAAATATAAATTTAATTAACAATTAGGAACCTTCAGGTACGCCACTGATACGGGAACGTTGCAGGACGAATGATAGGCAATCTATCCCTCCTCTATCTGCGCGAACGCACTCCCACCCTTCGCCAACTTATATTGCGAGAGCTGTTTATGTATTGTATATGTAACTACAAACAACTGACACAAATATCACATCGGTAAACTCCTCACCACACAATTGTTTATAATAAAATCGGTGATACGTGTTTCGCTAGCTCGAGGCAAGCATCTTCAACAACCGCATAAACCGAAGCGACAAATTTCTATCATTTAAAATTCTAAAACATGCATTTTTACCCCACCTTTTACTGTGGCCATGTGTGGCATGGACAAATATTTTCCCGCTCGGTGATGGACGCCTCTCACCCCCGTAAATGAACCTTTTCTCTATTACATCTAGGTCAAGTGGACGGTAGAGGGAAAAAGAATACCTGCTAACCCGAAGATTGAACGTTAAAGATTTACAAGTACATTGTGTGAATGCCCGAAGAAATTAAATTATAGTTAAAATGCTAGTTGCCCTTCTGTGAGCAATATTGCGTCGTGCATATGTTTCGCGATACTTGACGAGCCGCTACGGCAGGATACACTCGTCAAGTATCGCGAAACATATGCACGACACGGGGCACGACAACAATGGAAAATTTAAAATTGATAAGATAGGTCGATTCACCGCGAGAACGCGCGTGCGTATGAAGCTATATACATACACAAAAATATGAATCTTCTAAATCGGGTCGCGGGACCGATTCAATCTAGTTTATTCCGATTGATCAAACGAAAGAATTAAGTAATATTGCTCACAGAAGGGCAACTAGCATTTTAACTATAATATTAATGACTTCAGCTGTGCATGTGAACATATTTTGTGCATCCATTTACGCGCATGCGGCGCGGGGAGGGGTTATTGTTTTTGAGTTTGGGAGGGAAATAACGAGTTTATATTTATATAGATATTCTGTGTTTATATCTCCGTGCTGAGATCGGATGTGGATTCCGTCTCTCATATGATTGGGGATGGACAAGATATCCATCGACATCGCCAACACTTCCGTGGACGGAGGTATTAGCGATGATGACAATAGTCACGTTAGTATAGAATCGAATGGCAATTTTGATCTTAATACAGAATCAAAGTCCTTTGCTTGTTTTAAAAACAGATACAAATAGTAGGATAATTTTTCCTGACTGCGAACAAGCAATCATACTCGATGCTATAGATCAGGGGTCTCCAAACTTTTCAGGCTTGGGGCCATAATGATTACTTCGGTGAGTTTTCTGCGTATTATACTTGTCATTAAGCTTTACCTAGCAAGTAAATAAATCCGAGTTATTATCATTCTGTTTTTTATCCAACTTATCACAACAACAATAAGCTATTAGCTGTCACGGGCCGGATTGATAACATTGGCGGGCCGGATTTGGCCCGCGGGCCGTAGTTTGGAGACCTCTGCTATCTATGGTACCCAAAGAAATGATACATAGTCGGTGTTGGTAATTTAGTGGGACCGGAAAACGTACCGTTTACATCCAGAATATCTAATAACAGAATATGTATTTATTTATTGTCTAAAGAAATAGTTAACGATTTTATTAATAATCATAACGGAATAACATTAAATTTTTGGAGAACCTACAGTCGAAATTGTGCGTGTGTGTGTGTTGTGTGTGTAAATTGTGCAATCATTACAGGAATTGGTAGATATTTTAAGGATACGTGAAATACATAGGATTTAAGTGCTTACTTGTTCTCCATATATATTCGTGTAATATGATACTTTGTCTATTTCCTTATGATAAGTTGAGCTGCGTCAATGTAATCTAACGCCGTTATAGTTATCTCACTACTTACCTTTTTTACACATTTCAATAATTGTTTATAATAAGTTCAGCCAACCTTCCCGTTACTGTCGCCTAGTACAGAATTTATCACTTTGTTTTCTTAGAGCCAATTTGGGACATGTCTGCCCTTCGACTTAACGAAAGGTTAGCGATACAAAAGAAGTTATATGTATCATTCGAACGGCGCGGCGGAACCAGAGTAGAAAGTTAGTTACCTCTATATACATCAGATACATAAAAACAATCGGGTATAGTCATACACAAAACACAAAAACCTACCTAATTCGTCAGTTTGCTGAATCATACAAATTCTGTAGGATCCAATTTACAACATCGTGCACATTCGATTTATCAATTCTAATTAACATATCGTGCACATTCATATTATTTACTACATCTTGCAACTTCGATTTTCATTTACGAATAAAACACTAAAATTGATCAAATTCGTTCTGTCTACCTCAAATGAATTTTCGAGTACTTCTTTCAACTCTAATGTAATACATTCTAGTTCAAATGATAATGTAGAGATACTCTCAGTGTCATTAGAATTTTTTATCAAATAATCCCCGAAAATTTCGACGGAAATCGTTACAAGCTATGCAGTTTCATTAAACAAGTAGATTCAGTATTCGAACTCGCAAATCCATCCCAATTGCAAGCGTTATTATTGGTCGTAAAAAGCAAAATTATTGGCAAAGCTCGCGAACAAATTGACATCCATTGTAATTTAACTACTTGGGATGAGATTTCCAAACTGTAGATTAGTCTATATCAAGGTAAGAAAGCGGTAGATCAACTGTTAAAAGAGTTTAATAGCATAAAACAAGAAACAAGGGAAACAGTTTCACAATTTTATCAACGCTTAGAAGTACAATTTCGTGTGTTAGCCATTATTCATAGTAATCACACAAATACCACGAATTTACGCGGTAGATTATCAATGATAAACGATATCACTCTTAATAGTTTCCTATACCATACTCACCCGCAAATCTCACAAATGTTACGTTATCGTGATTTTGGCACTATCAACGAAGCATTTACTACGACACGTTGTAAAATCTCTGGGAAAACTAATCACACCACAAACAATTGTTACAAAAATAAGACGAACATTCCACATTCCAAGCCCATACACTTTACCAATCCATCTACTAACCAATTCATAAATCGGTCGCATACGTCTAAACAATGTAGACATTGTAAAAATTTAGGGCATACGGTTGACGAATGTCGAAAGAGGTTATACAATAATTCTCGAGTTTATAACAAACAAAAACCCGTACAAAATGTACGTAATTCTACCCTATTGCGTGATCCTAACTTTCCATCTAACGTAAATGTAAATTTTCGGAACGTTCAACAATCACAATATCCACCGGATCTAGTTGCGGAATTGACTCATCCTCTAGATTAATTCACAATTTAAAAACATTTAATATTTTATTTTCCACCAATGATCTATCTTATATCATTTTCGAATCACAACATTCTAAATCCAAAGATAAAATTTTCAAATTCCTTATAGACACAGGCGCTTCTGTTTCGCTAATTAAATCCTCAAGCATAACAAACGTACCCTTAATCAGCACAAATTCTATAATGCTAACAGGACTTTCACCAAACACAGCCATCGTAACGTTGGGAGAACACAAATAGAATTACAAATCCGTAGCAAACATCTTCATACTAAATTCCAAGTAATTGATGCTCAGACAAATATGCCTTTTGATGGTTTATTTGGAAGCGATTTTTTTAAGACGCATGATGCAAGTATAAATTATTCTAACTCTTCTATTTTAATTAGTTGCTTACTATTTCCTATACCAATGTGTTACAACACTCCACAAAAATCAAATTGTTCTATTTCGCCGAATTCTCGTTCAGAAACGATAATACTTGCAAACATTAACAACACTCAAAACCTTAAAAGGCATTATTTCTGCCCAAACTATATACGACTCTCTTCTTATACCCAATGCTATTATAAAAGTGCAAAGTAACATCGCACTAATTACAATTGTAAATAAATCTAGCGTTAATCGTACTATACCAATTCTCGAGCTAGATGTCGAACCTTTACCTAAAACTGCAAATAGCTACAAATTTAGTCATGAATCCAGTGCGAATAGCAATCGATTAGACATTTTAACACGAAATCCTAGACTGACTCATCTAAATTGTGAGGAAAGAATTAGATCGCGCGAATGTGTAGAAATTTCAGTAAGATATTCCACTTGCCGAACGATAAACTGACAAAGACAACTTCAATGACTCAGGAAATTCTGACCAACAACGGAATTTCAGTTTATGCAAAAATCTATCGTCACCCAGAAATTCTTAAGACAGAATTCACTAAACAAATGGAGACCATGCTACAACAAGGCATAATTAAACCTTCTACTAGCCCCTGGTCAAGCCCACTTTGGGTCGTGCCCAAAAAATTAGATGCATCTGGCGAACGTAAATGGCGAATAGTAATAGACTACCGCAAATTTAATGAAAAAACTATCGGTGATATCAATTATCTAACATCGACGATATACTAGATCAGCTAGGTCACTCGCAATATTTTAGAACATTGGACCTTGCAAGCGGATTTCATCAGATTCCTATGTCTAATGAAGATAGTCCTAAAACAGCTTTTTCTACGAATAATGGTCACTATGAATTTAATAGAATGCCATTCGGTTTAAAAAACGCTCCTACTAAATTTCAAAGAAGGATGAACTCAGTACTATCAGGTCTTACTAATAATCAATTTTCCATATATTTAGACGATGTTGTCATTTACGGTTCAACATTAGAAGACCATAATCGAAAATTACTTAATGTTTTCAGTAGGATCCGACAGAATGATTTGAAATTACAGCCCGATAAATGCGAATTTTTTAAGAAATCATGCGGATATCTCGGACACGTTATCTTGGAGGAAGGAGTTCAACCAAATCCAAATAATAATAATAATACTAATATATTTCGTGCTAGACATAGATTTGTATACACATGTTAGTCTTTTACAAAAGATAACATTGATTATATTATGACATATTTCGTAATCGTCAGTATAAGATAAAAACATGTAGGACTGAATCGCCATTCACATGTTGATCACTTCATTTGACAAAATATACAAAGCTAAGGTAAAACTAAATAGAAAAAAATGCACAGTACACATTAGGGAGACAGGCCAGCGGCTATTGTTCTCTGACTCTCTCGTTAGTCTGTCTCTCCACTTGCGCACACACAACCGGTGGTTAAGGTATCCGCACTTGGAAATAATTCTTGCTACACACTCCCCTTTGGATCACACAACCGACCCGGGTGTAATACTACACGATCAAAGAATTATTTCAAGTGATTCGAGATTTTAACCGGAGGGATCTCGTGGTTCGTTGATCGCGCACGGTGTTTGTGAAACGCCACTTCGCGGTGGTATACTACGCGGTTCACTCGAAGCCGAAACAGATGCAGGCGTCAATGAAGATTCCGGAGTGGTTCGGCAAGGCCTTCCTCTGGGACGACTGGGAGGCACAGGCGCAGCTCCTAGAGTCGCTCGGGATCTTCCTCTGGGACGACTGGGAGGCACAGACGGAGCTCCTGGCGTCGCTCGCGGTCTTCCTCTGGTCCGAAGTGGATGTATTGGCACATGCGGGGTGATTTCCGATGTGGAAGGTTTATACGGAGCCAGTGCGGAGACATGGTATACACCACAGGGTACAAATGGGTTGGATGGATCCACAACTTCGTAAGACATAGGACTAACAACTCGGGAAATCCTGTAAGGACCATCTCTGCGGGGTACAAATTTTGAAGTAATCCCAGCTCTAGCTCTACTCAAGACATGAGTGTTAGCCAGGACTAAGTCGGATACTTTGAAGGAAACATCTCTTCTCTTAGTATCAGCGTATTTCTTACGGGCGTCTTGTTGACGTTCATGATTATCTGCGCTTCATGAAGAGTACTAGCAAGTAAGCGGAGATACGGAGTTATTTGCGGGACAAAATTATCATTATCGATAATGGCCTTGAAATCTCATCATCAGGCGTACGCAATTCACTACCCAAGGTGAGGTGTGCTGGCGTATATCCAGTAGTTTGACATACGGAGGTATTTAAAGCAAAGCGAATAGAAGGCAATTTGTCTTTCCAATCGGTATGATCCTTCGCTGTGAGGATGGCTAACTGCGTCTTCAAATCTCTATTTTTCCTTTCTACAGGATTTGCAGTAGGATCATACAATGGAATTAAGCTCTGAGTAAATCCAACGGCTTGGGCTACATGTTGCATTACTGCGCTCATGAATTGGACTAATAACCTTCCTGGGGGTTCCAAAACGGAGAGTGATCTCATCAATTAGGCATCTAGCACAGGCTTCAGCAGATGCAATTTTCAGGGGAAACAGTTCTGTCCATCTTGTGGAAGTATCTTCCACAATGAAAATCCACTTTTCATTAGTTGGCGTCTCTGGAAGAGATCCAAAGAGATCGATTGATATAACCTCAAATCGTTGGACTTGAATGAACGTCTGAAGCAGTCCAGACGGTTTCATATTGGAAGATTTATATCTTTGGCAGTCGATACACTGAGATACGTAAGCAGTGACATCGCGACGCACTTCGGTCCAGAAATATCTGGGAATGATTCTCTTAAGGGTGCGTTTCACACCATAATGGCCAGCAATTGGAGAATCATGTGTTTCTTTCAACACTGTTTGAACTAAGCTTTTAGGTACTACTTGCTGTGCTTCCTCACCATCATGATCTGGTGAATAAGTAAGGCAGTACAAAATTCGATTCATCATTAAATAACCTCGATCACTCCATCTTCTAATTTCGACCGAACATTGTTCTGGTGATTCAAAGCATTTGATAATCTGGGCGAGATCGGGATCAGAAAGCTGGTTTTCTCGTGTTGTCTTCATGTCATCAATGGAAAGATTGACGGTTACGAGGCATACATCACAAGTATCATCTTGTTTGCTATCATAACAGATAGGGCGACTTAACGTATCAGCTAGGGCTTTCTGACCTCCAGGTACATATTCAATCGTCAAATCGTAAGATTGTAAAGCCAGGGCCCATCGAGCAAGGCGTCCTGTTGGAGACTTCAACGACATCAGCCATCGAAGGGGTTGGTGGTCACTCTTCACTATGACCTTGCAACTTTCGATATATCCACGAAATTTCGAAAATGCCCATATTACAGCCAGGGCTTTGCGCTCGGTTGTATGGTAATCCTTCTGCGCAGGAGTCAGTAGACAACTGGCATATTCTACGGCTCTTTCCTGGGCTCCCTCCCCGTGGAGTAAAGGTGCTTCCAATGCATAGGGACTGGCATCCACTCTAATAATAAAGGGTTTAGTTGGGTTAGTTTGACGCAACACAGGTGCAGTAGTCAATAACTTTTTCAGTTGATTGAAAGCATTTTCTTGATCGGGTCCCCATTTCCAATTGCAAGTTTTCCTTGTTATGCTACTCAATGGTCTAGAAATTTCAGCAAAATTTGGAACAAATCTTCGAAACCATGAACAGGTCTGTAGGAAGATGAGAACTTGTTTTACATTTTGGGGGCTCTCATGTTCATAATGGCGGATATTTTATCCGGACTCGGGCTAAAACCATCTTTACCCGCTATGTGACCAAGGTACTTGACACTATCGACACAGAAAGTACATTTGGCACGATTTACATGAAGCTTGAATAACCGGAGTCTCTTAAAGACATCCTCCAAATCATTCAGATGTCTCTCGAAGGTTGGAGACATAATAATCAAATCATCTAAATATGTTAAGATGGAAATGTGCGCTAAGTCAGAGCGAAACCGATCTGCTAAACGCTGGAATTTTGCAGGTGCTGTTCGTAACCCACAAGGCATAGCATTGTACCTGAATGTACCAAAAGGAGTTACAAAAGCAGTTTTATCTCGATCTGCTTTCTTGACCGGTATCTGATGATAACCACTTCTTAGATCTAAAGTAGATATGTAGGCAGCATTCACTGTGGAATGAAGTAAATCATCTACTTTAGGTAAAGGATACTGAACTGGAACGGTAATCTCATTTAGGCGTCTGTAATCAACGCAAAGCCTAGTAGATCCATCAGGTTTAGGTACCAAAACTACTGGAGCGGCATAAGCTGATTCACATTCCTCGATTATTCCATCATCTAATAATTTATCGAGTTTTTGCAGGATTTCTTTCTTACCAGGTGAAAGACGATACGGCGGATGGTAAACAGGATTGTCATCCGTCAGCTGTATGGAATGCTCTGCATATGGTGTTAATTCCTTACTTTTCTCGAACACAGAAATATTCTGCTTCAAT
The DNA here is from genome assembly GCA_038088585.1 of Chrysina gloriosa. NCBI lineage: Eukaryota > Metazoa > Arthropoda > Insecta > Coleoptera > Scarabaeidae > Chrysina > Chrysina gloriosa. Next base: position 31,529,335 of record CM076089.1, read on the forward strand.
AATTCAGTCAGTTGATCCTTTTGCTCGGTTGTCAAGTGTGGACCATCACCATCCTTAAGAGCAATTTCAACTTGACAAATCTTGGGACCATTGTCCTTGTTCACTAGAGGTTCTGAGAAGAAAGAAAAATTTGGCCGAATAATCTTCTTCGAAAAACAATTGTCACTTAGGAATGTTTGAAACTATACCGGCATCGGTAATGAAGTCTATTCCAAGCAGTGTTTTGCTATTCTTACAACGACGGTTTCAAAAATTTTCGTCTGTACTTGGCGTAATTGTCCATCAACTAGAATCATCTGCAAAAGTTTTTCCTTGTAAGGCAAATTTCGCTCACAAAAATGAGAGTATAACAAATTTCCTGCGATGGTCGCACCAGAATCGATATAGGCAAAACCACGTATTCCTGCGATTTCTACTTGAACCATCGGCCTAGATTTCATGTCAACTGAACAAATTTCTGTCATGAGAACATCTAAGCGTGATGTATCTGCACTAGAAACATCGGCAGCATTTGCAGCTGAAGAAGGCATACCATGTGCTGAAGTACGAACACGACCATTAGGGCACCGGGAACGTATATATCCTGGCGTTCCACAGCCAAAACAACTGATATTTGCAGACGTAGTAGTTTTTGCATATTCATTCCATTGATGAGAGCCTGAAGCTGTTGTGGTGTCATCAACACCGGATTTGACATTTTGGAAATTGATGATTCCTCACGGGACGTATTGTTCAGCTTATTTCTTAAGTTATAGCTCATGTAACTGAATGTTTGTGAGAGTATAGTGCGCAGAAAAGGCCTGAAAGTTCATTAAAATATTTTACAAAAGTTCATGCGGAACGCACTATAGGAGTGTATACAGACAGTGTCCATCTGAAACGCACTATAGATAGCTTTAAATTATAGCGAATACAACGTAATAGTTCGAGTAATGCACATGCACTAAATACATGAAATATCCACTGACAGTCTATTATTATACTGAATAATAATGTGATAAAAGGCCGTATAAATACTTCTACGATCGTATTCATAGGAAAATGCACAATTTTTGTGAAATTAGCAAGTCTATTATTGAAATGCACGCACGATTCACGTGAAAATACACTGTTGCAATTAAGACTTGAAAAGCAGTACTTACAGTTTTTCTTCTTTTAATTTTTTATCTCTAACCTTGCTTTTATTCGCACTTGAATAGCACATGGAAGACGGGAAACTGGTTCTTCTGACTCTTGCATAAACAAACTTCGTTTACGTTGAAGAGGCCTTAAGTTGGGCGCCAATTCTTTATGTAGGACTGAATCGCCATTCACATGTTGATCACTTTATTTAATAAAATATAGAAAGCTAAGGTAAAACTAAATAAAAAAATGCACAGTACACATTAGGGAGACAGCTCAGCGGCCTTGTTCTCTGTCTCTCTCGTTAGTCTGTCTCTCCACTTGCGCACACACAATCGGTGGTTAAGGTATCCGCACTTGGAAATAATTCTTGCTACAAACATAGATATAGAAGCAATTTACATAGAACTCACATACATTAGAAATACTAAAGTTGTTCAATAAACTCCTGAATGCTATAGCATGGGTTTTCTTTCAAGAAGTTTTTGATATGACAATGGAACTGAGCACCAGCTAAATCTTCCACACGCTAGGTAATAAATTATAAAGTTTTGTGGATAAATATCTGAAGGAATTAATATTATGAGTAAGTCTGAAATGCGGCTGCTGAAAGCATTCCTGCCTTGTGTTATGCGCCGCTTGCTTAGAAAAGGAATCCAAGTTGTTTCTGGCGTACATAATGCATTCCAATATGTGTTGCACCACGCAAGTTATGATTCCTAATTGTTTAAATAAAGGCCTACACGAAACATAATGTCTGACGTTCAAAATAGTGCGAACTGCTCTCTTTGGTACTATTAAAATTTTCTGTATATGTACAGATCCTCCCCACAAAACAATCCCGTAACTCATAGTGCTGTGAAAAATGCGTAATATGCCATCAAAAGTGCATCCTGATTTATCCTTATTCTCAACTGTTTCAAAGTATACACGCAAAATGCGGCTCGAAATATTGTCTATATGCGGTTCCCATGTCAGCAGTCTAGGGTTAAGCCCAGGCATTTAACCGGAGTAGCATTCGACAATTTTAAATTATAGTGTAACGAAAAATCTAGAGTTTGGTTTTTGTCTAAATTTAGGCGGAGTTTAATATTATTAAAATAATAATTGCCAGTGAACTACGCAGCTCATTAGTTAGCTCATTATAGTCTTTATTCGCCACTAGAATGGCGGTGTCGTCTGCATATTGTAGTATGAATTTTAGTTAATATTATAGAAAGCAAAAATTATTACAATTAATATTTACAAAATTTTAGTATTATATTAACAAAATAATGAACAATACAATCAAAATATATTACCTAGTGTGTATAAGTGTAATTTGTTTTCTAATTCTTAACTTCTCCCTCCCTCTTGGATTCTTTCTTCACTTCTTTTCTTTGGTCTTTTCCTTTTATTGTACTTCTTTTTCTTTGGTCTGTTCGTCGTTTGTAAACAACAACTTCTTTTTGATGTGGTCTGCTTCTTTTCAACCCTGGTATTTTATATAACTTTTTATCTGATCTTTTTCGTCGACCATCCCATTCCGTCGTTCATAAACAAACTTATTTCTTTTATATTTCGGTACGTCGTTATAGCAATTTGGAATTCTAGATTTTGAAATGCTTAAAGTGTATGTGTGTGGATATATTTACAACGCTTTTCTATTTCTTAAAAAATGCTTTCTATAAAATTTACATCTTTTATTGATAATTTTACTAATGGAATATTACCATACTACAATATTCTACATTTTTATACCCAACATGTTTATTTATGTCATTGTCATATATGATGAATAAAATTGGTCCAAGAATTGAGCGCTGCGGCACTCCATAAGTTATCGTTGTTTGTTTGGAGATCTCTTCTACATTCTGAACGTATTGACATCTGCAAGTCACAAAATCCCTAACCAAAGAAAGAGCGGGGTCTCTGATGCCACACACACTCCAATCTCCGAAGCAGTATGCTGTGAGAAACACAGTCAAAGGCCTTAGTCAGGTCAAGGAAGCAACCAGAAACTGTATTCCCCATTTCAAGTTCGTCGCTAATAAAAGTATATATTTCGATCATGGCCATTATTGTACTTTTCCCATTTCTAAAATCGAATTGGTTTGCATTTAGAATACCTTCATCTTTCAAGTATTTCTGTAATCGTTCCTTGAAAGCCAGCTCTAATAATTTTGATAAGACAAGTACGATCTATATTGGCGATAGTTGCTTAATAAGTTACTATCACTCTTTTTGAAAATGGAAACCACTTTAGCAATTTTCAGGCAATCAAGGAAAGTTCCTTCGACAAAACAAGTATTAATAAAGTGTGTAACATGTACAAGTAGTTCCTCTTTAGCAAGTTTTAGAGCGATGTTATTGAAACCATAGTAATCTAATGACTTTGAATTACTTAATTTATTATTAAGTTCCTGACCTCAGAAAATCCAACCGGACACAAGAAAAATGACGAGCTCACACAATGCCTACTCACTGTGCTCATATAGTCACTATTATCACTGTCAATCTCTTTCACAAGCCCACTACCAACTAAAATAAATGTTTATTTCTTCAGCACTGAAGCCACACTTGTCTGTATTGTGTATACTAGGCCTGATGATGGACCACGCAGTTTTTTGTTTGTTGTTTGACAATGATACGAGAAGTATTAAAGTTTATTGTTTCGGATTTTAGAGTTCCTCTGTACTTGTTTCTGAAAGTCTTATATACATACTTCTGTAAAATCAGAGTTACTTTTACTAAAATCGCGTAGCATAAGCAGGTGTTCCTTCATCAATTTAATCTTGTCAGAATATTTAATATTGCGTTTATTTACTCTGGTGTGCTTCAAAGGAAAGGAAGTATTCCAACAAGTGACGATAATAGTGGTTCTAATGAATTATCACAAAAATAGATGCCGTATAATTGTTTGGGGTCTATTATTTGTTTAAGGGCGTCTTTTATACCTTGCAATTGATGACTATTGCGGACCGTGATGGAATAATTGTGTTTAGAAAATGGTCGTGTATACTTGACATTATAATGGTCGCCTAATTTCATGATAATGCGATTGACAAATTGATTTATGGGTTTGTCTGATATGGGTATTGTGAAAACTGGACTTTCAACGGATGTATGTTGAGTGTCGTTAGAAGGAGTCTCATTTTCGGGAACGTCATTTTCAGCGGTGTCGTTTTCGAAGGTGTTAAGAATTTCGTCGTAGTCAGTTAGAGGTATATCTTCATCTAAATCTACGTTAGGGAGTATTAAGAGTAGATCTACACCCCTAGCTCGTCGTCATTAACTGTTTCTTTAGTATTAATTTCGATACGCGACAGCGCGTCTGCTACGAAATTTTCCTTGCCTTTTTATATAATACTTTATATTGAAATTCGTCGAGTTTAAGTCTCCATCTAATTAATCGGGAATTGGGATCCTTTAAGGAGAATAACCAAATAAGGGGTTTGTGGTCAGTCTTTATTAGAAATTCTCGGCCGAAAAGGTATGGCCTAAAGTGCCTGCATGTCTCAACTATTGCGAAGAGTTCTCGCTCGATAGTAGAATAATTGCGTTCTGCACTGTTTAGGGTTCTCGAATAAAATGCAATGGGCCTTGAGTTTTGCGAAAGAATGCCGCCTATTGCAACATTCGATGCGTCTGTCGTTACATGAAATATCTTAGCAAAATCAGGGTAAGCAAGTACCGGGGCGTTAGTTAGCAATTCTTTACAATGATGGAATGCTTGCAGATAGTTTGAATCAGTTATGTCTATTTTCGTTCCTTTTTTCAGACAGCGGGTGAGTGGCTGTACTACTTTAGCAAAGTTCTTAATAAATCGTCTACAGTATCCGACAAGTCCTAAAAATGCGCGGATTTCTTTTATACTTTTTGGTAGTGGATAGTCTTGAACTGCTTCGATTTTGGCGGGATTTGGTTTATTACCATTTGAAGTGATGACGTGACCGAGGAAACCTACTTCCTTTCTTAGAAATTCGGATTTGTCGAGTTGTACTTTTAAATTATAGCGTTTCAATTTGTCGAATATTTGTTTGATGTGCACAAGGTGTTCTTGGAGGGATTTTGAAAATATCACGATATCGTCCATGTAGACGAAACATGATTTATAAAGATGTTCTCGTAGGACGTTGTCCATAACTCGTTGGAAGGTACTTGGGGCGTTTTTCAGGCCAAATGGCATTCGTACATACTCGTAGTGCCCGTTGTTTACTACGAAAGCAGTTTTTTCGAGGGATTTAGGATCCATTTCAATCTGATGAAAGCCTTGCGCCAAGTCGAGCGTGGAAAAATATGTGCATCTATCTAGGTTATCTAATATTTCGTCTATTCGGGGCAAGGGGTATTTATCCTCTACCGTTTTCTCGTTCAATTTACGGTAATCAATGACAAGTCGCCACTTACGTTTGTATTTGCGTTTGGATTTCGCTTTTGAGATGAATGTCGTGTTTTACCGCATTTGTGAATGTAAGATCTGTGTTTTTAGAGAAGAAAATATCTTTATATTCAAATAAATAAAACACACTTTTACTTTGTAACAATATCACTATATTTCACTTATTTGTGACTGCAGTTTCGACATACCATGTCATTATCAAACTGTACAATATTTCTTGCTAGCGACTAATGATATGATATGTCGAAACTGCAGTCACAAATAAGTGAAATATAGTGATATTGTTACAAAGTAAAAGTGTGTTTTATTTATTTGAACTATGGAATACCACAAAGTAACGCCCAAAAGCGTTAATTATCTTTATATTGTCGACATAATGATGTGATTTTCATTTTCTCTTCGTGATTGAGGTGTTCAATGCGCAAACTGTTTGCGATATCTACATAGGTGTGCAGATTCATTACGGGGATCTCTAATTTCGAAGTCGGCGAGGGGTTGTGCTTCTAATTGTACATGGAAATTTATCTCTAACTCGCGTTCTTCTTCGAAGGGGATTGTGCAAATTCCCTGTTTAGCGTATGAAATTGAAGTAGGAATTACAATATCATCTACGCGGGTTTCTTGGATTAATATTTGACCTTCTTCGATGTTAACGGGAATTTTTATTTCATTTTTTATTACATGTTTGAAAGGTCGAAAGTTCTTGGGGTTTAATTCTATAAAAAATGGTATTCTTACGGAGCCTATTTTTAATGTTCTCGTGCCGCAATCTATTGTTGCTCTTAACTTTTCAAAATCGTCGCTACCGAGGAGAGCGTCAAATCTGTCATGCCATTGTAAAACATGGAAATCTACAGGATGATCGATTCCAAATTCTTGTAAAATAGGGTATAATACATTTTCATCGTTCTCGATCGTTTGATTTAGACTTTTTACAGAAAAGGGCTTGTAAAATATATAATTTTGAAATTTAGCAAATGCTGGGCCGGGATTGATGATGGAGCCCGATGCTCCTGAATCTATCAGTATTTTAAGACCTAAACCGTGGATAGTTATAAAAGGTAGTTTCGGTTTAGAACCTACGGCATTTAGGTCAATTGAGGATCTAGTGAGGCTGGTATTTTGAAAATTTTCTTCGTTTTCATCTGCTTCATTGTAAGAAAATTGATCGTGATCGTATTCGTAATCAGTATCGAATTCAGTTTGCTCGTATTCGGTTTCTTCATTGAATTCTACGTTATGCAATTCCTCTACTTTAAATCGAGAGGGCCCTGAACTTCTAAAGAAGTTGGGGTGTCTATATGGTGCAGATCTTGACGTATTTGCGGTGGAAATTGACATAGGTGTTGGTGTTGGCAAGGTTGGTCTTTTTACCTGGCCGTTATTGAAATGTAAACTTTCATTCGGTTTTCTAAAAACATTTACAGGTCCACGGGGGAATGGGGTAGCGTTATTGACTACATTTCGTGGAATTGGTGGCGAGAAGTGTTGTAGCGGTTTGGGCGTAACTTGGAAATTTTGTGTCGGCGTAAATATTTGCATATGATATTGGGGTGTTGATGATGGTTTGTTGAAATCAGCTTTCTGGGGCTTTGAGGGATTCCTTTGTCTAATAAAGTTTAAAAAGTTAATTTGCTGTTTATGGTTATCGTAATTTCTAAGATGTACCAAACAATCTTCTAACGAGACGGACGTTTTATAAGCTATGAATGACCTGTATGGGTCAAGTAGTCCGGCTTGGAATGTGCTTAATGCGCGTTGACTGTACATATTATTTTTATAAATTTTAATATTTTGGTCAACTTCTCTTATGTTTACATGTTCTAGCAATTGTTGTAGTTTATTCTTAATGCGCTCGTAGTATGTCTCATATGTTTCATGTGGGTGTTGATAACAAGTAATCAGATCATTTTCGAGCAAGGTTTCGTTTCTCTGGTCGCCAAAACGGTTTAGCAATTCGTTTTTAACCTGCGACCAGCTGGTACAGTTCGAAACAACTAATGTGTCCCTAGCAGCACCAGTTAACTTGGAACAGCAAATTTCAAACAATAATTTGTTGAATGTGCAATGTTCTTGACCTGGGGTCGTTACTTTATAGGTACTAATAAATTTTTCGCATTGCTGTAAAAAGTAAGATAAATTTCTGCTCCCTCCTTCGTATGGTAGGATTATTTCCCTTGCAATGTTTAACTCTGCGTAATTTAGTGCCATTTCTGTGTCTGAGTTATTCAAACTAAGATTTAAAGTGGGACTAGTATTCACGCTTATGTTAGAAGGCGCAATTAAACGCTCCGTTTTATTATATGGAGTAAAATTAAAAGTTAGGGGCGATCTCTCGAGAAATTTACTCATATATAACGTATGGATAATTTAATATGTAATAATTATAAAAGAAACGACAAAATCACGTGCTTTGTACGTACACAATAAAAATGGATATAATGGACAGTACTTACAAGAGAGCAAGTGTGGCTAATAACATGGTACAGATACGGGTGTCTAGCAGGTGCTAAGTCGTGGATTCCGTGTCCAGGTGGAGATCCTCCAGCAGTGGTTGTTGTGGGAAATCGGTGTGGATACCGCGCGCCTTTCGTGGAGATGATTTTCAGAGAACGAAATTCTTCCGGGAGCGGAACGTAACACACTACGGTTTACCCGATGATAAAGTTCGTGGATATCCAATAAAAATTTGATAATTACCGGTGGGTTCGCGAACTCTTTACCGTTTGGATATCCTGTTCGCAGCGCCAATTAAGTTCATTAAGATTGCAGAAGGATTTTTAAAAAGTTTATTTAAAATTATAACTACAGACTAACACAAAATAATAAATATAAAGAATAACGTACGCAAGCCTATAGCCTAAAGGTACAAGTTATCTATTCGGATTCTAAGTTCTAAGTGTGCTAGCAATGTGTGTCGCCTAATTTAATAACTTGTCCTGTAAACAATTCTGGTCGGGGTTTGTGGAATCTTTTCAGGGATGAATTAGTATTTTGAACGGAAGATATTGTATATTTTAAGGGGACGTCTGGCGTTTAGTTATGTCTGGTGTTTGTTATCCGAACATAACTATATGTGCAGGGTGGTGGAGTTGTGTGACTCTACGGTGGAAATGTCGAAGGGCATAGCGATGACTGCGATTGGATGAGTGTACATGTAGAGAATGTAGCCGCATGAGTGTATAGATGACAGTGTATGAATCTGAGTTAGCGTTGTGCACCTAAATCAATAATTATTATTAATAACAGACGTATCAGTAAACGAACAATTTACAGATGTAGTTACAGGTAAATGCGGTAGGAAAATAATGCATAAATTATTAGGCATGCGGTGAAATAAATCAGGAGATATACGGACATAAATACCTGAGTGAGAGTGGTGGTGTCTAAATTGCTGAATTAGTACACATAAGAAAAATTAATAACTACATAAATATATGATATAGGCATGTGGATGTGTAACATAGGGTGAAATACATGAACGGATAGCGTATGGATGGATAAATTCATCAACTAGGGATAAACATTGCATAGACATACGACAGGTTTACATGGATTCATAATATGACCAAATACGTGGTTTAGAATACAGGTGCATAAGTAACGTACATGTTCTATAAGTATAAATACCTGGTTGTATGCTGCGGTGCCTAGATCATTGAAGTAATACACATGGAGATTAATAAATACATAATTTACGTGGTGAATTATATGAAACGCAATACAATTGCACATACGTAGGTAAATAAGCGGTTGCATAAAATCAATTCATAAAGTGAGGGATACGATAGAACGACATTACAATGGAAAGTACATGGATTAATTTACGGTTGCATCGGAAATGTACATGTTTGATTGGTACAAATACCTGGTTATAAGGCGCGGTGCCTAAGATAGTGAATTAGTACACACAGAATTAATTTAATACAGAAATTTACAGGTAAGTCATGCGAATGTTCAATACAATGATTATAAATATGAATGGCTATACATACAGGTTAGTAATTCGGCACAAATACAAAAACACATGGCTAAATTGCCCGGCAGCACGGCGATTCACACCCTGCGACTGAAGCTCTCTTTCTCTTGGAACTTCAATTCAAATCTAGGGTCAGCGGGGAAAGCCGCCCTGCACTCTCCTATCTTAGGGGAAAGGCTGCTGCAGTCTTGGGAATTGATGAAAGAAATTTAGCTTGCTGGGCAAGAGAATTTGTTTTCAACTTACACGTTTGTCGTCTCTTGTATAGGGATTTGTTGGTCGTCGAGGGACCTAAGGACGTTGCCTCAGTCGATAGTGAAGAAATCTGCTCGACGACGTATCCTTACTCGGGGAGGGGGTCGATCTTGGGGATCGACGACCATCTGAACTGTGGGATTATCGCTGGCGCGGGCTTTATCCCACGCGGACTTCAGGAGCTGTTCTAAGAACTCACGCAGAGTCAGAGTGTTTAGAGTGTCGTCTTGTACAGAAGCAACTTGCTACCTAGGTGAAGGGGACTCCTTCGCCCTAGGAGGAGGAGTAGCATGTTGCGGGCAGTAATCGACCTGCTTCTTCCAGATGAGACTCTGGTCGAAGTGTACTCCTAGATACTTTACGTCAGGGCTCCAGGGAACCGCGACATTTCCAACGCGGATCTCTTCTGCCGGGGGCCTACGTCTTTTCGTGAATCTAACTGCTACTCATTTAGACTTGTTTACCCTCAGTCTCCACCGAGTCGTCCACTTCAGGAAACTGTCAGTAGCCCTCTGGAGGCGTCTACTGATCAGCTTCTCGCTTCTGTTGGATGTGAAGATGACTGTGTCATCCGCATAGACAGCAATCTTTGTAGCGGCCTCTCGGGGGAGATCTGACATGAAAACAAGGAAAAGGCAAGGTTCCAGGAGTGATCCCTGCGGGATGCCAGACCGAATTCCACGGATGCTCGACTTCACGGTTTGGTATTTGGGGCAGAAGGATCTGTCAGCCAAATACGACCTAACAAGCCTAATCATCGAGGGGTTTATGTTTGAAACGATCATTTTGTGGATCAGTCGTGCCAGACTGTGTCAAACGCACTCGCGAGGTCGAAGAAGATGGCTTCTACGGAGTCTCGCCTTTCGAGTCCGTTTCTGATGTACTCCGAGAAGCGGAGCAGCTGATATTCGGTCGACAGTCCGGCTCGGAAACCGTTCTGTTCATCCTGGATGATGCCTGAATCGTCGGTGAGTTCCGTTAGCCGAGTCAGGATGACAGCCTCGGCTATTTTCGACAAGTTGGAGAGAAGGCTGATCGGTCTGAAGTTTCGAGGAAAGTGGTAATCTTTCCCGGGCTTGGGGATACTGACGAATTCAGCGTGCTTCCAGCTAGAGGGAAAGTGCTGGTGTCGGAGTACCGCGTTGATGACTACGCGCAGATACTCCGTCGCTTCAGGAGGTAGTCTCTTCAGGGCCAGATTGGTGATACAATCCGACCCTGGGGACTTCTTGTTTTTCCGGCTTCAGATGATAGCTCGGATTTCGTCGTAGGTAGCTGGGTCGAGGGGCGTTCCGGGCCGGTTTGCCAGTCCGTTGACCACCTCTTCCACTTCGCCACGGAAGTCCTCCTCCTCGTTGTTGTCGTCTGTGGGGTGAATGCCGCGGAAAACCTCTTCGAGGTGGTCCGCGTGGATCTCGGCCTTCTCCTCGACGGAGAAACCCAAACCGTGGGCGCCTTGAGGAGGCCGGTTTGGTGGCCGGTTTCACTTGTAGTTTGGTGTAGCCTCAGGACCGGCTCTGTGGCAGCGCCAAGTGGAAAAATTATTGCAAGGTGTACCAGGAACAACTGTTTTCCTAGGTAATAATAAAATTGCTGCACCCAATGATAATTTACATTTGGAAAGACTGAAAGAAATTTTGAAACGCTTAGCTGACCATAATATAAAAGTAAATTTAGAAAAGAGTGAATTTTTACGAAATAACATAGAATAATATGGTTATTAGTTAATAAATTCGGTATTTAGAAAACGAAATCGAAAATTGAGGCTGTACAAAATGCTCCTAGACCAAAGGATAAAAATCAATTACGTTCATTTCGGTCTTATAAATTACTTCAGTAGATTTTTCAACAATTTGAGTAGTATACTTTATCTATTAAATAAACTACTTAAAAATGATTCAGGTTTTGTGTAGAATTCAGAATGTGAAAAAACATTCAAAACGATACAAACAGAAATACAGTCTGATCAGGTTCTCGTACATTTTGACCCGAAATTACCATTAATATTAGCTACTGATGCTTCATCCCGCGATGTACGCGCAGCACTATCCCATTTATATCCGGATGGTACTGAACGATCAATTAAATTTGCTTCTCCAACTTTAACTGCAACTCAACAAAAGTATGCGCAGATTGACAAAGAAGCATACAGCATCATTTTCGGTGTACAGAAATTTTACTAGTACTTGTGTGGAACACGTTTTATTTTATACATCGATCATAGATCGCTACTTCATATTTTTGGACTAACTAAAAGCATTCCTACTTTAAGCGCCATCAGTATGCAACATTACGCAATACATCTCTCCGCATTCACTTACGATATCCAATACAAAAACACAAAAGAACACGGCAATGCTGATTTTTTCGCGATTAACAATAAATTCGGAAAGTTTGACTGAACTTGATGAACCTGATGTTTTTCAAATTAAGCAAATCGAAACGTTACCAGTAACGGTTTCCGAATTAGCGAGGGAAATTAAAAATGATGAAAATTTAAACAAGTTACTAAAGTACTTACAAGGCGGAAAATTGACAAATTTCAAATTTAAAGATGATTCGGCAGAATTTTCTATACAACAAGACTGCATTTGAAGAGGGCACCGTGTTGTGGTACCTAACAAGTTACAAGGAAAAATCTTAGATGAATTACATTCTGCTCATTTTGGCATAAATAAAATGAAAGGATTAGCACGCAGTTATTGTGGGTCGTACGGTATAGATTCAGATATCGAAAATATTGTTAAAAATTGTTTTCAATGTAATAAAATAAAGAACAATCCACCTAATGTACCCACATATTCGTGGGGAACACTCGAAAAACCTACAGAGTTCATGTTGATTATGCAGAATTATTTCACGAAGCATATTATTTTGAAATAAAAAATAGTTATACAGCACCATATCATCCTGGAACGAACGGTTTGGCTGAACGGTACATTTAAACACTAAAACAATCACTTGGCGCAACGAAATGTGATCAATTAACTAGACAGAAGGAATTATGCAAGCTATTATTGCAATACAGAAAAATGCCTGATAGTGTTATAAAAATTTTACCGTCAATGTTTTTGCCCTTTCGGAAAAAGAAAAGCATAAAATGCCTATAATGCACTTTATTTGCCTCCATATTATAAGGCGTACAAAACTGATAAAAATTAACGAATCGTAACCAAACTTTTTCCAAATATGGCTGAAGTTATTTTTCTTTAATTACATTTGTGTAGAAATTAAATAAACAATTAGCTATTCAAATATCTATTATTCTCTCTTTACCGACCACGAAACGCAACATAATGTATTCAAAAAACTTTCCGCAAAATTTATTAGAAAATCTTTTACAATAATATCCTTGTTTTGATGAAATTCAAATAAAAAATTAATTATCTATATTGTATCATGATTGTCAAATGTTCGGAGAATGTAAAACGCCAACTGAGATGTTTAATTTTATCAATAAAAACGATTTAGATGAATGTATGCCGGAACTGAGTAAACTTATAAGCATTGTCTATAGTGATATCGGTGATAACTTCTACTTCAGTAGAGAGGAGTTTTTCATCAGTTTCCCCTTCTACCCTAAGGTGTAGGGATATCTCTATATATAGTGTACACAAAAATATAAAACAAAGACGATCTCTTTGAAAGTTTAAGTGAAGCTTGGCTATTTGACAATGAACTAGAACTTTCAGAGAGCAAAACTAATGTAATGTTTTTCTCAAAATCAATAACATTCAGGGGCTCCTCCACTGGCGCTGTCGGGCTGCAGAACCATCGGAATAAATCTTTAATTTATGCATTAAATATTAACATTTAGCATTTACTGAGTATTTCATTAAAAATATTAAATTCCCATAATTTCAGCGTGCGTAACTGACGTTTTAATAATTATTTGCTCCTACGAAAAATGCTACAGTTGTACAATCATACAATCACAAGCGTAACACACTCATAATTCCCGAGAAAGTTGTCTCTGCAGCGCAGCTCTTTGCAATACAAATAAATTAATATACGAAGTAAATCGCGGATAGCCGACGGTCTTTGGCACACGGGCGCGAGAACGTCGAGATGAGCGCATCTTCGGACAGCAGTGGTCAGTGACAGTCGGTTGATGTTAATGTACACATCGCGGGCGTTTGAAATTACAATTATGTGTGATGTAAAAACGGATATTGTTTTTAAACTCGGCGAAACTACTGGTAGTAAAAGAGCGTGGACGTTCTCTGCCTGTACTCAATATTGAAGTGACCGGTAAAAATCGTGGAAAAGCTTATAAAAGACAATTTAATAAAGGCATATGTCTTCGTAATAATTGGATTTGTGACTGTGGCGAAAAAAAAACGCTTTATTTGTTTTCCGTGCGCATTGTTCGGAACTGGTTACGAAGAAAAATTTGGGGGTTAAAGGCGTTCGTGATTTAATACATTTAAGCGAAAAAGTGAAAAACATGAAACAAGCCGTGCACATATCACCAATCAAATGATATTTGCATTATTTGGGAAAGTGAATCTTCAAGCTCAACTTGATTCTGCTTATCGGATAAATATACCAAACCACAACGCGGAAGTAACGAACAATAGGTATAGGTTATCAACATTTATTGACTGCATAAAATTTTGTGGGGCTTTCAAGCTGCCCTGAAGCTAGCCCATGATGAAAGTGAATCATCCGAAAATCCCGGTATTTTTCGGGGTTTGGTGAATTTTATGTAAGAACTTGATAAAACACTTAATGAACATCTTAAAAATGCAACGGTTTTCAAAGGCACATCAGGAATGATACAAAATGAGATTTTAGATTGCATGCTGGAAGTGTATCGTGAGGAAATTCTTTGCGAAATAAATAAAGCCCTGCTTTTAGCAGTGATGGCTCATGAAACTACAGACGTTTCCTCTAATTTTCGAATGGTGATTGATCTTCGTTACGTTACCAAGGAGGAAAATCCGGTAGAAAGGTTCTAGACTTTTTGCTTCCCGAAAATCATAATGCTGTGTCATTAGCTAACAATATTTTTCATGTTATTCATCCCATTTTAAAAAATGATAAAAAAGCTCATTGCTCAAAGCTATGACGGGGCAGTTGTAATGAGTGAAATACATGGAAAAGTTCGGGCAATAATCAAAGAAATATACGAAAATGCACATTTCGTACACTGCTATGCTCATCAATTAAATTTGGTAATGTCCCGAGCATGTTCAATTAATTCTTAGGTGCGTGTTTTTTTTTGGAGATTTACATGACATACCTGGATTTTTAATCATTCGCCGCAAAGACTTGCGGTTCTGAAGCAATTCTTAGGAAAAAATGTACCCCACTCTGCATTTACGCGTTGGAATTTTAATAATTCAAATGTGGTAAATAATTTTGAGAAAAGCATTAATAACGTTCGAAATGAAATAGATCATACAGGAAGATTCTATCATTTCTCATTAACCATGGGGCGTCGACTATCATGCGGAGCGTCTTATTCTGCAGTCTCTAAAGAGTGGCGACGTGCATCGGGGCGGCCGTCATCCAGAGGAGAGCCGCGTAGGTAAGGATCGGCCGCAGCATAGAGATGTAAAGCAGCCTTTTAGCTCCTAAGGGGGCAGTCTGGTCCAGCTAAGGCCTTTTTTAACTGCGTCTTTCTCAAAGATAAAGTTATTTTTCGTTCATAAAACTTTCTTCACGTATAAAGGTATATTTGAAGAAGTAAAAACCACCATTGAAAATTTTATTCGAATATTATATGTATACCTATAGTGGTTGCAAGCGGAGGATCCGGTCAAATCGGTTGGAATCCTGGAGGCCTTGAAAGTTATCTGAAATGTAAAATTCAAAGAAATTTCGTTAAAGTATGAATGCGAAATGCGGATGAACCTCAATTTTCGAAAAAAATTGTCAATTGCAAAAATGGCGAACATAAATTAAAAATTAACGGAGAAAAGCGGGTTTAATTTTGCAATAACTTTGCCCCATAGTAACAATTTGATAGTATTCGAGGTTCATCGGCACACAAATCTAATTGACTTTAATTTAAACTTTATTTGAAGTGAATCGGAGGATAATTCGACGAGTTATCTTTCCAACCAACTTGAAAAACGTGGTTTAGAGATAAACGCGTTTAAAATTTATAGTATAAAATAGGCTCTAGAGAAGATATTCGAAACTCGACTGAACTGTTCAAGATTTTAAACAAGACTATCCTATTTGTAAACACGAACCGAGACCTTCTAGCAAAATCTAGGTTTTTTAGGGAAAAAGAAGCCTGCAGCACATCTGCTCCGCCCAAGACGCCCCAGCGTTGACTGGGTACCTGCTTGACGAACATCGCTCTTAATTACACTTTAAGGTCGATTTCACTTTGGGAATATATTCTCCACATGTATAGGAAGATTTTAAGAGAAAAACAAAAATCGATTTTCGGAATCGGCTGGACCAGACTCCCCCTTAAAGGAAGTTGTTTTGTGACTCAATCCGGGAACCTCTTCAACTCCTCGTCGCCGATGCCATCAGAGCCGGGGGATTTCTTCGAGTTCAGGCCACGGATGATCGCCTTCGGCTCATCCATCGCTGCTGGGGCCAAAAGCGGACCGACCTCCAGATGTGGAGCCTCGACGACGGCCTCCACTCAATCATTCAGGTCTTCGTCATCTCCGGGAATAGCTGTTTCGGCATAGCATATCTTCGCCAGGTGTTAAGCAAAGACCGACGCCTTGTCCTCACCGCAGTAGACGATTCCCCCTGTCCGTGCAACAGGCGAATAGAATCAGGTGTTTTGCCGTTTAAGGCCCGGGAGATCCCTCCTAGAGATCCGTATTCCGTGGACAAGTCCGCCACATAGTCGGACCAGCGTTGATTGCGTAGTTCTTTAAGGGAGCGTCTTAAACGTGTCTTCAGGGCGTTCGCTCGCGCCATATCGCTCGGATATAATGTGCGCTGTGCAAGTCTGAAAGGCCGCCGTCTCTCACGAATCAGGTGACGCACCTCAGGAGGGACGGAGAACGTGTGGC
This sequence comes from Chrysina gloriosa, assembly GCA_038088585.1. Taxonomy (NCBI): domain Eukaryota; kingdom Metazoa; phylum Arthropoda; class Insecta; order Coleoptera; family Scarabaeidae; genus Chrysina; species Chrysina gloriosa. The sequence continues at coordinate 31,546,064 of CM076089.1, forward strand.
GCGGGCGTCTCGACACGTCGTAGACTCCTTAACGGAAGCGGAAACGGCGTCGGTAAACGCCGCCACTGAGGCCTCGATGTTGGGAGCGGAAGGTCGGGTATATCTTCCCGAATGGAACGGTCCAAGCGGGGCAGGTAGTTGCACAGATTCTCCCCCACGATGTAAAAAGGGGATTGTGGTCGGAGAATAGTTCGGACAGATTCTCGACGACGACGCCGAGCGGAAGACGTCTCCTGAGCGCGAAGTCAAGAGTGTCGGGTCTGGCGCCGGCGCGAAAGAAAGTTGGATCAACCTGGGAGTGGACGGCGACGTCTACACCTCGTGGGAAGGCAAAAAGGCTTGTTCCGAAATGATTGGTCGCCCTCGAACCCCAGAACGGGTGCTTCGCGTTGAAGTCTCTGGCAGACAGAGTTGGTAACATCGATTCGAACAAATCCTCGTAATTCCGGACCACAAATGTCCGAAACGGAGGGGAGTATATAGAGATAACCCGACTTGGTCCCAATCCCCGAATCGGGATCATCACCGCCGTCGCTTCCAGGGGGCAAGGCCAGACACGCCTATCCCCGTGTGTCGAATTCCATGACGAATTAGGACAGCGGTGCCGCCACCACGGCCATTCAAACGATCCTACCTGTGGGAGACATAATTGTGAATGGCAAGCCTGACGCCAGATCTCAACCAGGTCTCTCTAATTAGCAGGATGTCAACTGCATGTTCCGCCAGGAAAGCTTGCACTTTCAGCCTGTTCTCGCCGAGTCCGTGGGCGTTCCAGGCGACAATCCGAAGTACGCTCGGGGTGGTGGATGGCAGATGGTCGCTCATCGTCGCGTGGGGGAAGCAGCGTCTGAAGGAGATGCGAGTTCTGTCCATTTGATCGAATAGGTCCTGGAGAATTTACAGGACGGCTACCACGTCCGGTCCTTTGGTGTTTCTGTCTTCCTCCACAATGCGCTCCCGACGAGGATCCAATCCACCCAACGCACCTTCTCCGGTCGGACGCCGGTGTTGTAGCCGCCGGAAGTGGGGAATAAGGTGGACGCTGTTGCGACGCCTTTTCGGCGCCGCCGCCTGAGTGTACTGCCTGCCTGGCGTTGTCGTGCTCCTCCCTCTGATCACTGGCGAGGGCTCCGTCTGCTGGCGAACCGGAATGATCCTCGATCGCGGGCACAGCGAGCAACCCCAGTAGTTAGCAGGATGCTCCCCGATGCAATTCGCGCATGTCGCTGGCTCCGCCTTCGGACGGTCGCACTCTAGGGCATAGTGCTCACCCCCGTAGCCCACGCACTTGATCAGAGCAGTGCACCGTGATTGTGCGTGCCCGAACTTCTGACACCGGTAACAGTGTTCCGAACTAGGCTTGGATCTTAGTGGTGCGACGGACACGTCCAGCTCGACCACCTTTCGCAAGTTGAAAATTTGTTTCTGGTTCTTGGATAACTTTACCAGCACCAGGGCCATCAGCTCTCCCCGCGGAGCTTCTCCATGCGGGCGTATGTCTCTGGGGATAATCCCTGCTCGACCAGGGATTCCCTGACGTCTTGAATGGGGACACCCGTCGGTATGCCTCGAATGACGACGTGGAGCTGTTTTCGCTCGGCAATTGAAAAGTGTGAAACGAGAGGAACCTCTCCCGATACCGTGTCTATACGGTTAAGATCGGCAGGGACTGCCGCCGTCTTTCTCGGTGCGCCTCGAACAAGGGCGGTAATCTCTATTAATGTCGAGGGCCGAAATCTGCGTTTAGTGCCCTCTGGTGAAGGGGTAGCCGAATTGGAAGCCGCACAACTACACGTCGGTGGGGACACTGAGTCGCGGCCAGTTCCGGCATGCATATCGGCGCGCTGTAAGGGGGAACGTCCACCCCGTCCATCTCCAGGCCTAAATTATGGCTAACCCTGGCTGAATTTCTGCACCTTTCCTAAAGCAACTGCTGTCCTCTGATAAGTTCAACGATCTTACTCGACGAAAAGTGCATAACATCGCCGATAGGGCCCTAAGGGCTGGACCGCGTTGTGGCAGGCGTTCCCTCCACCTACCCTTCACGGCGCTCTATGGTGTCGCAATTGGATTCGGGGGACCGGGGAACGAAACGGCTGAGTTCGAATCACGATCGATATAAATCACCTAATCTAGCAGGTGCTTTAATATTAAGCTTTTAAAACTATGTATAGATAAAATTTCCGGAAACCCGGAAATAAATCACCAGAGACAGACCAGGCACACACTTATAGATAAAATAATAAATAGTTCTGTTTAAAATTTAAATTTAAAATCAAGGAGATCTTTATAACTAATCTTTTCAATCTTTTATTATTAATTTCTTTCTTTTTTATTTTTTTCCTTATTTTTTGTTTTTTCTTTTTCTCTTTTTATCTAACCTCACTTTCTTTCTAATACCCTATTTCTCTGATATTTACATATATGTATAAATATATTATCTTCCCTTAGATCTCCCATGATTTTACTAAAATTAACGTCGCTATCGTCATTCGCAGTCGATTTTAATCCAAATAGGCGAGGAACCCTTGTTAAGAAGTCTTCTTGCTTCCAGGAGTGGTCGATTAAAGATAATCTAGTTGCCAGTACAGCGATCGTCCAGATGAAACGGGCTCCAAACTTTGTAAACGCCGAGTAAACAGCCGCGCTCCGGCAAACGACGGAGAGCGCTCGGTCCCCGATCCCATTCTATATGTAAGAGTAGGATGGATTCCAATGCGTGCTATCGAGAGAGGTCAGTGTGTCAGAGGGGCAGCAGTAGTTGGAGGGAGTAGTGGCAGCCGAGCGCAAAAGAAGGTCGACGCGCGGAAGGCGTGGCTACTTGTAACGGGTTTTGGCACACCCTCCCCGTCTCTGAATACCGCAAACCGAAGCCCTAAATTCCCCTATGCCACCAATTACCCCCAGGAAGCTCAATCGCACACAGGCGCCAGCCAGCTCTTCGGCGAGGGCGTGGATTAAAAGAAGATAAACGGTATGAGGGCACCACCTGCTTCACCCCTCCCTGTGTGCTCCTTGGTAAGCAGGAATCCAGATGTTTAAAATTAAAAGGGTTAACAAATTGTTGGGTGGTCGTAAGGAGAACTTCGACGACGACAAGTGAAACACACACGTGGCGTCCACGAGTCTTTAATACCAGGCAGAACGAATTCACAGATCAAACATGAACGAATTTAAAAAAAAACAAAACAAGATATGTGAATGCGCAATTAAAAAGTAATATTTAAATCCAATAAAGACCGATACCTCTGGCCAAAGGGTTCGTTTTACACACAACAACAAAAGCATAACTAAATAAATATCAATCTGCCTACGTCAGTATGTTCGACTCGACTCTATAATTTTTGTAACTCTAAATAAATTTTAAATATAGCAAGCAAAAGGTCATAAATAATAAAAAGAAAGGAAACTTGGGAGGGATAGGAATTTCACACTTATCTTCAGCGGCAGTTCCAACGGTGACTGAAGGCGACTGACGGTGGCTGACGGCGACTAACAGTGGCTGACGGAGGTGGTTAACTGTTCCTCCCCAGTCCGAGCTTTAATATTGATGAACTGGTTACGCCCCGCGCTACTGTAGAAGCCGAATTAAAGAAATGGGAAATTCGTATTCTAGGTCTGATACGAAATCGGCCACGTACGAGAAAGACCAGTACGAAACCAAAAGATAAGTAGAAAAAAAAAACCCTAAGAAAAGAAACTTGAAACATGATTAGGATGGAGAACATCGCTTACCGTTCGTCGAACAGGGTTAATTTCAACCAAAATGACGATACGATATCAAATAACAATGGGTGACGGAATACGAAGTACTTCCCCGAATATCCAACACAAGGTTGCAGTTCCACTGAACTAAACTTGGAGGAAATTTTACTTCTCGCACAACGTGATTACTCTCCCACGGTCAACGAACTAGTCCCCGTCTCGAATCAACAATCATAGATGACCACCGTCGGCATGGAGACCGCTATCAACAAAAGGTATTCAAAGGATGTCGGCCGTTAGATGTCTCTCCAGGTCTCAAATGAGGAATAAATAAAATTTAGAAACGATGATTTAATCAATCAAATCGAGCGTAACGATCGACATTATTCGGAGAGAAAAGGAGGAATAAAAAAACGTAACATACTGCTGATTCAGTGGCGTGACGAGCTTCTGGGCGTGTTCTCACAAGAGGTTCGATAACTCACCAACCACCAAAGCCACCGACACCAGAAAAACTCGAATAGAAACCGTGTCCATTTTTCCCTTTTCTTGTATCCATGCCCGTATCGAGCCGACACAAAAACCGAACGATCACGATCGATTACAGAAACACGCGGATATTAAATTATCGGATCGGCCGGATAGATTCACTTCATTTAAACTAAGATAGATTAAGGAAGGTGCAATTCAGGCCTGCATCGCGCCCTCTTTCCCCTTTTCTTGTATCGCCTGTATCGAGCTGACACAGAAACCGAACGATCACGATCGGTTACAGAAACACGCGGATATTAAATTGCAAATATCCGCATATCGGCCAGATAGATTCACTTCATTTAGGATAGATTAGGTGGTCAGCTGCTAGCCTATGTAGGGGAACAACGCAGTGCTCCCACGAACACTGTGCCGAAACTGCTAGGCTATGCGGAAGCCCGGCTATAACCTCCTCGTGGTGACCACCGGTAACAGGAGCCTCAGTACGGTCATGTCTCTGCTGGGGTGACTGGCTAATATAGTCGGACTAAGAGAGAAAACTCTAAACAAACCCCAATCCAAGAAGGAACAGCATATCTCGAGGGATGAATGGCTAGTGAGTTAATCTAGTCTTAAGTATGCGGACTTGGGACGCCCGGGCGAGGTCCCATTTCAATAAATGCCTTACTGCGCTACCGGGGCTCTGGCGTAGTGGACCACCCTTTCCCTTTCACTCGTGGGTACATAAATGGACCACAATACAAAAACAAAAACAAAGAGGCAAAAACACCTCAAAAGCAACAAGAGGCTGAAAGGCCCTCAACTGACACTGGGGTGGAAACAACTCCCAGTGAACCAGTTCTCAAAGAGAGGCCAAAAGACTCAGTGGAGCAGGAAAAAGAGGTTGGCTTACCTGCTCAAAAAAGGTCTTAGTAAAGAAGAAGTCTACGCAAAGGCCTTGCATCCTATGGCCACAGAGCAGAAACCCAAGGACACAACATCCGGTCCAAAACGCCAAAGGTCTGAAGAAGAGACGCCACCTAGGGCTACTGCAAAAAGAGGCCAAAGGACGAACAACCGTCCACCTCGCGAGCTGCAAAAGTAAAGCAGCATCACAAACCAACAAAAACCTCGATATCCACTCAGAAGCGGCCCACTGCCTCATACAAGGATATCGCAACTGGTATCAAGATTGCGGTTTTAGCAAAGGACTACTCTAACACGTCCCTCACGACCCAACAAATGGATTCTATCCAGATCATGACGCTCGAAAAAATTATAGCTGGAAAAGATCAGGCCACAAAACCTGCCTTTCTGAAATGCACCTACAAGGCAGGATACCTAGTCCTGCATTGTAAGGATAGCGCGTCAGCCGAATGGGTTAAAACGAACATCGGCGACTCAACATCATGGGAAGGTGCCTCGCTGATGGCCACAGAGGAACATAAGATTCCTCACTTTCGGGTCGCAGTGAGCTACTTCCCAAATTCGAAAACGCTGACTAAAAATAAGATCCTGGATCTGCTACAGGGGCAAAACAAGGGCCTCGTCGTCGAATCATGGCGACTGCTAAAAAGAGCCGAGAAGGGCTCGCATGTAACAATGGTCCTTGCGGTAGACCAAAAATCAGCAGCCAGCCTGACGCTAACCAACGGTAAGGTAAACTTCCGCTTTGGCCAAATAGCACTCAGGCTGAAAGCTGAGAACGTCAGCGCGGATGCGCTGGCCCAACAGATGGAGGCGGTGGAACTGGAAGAAGAGGACGCTAGCCCTCCTTCCATTCCCGTTACAGAAAAACCAGAATGAAGTGCCTCCAAGCAAATCTCCATCATGCTAGGGCCGCATCGGCCGAAGTCAGCAGGCGGTTTGCTGATGGGACCATCAACATAGGGCTCATCCAAGAACCATGGATATCAAGAGGCCGTATCCAAGGCCTCAAAACACAAAACACTCAGGTAATCTATGATACGTGTGCAATCAAAACCAAGAGCTGCGCTTATAATGAACACTGATATCAATTTTTTGCCTCTCACAGAATATATGGACGGTGACACTGCAGTGGTGCTAGTTGAGTTGGACTCAAACGGAGGTAGGAGAGAGGTCGTGATCGCCTCAGCCTACTTTCCGGGGGACACGGACGAAGCACCACCTTCAAATATCAAGGGTCTGGTGGAACATGGCAGATGCCATAGGAAGACCCTTATTATCGGCTGCGATACAAATGCCCACAACCTAGTCTGGGGTAGCACGGACACAAACAACAGAGGTGAGTCACTCCTAGAATATTTATTACTTACTAACATGGGGATTGTAAACAAGGGGAATGATCCCACGTTTATCAATGCCATTAGGGAAGAGGTTCTTGACTTGACCCTCGTAACCAACAAATCCTTTGATATGATCAGGGACTGGAGGGTCTCTGAAGAGGTCTCCATGTCGGACCATAAACATATTCTTTTTGAAGTGAGGGGATCTGTGAAGAGTCAATCGCTCTACAGAAACCCTAGGGCAACAGATTGGACGAAATATTCGGAAGATCTGCAGTCAAAAATTAATGGAAACACATTTCTTACCACATCAATTGGGGAGCTGGATTCATCAGTCGGAAAACTAACTGATGCAATCATATCCTCATTTCAAGACAATTGCCCACTCAAGATAAAATCCTCCACGAAGAGGGTACCCTGGTGGAACAAAAATCTTGAAAAACTACGCAGCATAGCAAGACTGGAATTTAATAAGGCCAAAAATCAAAAAGTGGGATAGGTACAGAGAGGCTCTAACCACATATAACAAGGAGCTAAGGAAGTCCAAAAGAAAATCATGGAGGCTTCTCTGTGAAGAACTTAGAGATGTCCCGGCCACAGCCAGGTTGCACAAGGCCCTCTCAAAAGGGGCCACAAATCCGGCAGGTACACTAAGGGAGACACATGGCACCTATACAAGTAGTTTCAACGGAACACTAGAGCTTCTTCTCAGAACTCACTTCCCTGACTGTAGACTTGGAGCGTCGAGTGCTGATTCTCAGGTAACATCGCCTCACGGTCGGCGCGGGACGACGAGCCAGGTCATTAGAAACATAGTAACCTTTGAAAAGATAAAATGGGCTGTAAACTGTTTCAGACCCTACAAATCACCGGGCCCGGATGGCATTTTTCCGGCATTACTATCAAGGGGAAATGCTACCCTCTTTCGGGTGATGGTCAACATCTTCCGATCAAGTTTAGCACTGGAATATGTCCCAAGGATTTGGAGAGAAGTAAGAGTTATTTTCATACCCAAGGGAGGGAACAAACCCCGGAATCTCCCAAGTCCTACAGACCAATTAGTCTATCCTCTTTTATGTTGAAGACAATTGAAAAGTTACTAGACCAATACCTTAGGGTGGAGGTACTCTCTCTGAGTCCATTGCATGGACTTCGATTTGCCTATCAGAAGGGCAAATCAACTACTACGGCATTACATAAATTGGTTCTAGATATCGAAAAGGCCTTGAACTCCAAGGAGATAGCCCCTATGTGCATTTATGGACATTGAGGGCGCCTTCGATAATGCGAACTTCCTTGCAATGGAAACTGCGCTCTCTAATAGAGGAGCTGATGCAGCGATAGTAAAATGGGTCAGCTGCATGCTGAACCAAAGGTTGATTAGAGCCTCACTCGGATCTACGGACATGAGTGTCACTGCGGTTAAGGGATGCCCACAGGGTGGGGTACTATCTCCCCTTCTGTGGTCGGTTTTAGCTGATGACCTGATTAGGGTCCTTAACCGGAAGGGACACAGAACCATTGGCTATGCGGATGACATCTGTGTAATAATTAGAGGTAACCATATAGGGACGATTACCGAACGGATGCAAAATGCCCTGAACACAACATGGGAATGGTGCAGGCTGGAGGGGTTATCAATTAACCCAGAGAAGACAACTATCGTACCATTCACTAGGAAAAGCGGGTTAGATATCCCCACCTTAAAAGTAAACGGCATCGAGGTCGTCCCCAGTGATAAGGTGAAATAACTGGGAATTATCCTGGATAAAAACTTACCTGGGAACTGCACCTCGAGTCAGTAATAAATAAGGCCACAAAAACCTTTGGACTGCTAAACAACTACTAGGTAGATCCTGGGGTCTGACCCCGAAAATGACCTACTGGATATATACCCAAATGGTTAAACCCACAATACTGTACGGTGCTCTGGTATGGTGGGTAAAACCAAACAGAAAACAGCCATATCGAGGCTACGCAGGGTGCAGAGACTTGCATGCCTATGCATCACAGGGGCTATGAAATCAACCCCAACGACGGGCATGGAAATTCTTCTGAACCTGACACCGCTAAATGTGGCCGTACAAGAGGAGGCAGCTACGCAAGCAATCTCCATCTATAGAAAAGAAGAACTTAAGGCAGGGAACCTCACCGGTCATCTCACTATCCTGAAGGAAATCGAAGACATACTTTGTATGTCTCTAGCAAGCGACCACATGGATCCCGTGCTTTGCTTCGATAGGAAGTACGGGATCGTTTTCCCGACAAGGGATGAGTGGTGCGCAAACCCGAGATGGTTACGGATGGATCGCAAAAGTGGTACATAGATGGGTCCAAAACGTTCCACGGAGTGGGGGCAGGATTAGTGGGGCCTAGAACACACAGATCAATAACTTTGAGCAAGGACACCTCAATCTTCCAAGCGGAACTATACGCAATCTTGGAAACTGTAGGAATCCTATCCGAAAGGGGACACAGGGGAATACGAATCAAAATATTTTCGGATAGTCAATCAGTCCTTAAGGCCCTGAGCAGTTGTACAATTACGTCCAAATTATTATTGGAATGCCGCAACATGCTTAATGGCCTGGCCACTCAGAACCAGATCATCCTGGTCTGGGTGCCAGGACATGAGGGGCACGGGGGAAGTGAGATGGCAAACATCTGCGCAAAAAAAGGGGCTGAGAGAAACTTTACTGGACCTACCCCACCTTTTGGGTTTAACAAAGGTCTCCTCAAAGGTGAGATAAAGAAATGGACAGCGTCCATTACAATGAAACACTGGAATGAGACCAGCGGGCTGGTACATTCCAAAAAATTTCTGAGCTTCGACGCTAGGAGGGCGGACCTCGCCCTAAAACTGGACAGGGAAGCTTAAAAACACTGACAGGAGCACTCACAGGCCACTATACCTGTAACAAGCACCTTCACAAAATGGGCTTATCCAACACGGACACTTGCAGATTCTGCGGTGAAGAAGAGGAGTCAATGGAACACTTGATCACTAACTGTGGGGCACTAGGCCACAGGAGATATAGACTACTACATGCATATACGCTGAGTAAGGAGGACCTATTTACACTCCCATTGAAGGAGCTGATCCTGTTGCTCAGCGTATTAAATAAATAAATAAAACAAACAAGAGGAAGCACAATAGGTCAACGTGGTCGCAGTGCAAAAGGCAATTTTGGGCCAGACCCCACCTCATTACAATACAATACAAGATAGATTAAGAAAGATGCAATTAAGACCTGCACCGTGTCCTTTTTCCCTTTTATTGTACTTTTATTGTAATCGAGCAGCAGGCATCTGGGAGACCAATACAGACCGAGCCGAACGAAAAACGATCTGCGACGAAACGTAGCGAGCCAACCACTGCTTCTCACCGTTCCTTTTCAAGAAAGAAAAGCCAATGGTAAGAAAGTAGGCGGGGTGACTCGACGTGGAAAGCCAACCAGCGGAAAAACAACCAACGAAAACAATCAATTTCGAAGACGCGAGGTCACACCGGCAATTTTTCAATAATTGAGCAGCTACCGTATATAAACCGGGTCGCTACAGCCAAAGCTTCAGAGTCGTCTTGAGCGTTGGGTCCCGGTTAGCTAGCTAGCCCAGGGGGCGGCAATATAGGAAGAATATAGGAAAATTAGCGATCGTTAACAGATGACGCAATAATATAATTTCAATTATAGTTTGAATGAAACACTTTTCGAATTCATTCTCTTGGAAAATTAAATTGCCGTTTTTAGTATTTTTCGTTACTTATTATTTGTTGAGAGTTTCAGCTATTTATAATAATCAAATATCTATTAGGTCGATAATGTAGTATTTCTTGTTGTACATGTAGATACCTATATTGTTAGAAATATACAATGGCGGTGATGTAATATCAATGTAATACGTTTTTATTTTAAGTTGTAACAAAACTTCCATTTGCTCTTATTAGTTTTTTCCTTAAAACTGAAGAAAAACTTTAACAGGTTATGACCCCAGAGTATGATCGGATTGGCACATAGTGAAAAGGTAATTCTCTTAATATAACCCCTTGTTTGATTTGTGAATCAAAATGAACACATACGACTGTAATGCCGGGTGGGTATCAATCAATCGAGAAATTGGACGGTGTAAAAAATTATGGTACATGGAAATTTAAAATGAAATTACTCCTTATTGAACATGGATTATGGAACCTGATTGAAGATGGTTTAACGGATATGTCTACCCAAGACAATAAAGATCAAAGAGCTTACGCTAAAATTTGTCTTAATGTGAATTCAGTATGTCATCCTCATGTAAGGAATGCAAAAACTTCTGAAGAAGCATGGAATAATCTAAAAGTAGCCTACGATAACCAAGGGATTAGTAGAAAACTAGCACTGAAACGTAAGTTATGTAGAATAAATTATAATGAATATGAATCGATGAACCTAAGTGAACCTAGGTTACCTAAGTGAAATTTTATCGATTACACAAGGTTTAGCAGAACTTGGTTGTGCTGTCGATGATGATGAAATTGCTTTAATAATGTTATGTGGTTTACCAGATGAATATAATCCTCTTGTCCTCCTGATGTTGCTACTAATCTACTTTTAGTTGGAAAGATTGCTGATACAAATCACATTATAATGTTTAATAAGATTGAATGTCGGCTTTATGATGCATATAACTGCAGAATTTATGGAAATTATAGATCGATTGGATCACGACGAAATGATGGTTTGTATCTTCTAAATGAAGAGGCAAATGAAACTTACCATACATCAGAGATTGTTGCTGCATCATCAATTTGCGTCTCAAGACATTTGCCACAAACGACTTGGTCACTTTAGTCTACCAAGTATGCGTTTATTAAAAGATAAGTTAGCTGTAGACATGAATTACAAAGAGGAAGAAATGCAAGTTTGTGTACCATGCATTGAACGTAAGCAGACAAGAAATAAATTTCCAAAAGGCTGGTCAAGGCAAACACAAATGAGGTTACAATTAATCCATTCAGATATATGTGGTCCCATGTCAGAACCTAGCTGGATGGGTGCTAGATATTTTCTTACTTTTACTGATGATTTTTCACGCAAATCATTTGTTTATTTACTTAAAGCAAAAGCTCAAGCTTTTGATACTTTTCTAAAATTTAAGAAATTGGTTGAAAACCAAACAGGTTTAAAAATTAAAAAGCATTAAACTGATAACGGTAGAGAATATTCTAATAAAGTATTTGATGATTTTTTAAGTAATAATGGTATAATTCATGAAACTACAATTCAGTATACACCTGAACAAAATGGGATGGCTGAACGCTTAAATCGAACTTTAGTTGAAAAAGCTAGAACTGTGTTAAATGATTCTGGTCTTAAAAACGATATTGGGGAGAAGCGATAAACACGGCTGTTTATTTGAAAAATCGCAGTCCCACCATAGCGGTCACAAGTGTAATTCCAGAAGAAATTTGGTCTGGAAGAAAAATATGTGTATGTGTGTTTGTAAAAATATGCTTATGTGTATATTCCAAATATCAATAGAAAGAAATTTGATTCAAAGTCAAAAAGATATGTTATGGTTGGATACTGTGAAGAATCAAAGGGTTATAGATTAGCAGATCCTGATCATCCCGGACAACTTAAGAAAGCACGAGATATAATCTTTGTTGAAGAAATCAATAAAGGCGTTTCAAATACACAAACTGATAATAGAGCAGTTGTACCTTTGATATATGATGTGAATGAAAGTGATAAAATTTCATCACAGTTAGAAAGTAATTCTAACAGTCAGTTAACTGAGGAAAGTTCAAATGAACAGGATTCAGATTCTTTGTCAGCTCAAGGAAATGACCAAGAAAATTTTCACAAGACAGATGATGCAAATACTAAAAGTTCAGAAACTGTACATGTTGGACATTCGCGTAATCGGAAACCTCCCGTATGGATGAAAGATTATGACGTTTCCTTTACGGACGACGATGATTCTTTAATCTAATGCCTTTGCCAGGAGAACCTCAAACGGTTGAAGAAGCTTTAAACAGTACTAATGGTAATGATTGGCAAAAAGCTATGGAACAAGAATTTAATTCATTAAATGAACATAATGTTTGGGAGTTACTAGATCGCCCCAAAAATAAAAATATAATAAAAAGTAAATGGGTATTTAAAATAAAAAATAAGAACGGTATAGAAAGATATAAAGCCCGACTTGTTGCTAGAGGTTTCAGTCAAAAATATGGTTTGGATTTTAAAGGTACATTCGCTCCTGTAGTGAGACATTCATCGATTAGATTTTTATTTGCTTTAGTTAATCAGAATGATATGGATATTGATCACATAGATATTAAAACTGCATTTTTGAATGGTGAGCTTACGGAAACCATTTATATGGAACAGCCTGAATGTTTTGAAATTGGTAGCACCAATAATGTTTGTAAATTAAAAAGAAGTATTTATGGCTTGAAACAAGCTAGTGGATCATGGAATCAAAGAATACATAATAAATTGACTTCTATTGGCTTTATTCAGTCTCAATGTGAACCTTGTGTGTACATTAAAAGAAATGAACAAAAATTAGTAATTACTGCATTGTATGTTGATGATTTCTTTGTATTTAGTAACTGCCCAGAAGAAAAAGATAAACTAATTGAAGCATTGGATAAAGAATTTAATATAAAATTTTTAGGTCCCGGTACTTATTGTTTAGGAATGAAGGTCGTACGTGATAGACAAAAGGGCATATTAAGTCTCAATCAGAGCGAGTATGCACAAAGATTGTTAGAACATTTTGGAATATCGACCGCTAAACATGTAGGTACTCCCATGGTATTGAATGAAAAACTTAAAAACCAGAGCTTGAAAGCTGTGATGTCAATTTGCCATACCAACAATTAATAGGAGGGCTTATGCATTTGGCTGTGTGCACACGTCCGGATTTGGCTTTTGCAGTCAGCTATTTAAGTCAGTTTAATGATTTTCACGGTAACACACATTGGACAGCCGCAAGAGTTCTGCGCTATATTTCTGGAACTATTAATCATGGTCTTGTTTTTAGCAAAACTGAAAAAGATATTGAAGCCTTTGTTGATGCAGATTGGGCTCAGGATATTGTCGATAGAAAATCCTATACAGGATATGTTATCAAGTATGGAAATTGTGCTGTTTTCTGGAAAGCTAGGAAACAAAAGACTGTTGCTCTTTCTAGCACTGAGGCTGAATACTTAGCTCTAAGTGATGCTGGAAAGGAAATCTATTTTATTAGAAATTTAACAAATGAACTTATTGGAAGGGAGCCAACCATAACAGTACATAATGATAACCAAAATGCAATTAAAATTGTCCGTAATCAGCAACATCATATAAAAGAACGAAACATATTGAGACTAGACATCATTTTCTTAGACAAGCTGTAGCAGATGGTGTTATGAAAATTGTATATCAACCAACGAATGTAATGGTAGCAGATATTATGACGAAGGCTTTACCTAAGGAGAAACATAATGTGTGCTTAATTAGAAAACTACTTTCACTATTCGCAGACGCGCGTTTCGCGGTCATACCGCTCATCAGTGCGACTGTGCGAAGTAGTTTTCATTTCTATAGAAGCTCTATATAATCCCGGGTGTTAGATGTTCGTACGAATCAAATAGCTGCAAAAATGCGCAATTAGTACATTATGCCCGAATTTCGTAATTGAACTCTCATATGTACGAATATCTAACAGAAACATAATGTGTTCTTAAATGATTTAGGTGTAAAAACATGTAAAGATATTTGATTACGTGGGGGTGTTGAGAGTTTCAGCTATCTATAATAATCAAATATCTGTTAGGTCGATAATGTAGTATTTCTTGTTGTACATGTAGATACCTATATTGTTAGCAATATACAATGGCGGTGATGTATATGTAATACGTGTTTTTATTTTAAGTTGTAATAAAACTTCCACTTGCTCTTATTAGTTTTTTCCTTAAAACTAAAGAAAAACTTTAATATTATTTATGTTTCTCACCGTTTAAACCTTCCCTAAACTTCCACAAATATTTCAAGATCAAAATTAGCCAAATCGGTCCAGCCATTCTCAAGTTTTAGCGAGACAAACGAACAGCAATTGATTTTTATATATATAGATGTCTATTCTATTTATTTATGTTGTCTATTTCATTGAATTCATTGCTCCAGACTAATTAAATTTCTATGTTAATATTTACATAAGTGAGCCTGTGTATTTGCACATCTGCGTATCAATAGGGAGAGGTACGGCCAGAAACGCCGCCAGGACCAAGAGATTGCCCCAGCCAAACTCGTGAGTCGCTGCATTTGTTGCACTGGGCTAACTGAGCTAGTCGTTCGTAGCGACGCCCTCCGTCGAACGATATAGCGCAGCTATTACAACAGGCTGCAGTCATGGGTGGCAATTCCCTCTGGATCCGTTAATGAACGAGATGCGAATGCAATTGGCCTTTCCTGACCATCAATTATATGAGATAGAAATGCTGCAATACCTGTGGGATTAGCACCACAAGCAAGTTGCACCTGCAACTCGGGGTTGAACGGCATGACGACTCGATCACTTACGATTTCTTGTTTCAGTTTGATAAACGCCGTTTCGCATTCTGATGTCCATTTGAAAACAACGTTGTTTCTCAGCATCTGTCGCATTGGTGCAGTAATTAGAGAGGCACCAGGAAGGAATCCATTAAAAACGTTATGAATAGTAGAAAAGACTTTATTTCTTCTCTTGATTTTGGTCTTGACATTTCTGCTACAGCTTTGGTTTCTCCGGGAATTTCAATATTTTGTAAAATTTAGCGATGGGTCTTTGAAATTCGATTCGTTTCTGAAAAATAAATATTTAGGGCGATTCAAATGTAAAACATATTTTCTCAAGTGGGCAAGGTAAGCGATCAAGTTCGTTTTACACTATTCTTTTGTTGGTCCGTGAACAATTATATCATCAAAATACTTTTTTATTTTTGGTACATTCCGCAGGAAGCATGCCCCGAGTGAATTCAGCTCTTCTTCGACTCTACTAAAAAGTGCATATGGTATCTCCCTTTCTTTTAAGAAAATCGGTTTCGCTTTTTCTCGAAGTATCAAGGAAACCTTTAAATTTCCAAAATAACCAATCTTTTCTTCGAAAGTATCTGAAAACTGTGTAATGATTTTGTAAGTTTCATTAATACTACAATACTTCTAATATACTTATTAAGTATTGAAGTTTAACACTGCAAATTTGTCTAACAGCAAAAGACGAGTATCCGGAACCTGTATCTAATTCGAACTTGATTGATTTTTCTTTGACATTTACCTAGACAAAATATTGTTCGAAATCTTTGTCTGCGCGTTGATTTTAATAGATATCGATAACTTGAGAAAGCCCATATTCTTTTACAACTGTTTTTTCCTCTATGAAATTGGCATCCTGTGTGTGATTTGATTTCCGGTCAAGTAAAGACCGTATATACTTAGAAACCTGCCCCGTTTTCTTGCAATCAGAACATTTGAGGTTTAATTTGATGCCTTTGATAGTCTGTCACCAAGTGATTGTTTCTATCGCATCCCAAACATACTCCATCAATACTTAATTTTGCGTAATCGATTTTTGATTCCCATTTCTTTGAACTTGCTTTATTTTGGGATGCGTTGCGTCGGTTACTGGTGCCGATCACTCTTTTTGTTGCTTGTACAATCTTCGGGGGCGAATTCCTTGTGATTGCCGAGAGATGCTTTGTGCTGGTGATCATCGTGCGTCGGGGTGTAGATTCGGTTCGACACGAGCGATGCCGGGATCCGGTCCTTCGATCGGTCAACGGACGGATCCAGGGGGTGGTCACAAGATAGGACGAACTTGATACATTGTTGCATTACCTCAGTGCGTATGAGATGGCGCTATGGTAGCAATGCAGATGTGTATTTTCTGTATTATCAGTAGGTAAACAATTACGATTGTTTACGATCATAGATAATAATACAAGATCGCTTCTGACTTTCGTTGTGTTCACACGTGTTTGATAAAATTTTCGTTTAGAGATCTTTACCGTCAATTGTTTTCACTTGTTATTTTTGTTTGTCCGTATTTGTAGTGTTATTTCCAGTGTTTAAAATATTACAGATTGACAGTCGCAGACACTTTAGTATTTAGTTTAAGTTAGTTGGGTTAGTTGTTTACATTAATTTATCGCTTTATAAGGTAAGGGTCTCTGAAACATGTGCTAAAATTACGTAACGTCTTATTGAATTTTAGAACAATATTTTTTTGTTTCTCGCCGACCCTTAGGTCAAATAATTATTTTGTATTATGTTTATATGCAGTTCTCTTTTGTTTATGTTTTAAATACTGACTAACTAGTGTCAGTGCTCTCCGAAGTTGTTCTACTATGTATTAATGTAATGAAATAAACAAATTACTTTTATAAAGATATATCTTGTTTTTTTTTATTTTACTCTTGCTTTACAACAGTGAATAAATAAAATATTTTTGCATTATCTGTACTAAGTGCTTAATAGTGCTCGTTATAATTGGGGAATTAAAGATCTCGAGATATTTTAATAACAACATTATTCGTCATATGTTAAACAATACCAGTTTTGGGTACTTTATCTTTTAAAGTTGTCTATTTGAGACAATAATCAGACAACTATTGAAGAAGCCTTAGTTATCCAAAACAAATTTGGTTTAAAATAGTATTGATAGGTAATGGAGTTATTACAATTTTCATGAGACCTTTAATTCGTTGAAATCTACAACAAAGATATTAAATATTCGCTCCCATTGCATATATTCCAATTTTAGTTCCTCAGTGGGCAAAATATGCAGCAAATTATAGTACTAAAATAGTGCGTCACGAAATATCGTGACGCTTCTATCTTGTATTATTATCTATGGACGGATGGCTCGCGGTCGGTTGGACGGTACGTGGCTTGGTTACCTGCTTTTTAGCTAGGGATTTCGATATCTGTAGAGAAACAGACTCGAACGCGCGAGAGAACGCGAAATTAATGTTTGATCGATTGCATCGATTAATAGAATTAGTAATAGCGGGTTGTTGAGGGCGTCGTTGACGAAATTCCGTAGGCTGCTGCTGCTGCGTGTATGTTTCCTGTAAGAATTGAATTTTGTTACGATTTATTTTACCGATACCTAAGCAACCTAGCATTAAATCTTCGTGCAGTTTCGGAGCGATAACAATAATTCACTTTCAATAATTCACCTCGAATTTGAATACGCGCGATTCCGGTACCTGTTATCTCCATACTAGCAGACTCGTCACCTAGAAGTGCTGAGCTAGTCGTTCGGAATGTTACGTATTGCACCTGCGATGGTTTGGCAAAATTGTGTGTTGCTGCTGTATCTAAAAGTGAGGTGATAGAATGTCCTTTGACTTCGGTAGCTATATGTGGTGCTGTAGTTGCGAGATTAGAAGAAACATAATTTAAAATATGATTACGTTGTCTTCTAGCGTGAATAACGGGGCAATCGCTATGCCAATGTCGTTGGGGATAATGGTGGCATGGCGGCGCTTCTTTGTTCACACGATCATCTGTGATGTGTTGCTTCAACCGAGGTACTGAATATGGCTTACGTGAAATATGTGCATATATTTCGGCGGGATCTCCATGTACGAAGTTATGAATATCCATGAGTGATAACATTAACTCTTTAGTTGAATTAATAGGATGTGGTCCTACCCTGACTCTGTATTGCACGTGTGGCTGTCGACGAATTAATTTGACAATTTCGTCGTCACTCCAATCTGGGTGTAAACGATTGCACAATCGCTTTTTCTTTAACAGGAACGGCACTGCGCGTTCCATTTCCTGGTGATATTCGCCGTATAATATCGCACGCAATTTATCAAATCGTGCTCCCGAATTATAACGCTGCAGGAAGAGCTCATTAAAACAATCAAAAGAATCTACCTGTCTGTCGAATTGTTAAAACCAAATTGCAGCTTTTCTGTCCTGATACGCGATCGTCGATGGTAGCATTTGGCGATAATGTTGCTGATTCTAAATGTGTTTTCAGCTCTTTCAAAAACTCCTCTGGTTCTTGAAATACATCAGCGCTAAAAATGTCCGGTTTTGGAGGTTTCGCTGGTGTTTGAAGTAAGCCGGCCAACCATCCCACATTATCCGGTCCAAACCTTCCCACACCATCCGGCTCAAACCACCCGACCTAAACCCATCCCATACCATCCGATCCAAAACCACCCCACACCATACGGCCCAAATCACCCCACATCACCCGACCCAAACCAACACAGCCCGGCTCAAACCACCCCACATCATCCGACACAAACCCATCCCACACCAACCGGCCCAAACCCATCCCACACCAACCGGCCCAAACCACCCCACACCATCCGGTCTAAACCATCCCACACCAGCCAACCCAAACCAATACCACATCACCCGACCCAAACTAACACAGCCCGGCCCAAACCACCCCACACCATCCGGTCTAAACCATCCCACACCAGCCAACCCAAACCAATACCACATCACCCGACCCAAACTAACACAGCCCGGCCCAAACCACCCCACATCATCCGGCCGAAACCACCTCACATCATCCGGCCCAAGCCACCCCACATCATCCGGCTCAAACCATACCACACCATCCGGCCCAAACCCATCCCACACCAACCGGCCCAAACCACCCCACACCATCAGGTCTAAACCCCCGATCCAAAACCATTCCACACCATCCGGGCCAAACCACCAGGCCCACTCCATCTGGTCCAAACCCAGCCCGCACCATCCGGCCAAAAACCAGCCCACACCATCCGGTCCAAACCACCCCACACCACCTGGCCCAAACCACCCCGCACCATTCGGCCTAAACCATCCGACCCAAAACCATCCCACACGACCCGACCCAAACCGACACAGCCCAGCCTAAATCAGCCCATACTATCCGGCCTAAACCACTCGACCCAAACCCCTCCCACACCATCCGGCCCTAACCACTCAACCCAAATCAACACAACTCGACCAAAAACCATTCCACACCATCCGACCAACACCACCCGACTCGAACCAGTACAACTCGACCCAAAACCATCCCACACAGTCTACCTGACCAGAACCACCCACCCTCATGCTAAACTATATTAAGGTGATTAAATCTTACCGATCTGGAACGGCAACCATGAAGATTCTGCCCGTACCTCGTTTGTAGCATCCAAAAACACATTGCCCCTCTACAAAATGTCCACGATGATACTTTCTTTTTCCAAATTTGGACTCGTCAATCTCCACGATTTTAGCTGGCCCCCAAACTTCTTTCTATGTAGTACATACGCATCTAAAACAACCTCGCCGCAAAAGACGCCCAATCTACCGCGGTATTGCTTGGGATACGTAGTTCATCGCAAATGAAAGTTACGGGGCTGTTGCCAACCCAAAGATGGACGAGTCCTAAAATTTAGAAAATAAAAAGTTTTGACTTAAAAAAAATGTCCCTGCCCTAAATTCAGACGCACCCCCGCACCGCTCCTTTTTTAAAACAATTTAATTTTGATGATTGGCATCGCCATTTAAGTCCATCACACCTAGTACAAAAAAATCCTAAATATAAAGTATACAACAAATGCACATAATACTCACCGATTTCCTTCCGCCCTTAATTTCAGTGGTGATCCACAACGAGGGCACATGCAGCTACCCTCGTTGGGGATTAATCTCCACTGCATTAGTTGGCGACCCATTTCAATTTTATCTCCATTACATAATTTGTGTAAATCAGTTAAATTGATTTGTGCCATTGTAAACGCAATGGCAATGACAATAAGAACAAACAAAACTGCATTTTTATTTAAGTTGCTACTGGTTGCTAGCATTCGTCGATATCTACAATTTTACTTGAACTTCCTAATTTTTCTTTATGTATGATACACGCATCCAAAACAACCTCCCGAAAAAGACAAATATGAAAAGAAAAATCATAAGAATACGGAAGTTCGTGCATCAATCAATTTTTCCGTATATGGCAATTATTCGTTTAACGAACGTTTAACTTGAATAATAGACCGCTTCGAAGAAGAATAAAAAGAATTATATAAATATACATCTATTTAAGTTGGTACTGGTTGCTACCAGTCAAATGTCATTTAGAAAGTCATGCATTTTAACATCTCAGAAAAAGTGAAAGTGTTGGTAAATTACTGAAAATTATATTAATATTTGAACGTATATTTATAAAAAAGGATAAAAGTTATTATAAATGTATTACAAATTCTATTTATATGATTAAATACATAATAAAACTCCATCTGAATGTAACGTAAACACTTCAAGGGAAGACCGTTTTTCTTAAATTGTGACTCTGGGAAGCATCTCTCACAAAACTTTTATTTAGATAATTTATCACCCTTTAGGTCACCTTTACGGTGCTATAGTTTCTTTTGCGAAAATCGAATGCGTCTTGTCCTCATATTTAGCCAATTTATCACCTTTTAGGTCACCTTTACGGTGCTATAATTCTTTTTTGCGAAAATCGAATGTGTCGCGTCCTCATATTTAGCCCAAGACTTTCACACAATTCGCTTCTCCAAAATTTGATATGGAAAAACTGGAAATTCAATCTCTATAACTTTAGTAATCAATAATGAATCATATATAACCTGTTGGTTGTTTTGGTTGATTTGAGTATCCAATCGTTGTTTACCTCGTCGCCAATTTGTTATGTTTTTGATTGTTGTTTAATGTGGCTCGATATGCCAGGGTAGGTTGATGTAGGAATAAGAACACTGGACGACCAACTTGTGTCGTGTATTCTTAAACTTGAAGAGTGTATATTTCGTTATATATATATATATATATACGTATATATATATATATATATATATATATATATATGTATATATCAAGGTAGCATAATTCATGGAAAAATACAATAGGTATGCCGTTAAGGATTCGAACATGCGTTCGACGTTCGCATATTATCCAATGCGCGTCATCAAGGTGTCATTTTGAATTATTTACAGCTGTTGCTACACCGTGTTAGTATTGTTTGCTGAAGATATTTATGTTAATTTATTATTACCCATCCTTTGGGACATTTAATAAATTAGTGAACATTGTGCCCAACATTTCTTTGTAAGAAGCTAAATTATAACGTCCTATTTCGGATAACAATGCTACAGTTTCACGTTTTTCTTTTAATTCTGTTAATATATTGATTATTAACTCTTTTGTTATGCAAGATATCAAACCTGAAATTTCTATTATTTTGGCAAAACAATATTTAAATAAAAGGGTAAAATCATAAGTATTTTTTAAATAATGATTTTGGTACAATTACCGCTGTAACAAAATGAGCAGACACATATAACACATGCAAATAAGAACAATTGTTTGTTTATACATAGTTATATTTCACTGACAAAGGTTGTACGAAAACATGAATTATATACAGTGTGTCTTCATTTTTTGTGGTCGAAGGGAAAAATGTTTTCTCAAATACTGATCACCTACATTCTTAGTACAGGTTTAATAAAATTATAATACAAAATTTACTTGGCGGTGGACACAAAGACATGATTTTGAGAGGAAACAAATTCATAATCGTCCCAGTTTACTGTTGACAGTAAATAATTTCAATAATTTGTTCACTTTCAGTTGCTTTTGTATTGTTTTTTATTGCGATCACCGTTATTGCTTTAATTGCTATTTCTGTTGTTGTTGCAAATACTTTGGTAGCTATCAAATATGGATTTCCCCTTTCATGAACAGAGAGACGTGCTATTAGTTCTTGGATACTGTCAAGGTAACTGCCGCGAAAGTGTAGAGCGTGTATCAAGAGAGGTGTCCAAACCGGACAATTCCAAATCACAAAATTTTTGCCCGAATCGAAATACGTCTTCGAGAAACAGGAATGTTGAAGCCAGTCAGAATTAACGCTGGAAAATCTCGACAAGCCCGAGCACCCATTGCGGAAGAAACTGTTCTTCAAATGATTTATAACAATCCTGAGACTAGTACCAGAACATTGCAACGATAGATTGGGATTTCAAAAAGCACTGTAAGACAGATTCTTAGCGATCAATTAATTCGTCCATTCCACATCCAACTAATCCAAGAGTTATTACCACTTGATCAGGGTTCACGTTTAAATTTTTCACAAATTGTTCGGGAGCGCTGAGTAGTCGACAACGGATTCCATACTAATATCTTACTGATGAGTCTTGTTTTACACGTCGTGGCATGACGAACCTACACAATGAGCATATTTATGCAGATGAAAATTCACATGCTATTAAAGGTAGATATCAATGAGAATTTAAAATTAATGTCTGGGTCGGAATTCTTGACAATCTTTTGGTTGGGCGGTTCCGATTGCCTGATTGTTTAAATGACGCTAATTACATTCGTTTCCTTCAAGAAATTTTGCCAGAAGACTTGTCCCTTAATTTGCGTCGAAACGTGCCGTAAGAGAATATCTTAATGAACAATTTGCTGGTAGATGGATTGGTAGGGGACAAGAAGCACCCATTCAATGGCCTCCGCGGTCTTCAGATTTAAATCCTTGCGACTTCTTCATCTGGGGAGCGTTAAAAGCACAAGTGTACCAAGTTCAAATTAATAATTCCGAACAACTGTGGGACAGAATTCAAAATGCTGTAAACGCACTAGGAGATAACGACGATGTTTTAAGAAGGGTGCATTTCAATTTTTTACGCCGAATTGACCTCTGCATTAACGAAGATGGAGGTCACATTGAACACCTGTTGTAACAAAAGTTTTGTCTTTGTGTCCACCGCCAAGTAAATTTTATATTATAGTTTTAATAAACTTGTACTAAGAATGTAGATGATCAGTATTTGAGAAAATATTTTTTCCTTCGAAACTATGCGAAATACGGAGTTTTTATAAGAGTCAAGAAATGAAGATGATGCCTTCCCGCTAAAAGAAGGCTTAGAACCGTATAACCACCCCTAAGAAATAATTTAAAAACATTATCAGGGGGTGAGGGTGGTTTCACCCTTCTACAATTTCCTTTCGGTTTCTTTGATTACTGAAAGTAGGGTAATCCTCTAAAATGTACTTTTTCCAAATTTCATTAAATTTGTTTCGCGGATTTCTGAACAGCGTACAAAAACGCGATTTTTTAATTAAACTTTGAACTCTTCTCACGGACAAACGATACATTTTGGTATATATATAAATTGCGTCCATTCGACTTATTTTGACCTCTACAATACGTGGTAGCTCTATGTCCCAGCAATTCTGGGACAGGCTGTATAAATATGTATACTTGTATATACATGGTTAGTTAAAAGTATAGAGACGGCGTTTTATTAGCGTTAATATTCATTTTAGGAAATTATATTCAATACAAAAGTTTTTTATGAAATTTCTATCTACGTTTTAGAACGCTTTAAGTTTTTTCTTCAATTATTTTTGAGTTACGCTTGTCCGCGCAATTTTTTAAATGGCAAATTGTTAATTTTGCTCTAGAGAATTTTTCTCTTTACAACAGTACTTTTTTAAAATTTATGTAATAACATTTATTTAGTATTTATTATATGTTAGGTACATATAACAAAGAGAAGGTAAGGTAATCGGATTTTTGTAATTTTTGATATTTATGGTACGTGTAGTTTGGGCCTTAAATAAGAATATTTCGGAATAGTTCGACGCATTGTACATAAATCGCCGAGATAATCGATTTTGAAGTTTCAGTTGCCAGCTAAATCCACTAGATATGATACATTTTTCAATTGGACGCGTGGCCTAGTCGGTAGCGTTCTAGTCCGGTACTCACGAGTTCGCTGCGCTGTTTCGAGTCTTTTTACGCGACATTTTTTCTCCCTTCAAAACGCACCATATGTTTTTTTCATTCTTCTCATCTTCAAAATTATGAACAAACGAAATATTATAATAACTATACGCAGGAATATTCTATTTATTGCTGTTAATATTAGTAATGGCGAGTTTAAGTGAATGTGAAAGAATTGAAATACTTATGATGCTAGGTTGTGGAGACAGACGTAGAAGTTTACAAGACGTGTGTAATTTATTTAATAATATGTATCCAAATGGAAATCCAGCTTCTAAATCCGTTCTTGGTAAAACTTTAAAACGCTTTGAACAAACGCTTAGCGTTAAAGATTTGCCAAGGGGTGGTAGACCTGGTTGACGGAAGATGATTTTGATAGGAGACTTCAAATTTGTTTTCGTAGAACTACCGAAAACTGAGGAATCGGCGAAAATCTTCGCGATTAAAAACATTTGCGGGCTCGAAATTACCGTCGAGTCCAAAAACGTCTCCAAGGCCTTCGCCACGTAGTGTCATCGCTGCCAGCTATACGGGCACGGACAGAGAAACTGCCACGCCAGGCTTCGCTGCGTACAGTGCGCCGGCGATCATCCCTCATCGGCTTGCACAAAACCGATGAAAGATTTGGTCACTTGCGCCCTATGTGGCGGCGCTCACCCGGCTAACTACAAGGGGTACCCAAATGCGCCGCACAACAAGCCCGTCACCGCCGATTCAAAGGCGAAGAACACCGCCACCACCGCCCAAAAAGCACCGGCCAAGAAAGCGGAAAAGACAGCTAAGTCTGTTTCTTCCGTGGCCGAGCTTCAGCCAGGGTCCTCCAATGCTCCGGGAAAATCTACCTCCGGTCCCTCCAAAACCATCCCCGGTTTCTCCAAGACCATCCCCGGTTTCTCCAAGACCACCTCCGGCTCCTCCAAAACCACCCCCGTTCTTCTAAAACTACCCCCACCATCCCCTTCTCCGAAAAGGTGAAGAGCGTCCCTGTCGCCACTCCGGCGAAAAACGCCGACAAACTCAAAAAGGGAAAAACCCACCACCTTCCCCGCCCAAAAGAACGCAGGTTCCGGCGAAAAGTGCCGTTGCTTGCCTCTTCAGGGGGCCACCGTCGTGGCCCGAGACCTGAACGCGAAACATCCGTCGTGGAACTCGCTCCTCCGGACGAGCACGAGCTCATGATCGCGGGCCCACTCGAGCCCACCATCTACCTGGTCAACGGTAGGCCGAATGTCCTCGACATCGCCGTGATGAAAAACGTCACCATGGCTTTCCAAGTCACCACCCTTAACGAGCCGTGCAAGGCGATGGGATAACTTCATGGAGGAAGCTTCAGAATCCTCCAGCCAATTCTGGAAAACCAATTCAGGATCGCCAGAACCAAGAGATCCCCCATGCCACCCCTTCACGCTGCCCAAGGAATGGTCTTCACCTTGGAGGACAAGGCCGAAACCTTCGCAGACTCCCTGGAGTTGCAGTGTAGCCCAAACTGCGAGAACGCGGACGTCGACAATATTAGTCGCGTCCACGGTAGGATAAGGCGCCTGCTCTCCGGGGAGGATCACGACTACATCCCTCCCACTTCGCCCGAGGAAGTAAGGGACATTCTCAAGGACCTTCGGCTGTATGTGTGCTGTGTGCGGCCGTGTGCCGCCCGTCGTTTTGCGGGAAAAATTAAAGTGGAGTTCGCTCCGAACCGAAATATTACGGCGAGGTATCCGAATCAACAAGTCGGTGAATACCAACATCGGCATTCGGATTCTACCCACTACCCCAAACGATTACCGCACACTGGTAAGTGCTCTATCGACACTAAACTACCAGTTCCACTCATACGCTCTCCCGGAAGCGAAACCGTTTAAAGTCGTACTCCGAGGCGTGGGAGAATTCCTCTCCGAGGAAGACGTCGCCGAGGATCTCCGGCAGCAGAGATTCGAATCCTGAAACGCATGGCGGAGGGTCCAAACCGCATTCCGATCCCTCTTATTTTCGTAGAACTACCGAAAACTGAGGAATCAGCGAAAAAAGGTAAATGTTGTGTATTTACTGTATTTTGTAATAAACTCAGGAGCCGTCAACTTCAACCATGCATATATTTCTGTTTATATAAACAACTGCTCACTTGTTTCCTACATATTCCTGGATATACATATTTAGTATGACAATTATAGTGAAATATGTAACAGTAAACCAGCAAGGATAATTTGAAGAGGCATCCGTGTCTGAGCAAGAAGTCGTACACGTGCTCCGTATGCCAAGAGACATTCACCAGACAAGACAATCTGTCTCGACATATGAAAAATATTTACAATGTCAAACCCGCAGTCAAGAAACGAGAGGTTTCTGTTGAAACACAGCAGGCTAATAAGAGACAGAAGGCCATACCGTCCACCAGCAATCCGGAACAAGTTTTCCAATGCTGGGGTCAAACCTTCCCGACGGCCGCATTACACAATGGCCACCTTCGATCCCAGGCGCATCTAGCGAACAACGCTACGATGTTGGAAGAAGGAGTTTTCATCTTGAAAACAAGCATGAAGACTAACATAAGGAAATACAAAGTCGTAGGGACCGTCAACGTAGACATCCCAACATTACTGTTCAACCTGAAGCAGAAAATCTGCAGGCTGGTGGACGACAATATAAGGAGATTGAACCAAGGAGTGAAATTGCAGTTGGAACTATTCGCCTGGTACACGAAGAACTGCGGGGAGGAGCAAGTGACTGATCTAAAACCTTTTAATACCAAATACGTGGTGGTAACCGTCCGCCGATCTTAATAACCTCTACGATGAGCTCACCAGCAAAATTAAAACTAAGGTCGACGAGTTTCAGAGACTCGGGATGGACGCTAGGATCAGTATCGCATATAGAAGTTAACGTTAATACCTATAAACCACTAGGAGGATCGTCCTACATAGAACTCCTGAACTCCGAAAGAAATAGTGAATAAAAAGGCATGCATCAATATCCAAAACAACCAACCAAACTGCCGCCCTTCGGCCAGCAAATATAAATAAGGTTAGAACGGCGAGTTACCCGCACTATTCTACCGTCCTGAACTTGGAAGGCGTTGAATTCCCGGCGAAGTTAAAGCATATACCACGCATCGAGATACAGAACAACATCTCCTTAAATGTATACGGTCTCGAATTCAATGGTGAGATGAAAGTGTATGAAATCGTGGGCCCGCTGTATCTAACCAAGACGAAACGAGACACGCACGTCAATCTGCTGCTGGTGGAAGAAGCACAGAAGGCCCACTATGTGCTGATAACAGATATGTCGCGATTAGTATCGGCGTCGTTATCCCGCATAGGACATAAAAACTATCTCTGCGACGGTTGCCTCAACTACTTCACAACCAACGATGCTCTGAGAAGGCATACCGAAGGCGAGTGTAATCAGGTCCTCACCGTCATGCCAATAACAGAGGATAAAAGGAATAGGATGGGCGAGATGGTACCGCAAAACATCCTGAAATTCGTGAATTATGACCGGAAAATGGCGCTACCTTTCGTCGTATACGCCGACTTCGAGAGTTTGTTGAAGCCTATTGTAGTATGGTAATACTCCATTAGTAAAATTACCAATAAAAAGATGTAAATTTTATAGAAAGCATTCTTTAAGAAATAGAAAAGCGTTGTAAATATATACCACACACATACACTTGAAACATTTCAAAATCTAGAATTCCAAATTACTATAACGACGTGCCGAAAAGAAATGAAGTTTGTTTATAAACGATGGAATGGGATGGTTGACGGAAAAAGTCAGATAAAAAGTTATATAAAATACCAGGGTTGAAAAGAAGCAGACCATATCAAAAGAAGTTGTTGTTTACAAACGACGAACAGACCAAAGTAAAGAGAAGTACAATAAAAGGAAAAGACCAACGAAAAGAAGTGAAGAAAGAATTCAAGACAAAGAGAGAAGTTAATAATTAGAAAACAAATTACACTTATACACACATTAGATAATATATTTTGATTATATTGTTCATTATTTTGTTAATATAATACTAAAATTTTATAAATAATTATTCGTAATAATTTTTGCTTTCTATACAATTAAGTAAAATTCGTACTACACTATGCAGACCTGCCAACCCGAACCGCAAGCGTCATACACGAGTAAAACATACTTATGTACATCAGGCGTATAGCTTCGCGTACAACATAGTATGCTCATTTGACTCAAGATACAATAAGTTGGTGAGCTACGCCGGGTTGGATTGCCCCGATGCATTTATACGACGGCTATCTGAGGATATTAAAAAATTGTATGACGAACACCTAAAGTTTCCCAAACCCATGAATCGCCTTACCAATACCGAGATGAAGGTATACGCCGAAGCCGTAAAATGTCACATATGCGGCAGAGATCTAAATGATGACAAAGTGGGCGATCACTGCCATTTGACCGGTCGATTCCGAGGTGCGGCACACTCCTGCTGCAACCTAAACTATAAAATCGGTACCGTGGTACCGAGCTTCTTACACAATTTAAGTGGGTATGATAGTCATCTACTCATACGTCAGCTGGCAGATTACAGTGAAGAAATCGATGTCATACCCCATAATACAGAAAAATATATCGAAGATCGAGGTGGATCGATACATGGATAAGGCCGGTTTATCTAGAACTGTAAATATTAAAATGAGGTTTGTGGACTCGCTTAGATTCATGGCGTCATCCATAGAAAAGCTCGCAGAAAATCTCGCCGAAGATCAGTTTGAGCACGTGAGAACGCATTTTGAGGACGATGAGCAGTTCAGGTTAGTGATTAGGAAAGGTATATTCCCGTATCACTAGCTACGATACGCTGAGCAAACCAGAATTACCGCCCCAACATAGCTTTCGCAACAGTTTGACGGGGAGAGACATCACCAATCAGGAATACGAGCATGTCATAAACTGTTACGTTTCTTTTTGGTTCCCTGTATATTTGCGTTGAGCGAGCTTGTTTGTTTGACGCTAGAATATAGCAATCGAACGATTTTCTTCTTCCGAATTTTTCGTAACGCACATGCGTGAGATTCTCTACGCCGCTTATCGGGGTATCGTAGGTAAAGCGGGCAGTTGATAAGATCATCTCTTAAGGTTCGGCGAGTAAGAAGGTGAGCGTCGACAAGACTTGTATTATCTTGGGTTGTAGTTACGTCGTTTTGGCGGATCCGCA
Source organism: Chrysina gloriosa (assembly GCA_038088585.1). Taxonomy (NCBI): domain Eukaryota; kingdom Metazoa; phylum Arthropoda; class Insecta; order Coleoptera; family Scarabaeidae; genus Chrysina; species Chrysina gloriosa. The sequence goes on from CM076089.1 coordinate 31,575,449, forward strand.
AGTCGACGTCGACCATTGCAAAGGACTATTGTTGGAGTTTGGTTCGTTGAAGTGTTTTGGAAGCTCTGTCGTTTCGTTTTACGCATGGTTGCGGATTTAAACCTTTCTTCCACGTCCGACCGATATCTTGGTTTGAACTCATGTTGAACGCATGGTAAAGTACTAGTTCGATTTGCATTTTCATTTACTTAGTTTTGTGTTTCTTTTCCATTTTAGAGTGTTCTGGGTACAGGTAAGAGTTTTTTTTTCCATTTACGTCAAGAATTTTCTGGGTACAGTTACGTCGATATAATTGGGTTATCCAGTAGAGTGGTTGATTCCTGGAGCATCCCCTGTTTCTTTTGTTACCTCCTGACGAAGGCGAAAATTCTCTTTTCCCACCGGAAACACGAGGTGCCGCCATCTTGATACAGCGGGCCATGCGCGGAATTGAACCTGGAGCTCAGGAATTCTGGGAACCTCTTACGTACCTTTAGAGTGGAAACAAGTCAGTACGAATCCAGTTTATTTCTTTATAAATTTTCTTAGTAGTGTGTACCAAGCGAAACATTTGCGCCAATCTTTAGTTTCTGCGTAGAATCAAGTGACACCCCCATTTGGTGTAAATTTCTTGTATATTACATTAACGAGTTAATTTTTTTATGTTTGTTCTTCGAAACCAACATATTTAGATTCTTTCTTTTTCGTTGTAAAGACCCGAAGTCTGTCTGCGCCTCATTATTCTATTTTTTTTATTATTGTAACTTCTCTTTTGGGAACGTTATCGCGTGCGGTCGCGTGGTACCATTCGTCCGGCGTATTAGTAAATACAAGGGCGTTTTTGCCAAATCATATACGTCAAACTGGACTGCGGAGCTATTCAAAGTCGTTAAGGTGAAGGCGGGTAACCCCAACAGATACTTAATCGAAGACGTAAGCGGAACACCCATTCTGGGTCGCTTCAACGAACAGGAACTGCAAAGAGCCAAATATGACAACGTATACCTCGTTGAAAATGTTTTACGTAGAAACAGAGATCGAATTTACGTTAAGTGGCTGGAATTCGACAACTCTCACAACAGCTGGATAAACAATGGTAGCGTGCTGTAGTAATACTTACGCTGTTCTTATTCATTAGTATATTCACATTATTTTAGTACTGTGCACATATTGTAAATATTACTTATTCTAGAAATAAAATTCATAATGCTTCTAAGAACGTGTTTTATTCAATACAATATAGTTATAGCTTCTGTGTAGTTTAATTGAGTGCTAGTTTCCAGTGCGTATGAGTGTAGAAATATCCGAAAATCAATGATCAAATTGGTGCTGCTCATAGTTCTTCGTATTTTGTCTAATATCTCTTTCATTGCTGATGAAAATCTTTTGTGATGCAATAAAGATTCACTTGATAGCGTAATCGTTTTAATCCATTTGAGCCCCGCCCCGTCAGGAATGCTGCGATCTGATTGGGGCTCAGGTTATTATTGACTCGAACAAAGAAAATTCTCGTCTAAACCTGTTTATGACGTAATGGTATTGCGTAATATTACGTAATATATAGGAATGATCCGCAACAATCGGCACGTTGGCAATAGTGGCTCTCATGCGATCACCCAAGTCAAACAATGTCGACCGCGGTCAGTACTTGGTTGGTGTGCCGTATATGTATTCAAAAATGCAACAGTCATAGCACGTTGACTACAGCCGTTATCGTCCTTTCACCGAAGTCAAACAACGCCGGGTGCGGTCAGTACATGGATGGTGTAGCGTCGGAACCGGTTTGCGACATCTTGGTATTACGTAATCTTTTAACTTTACAAACCTACCGGCCAGCGCCTCCTGATCCTCCATCTTCTGGTTATAAGCTTAATTTCCTAATTAGGCCTGTTAGCTCTATTACCAGTAAAGTTCGCGGCCTGACATATAAATTGTGTCACAGGTACCGAATCCATACCATTTTTGACAAGTTCTATCATTCAAAAGACCACATGTCAATTTTCATTAACATCTGTCAATCAGTTTGGTTTTTACAGCTGTCTAAAATGCATCACCTCAGTGGACGTGGAAAAAATGGATACAGACGAATTTCGTGCGCTCATTAAACATTATTTTTTGAGAGGAAGAACGCCAAAAGAAACGAAGAAAAGGCTTGACAAATATTATGGTGAATCTGCTCCATCGAATACAATGGTTAAGAAGTGGATGCAACAATTTCGTATGGGTCATGCTGATGGGTCGACTGATGCACCACGCCCGGGAAGGCCGTCAGACGTGACTTCACCCGAAATGATCGAAAAAATCGAATTGCTTGTGATCGGTGATCGAAAACTGAAAGTTCTTGAGATAGCTGATATCGTAAAAATATCATGTGAGCGTGTATTCAACATTTTACACCATCATTTGAACATGCGAAAGCTGTGCGCGCATTGGGTTCCGCGTGCTTTGACTGCTTCGCAAAAACTTGAACGAGTCACTGTTGCTGAGCAGAATTTAGGCATCATGGGACGTAATAAAACCGAGTTCTTTCATCGACTGGTGACCGTTGACGAAACATGGATACACCATTATACTCCCGAGACGTCTCAACGGTCAAAACAATGGATTCCAAAGGGTGGAAGTACACCGAAGCGTCCAAAATCGCAACAATCGGCCGGGAAGGTGATGGCGACAGTTTTTGGGATTCGCGCGGTATAATTGACATCGACTACTTACAGCATGGTAAAACAATGAATGCTCAATATTATTGTGAATTATTGGATCGATTTGATGCCGCTATCAAGCGCAAACGCCCTCATTTGTAAAGAAAAATCCTTTTTCACCAAGACAATGCACCAGCACACAAGGCAGTGAAAACCATTACCAAATTGATCGAATTGGGTTATGAAATCCTTGCGCACCCCCGTATAGTCCAGTTTGTCGCTTCTAATAAAGTGTGCATGGAAATGTTTGCACACTCCTCTTTTATTCTGCCTTTTAGGTCATCCACATTTATGACGGCTACCTTATAAACACGTTCCTTCAAGTAACCCCACAGAAAATAGTCCAACGGCGTGAGGTCGGGAGAGCGAGCTGGCCATGCCACCGGGCCATGTGTTCCCATCCATCGTTGAGGAAAATTAGTGTCCAAATAATTTCGTACGATCGCACTGTTGTGTGCTGGAGCACCATCTTGTTGGTAGAACATATTTTGTCTTATATGAAGAGGTACATTTGCCATAAGTACTGGCAATATCTCTTCTAGAAAATGTAAATAGCGATTGCCAGTTAGTGTCCCATCGTAGAAATGTGGCCCTATTAAACGCCCATCAAGAATTCCACACCAAATATTTATTGAAAAAACGCATTGATTATTCGTTTCTCTCAGCCAGTGTGGCTGTTCTGTGGACCAGTATCTGCAATTTTGTGTTGAAACCAATCCATTGTTATGGAATCTACTTTCGTCAGACCACATTATTTGTCTCAAAAAATCAGGTTGGTGATCATACTGCACTAGAACCAATGCAATAAATTCAAGTCTCCTCTCTAAATCTCCGGGGTGAAGCTTATGTATGCGCTTAAATTTGTATGCTTTATAATGATTTCGTTTTAAAATGCGTTGCACTGACGATTTTGAAATATTACACTTTGCGGCTATTTCTCTTAAGGACGCTGTAGGATTGACCTCCGTATAAGCAAGAACAGCTACCGTATGTCCTTCATCAGCAGCATGTATGTTCCTAGGAAGCGGTATAGTTTTATTTATTACAAAAGATCCATGCTCCCTAAGATTGTTTTCCAAATTTTTAAACGTTTTATGATCAGGATGTCTTCTCTCAGGATATTGCTCGCAATACCTTCTAGCTGCCTCCCTCGAATTACTTCCACACAAACCATAAACTAACATATCGCACTTTTCGGAATTCGAATAATTCATATTCTATCAAAATACAAGGAATAATAATAACTTCAATGAATTTAACAACATAAAGTGACAGAATTTTGTTTAGAAAACAATTGAAAATCAGCATGCTATTCGTCCGAATAGCACATATACCTACCTACTTGATATTTTCTTTGTTAACGACAGTTGATAAAATATTTAATAGCTTTTATCTCGATAATTTTATAAGTGCCATTGTTAAATAATTTGATTTGAACTGAATATAACTTCAAGTGAAAATTTATTCAAAGATACGTTTTTTTAATAAATGCCTTTTATAAATGTGGATACATTAAAAATAAACCTTTGTATTTATTAAATGTAGTTGATAGCATACATTTAATTGCTATTCGTATAAAAACACATTTTTGTTTGTAGAAAGCTGTTGATTTCATCGCCTACTAGATAAACACTATCAACCACAATTTTTTGCATGGCAAACTTTGGGTCAAGTTTTTTTCGAAAATTTTCCCATGTAAGGCCCATATTAATTTATATGGCTGTAAAGAGAATAAAAGGTACCATCTGAATATTAAATATGTTTTATGTATTGTTAACAATAACCAACCCAACAAGCCTGGGCAGTGAAGTCTGGGACAAGCTGTATATATATATATATATATATCAGCACTACAGGCCTTAAAGGCCCAGGGCTTGGAGCCATTGAGCCGTATACATACGTATACCGTACCGCCCCTGGCATTTCTCTACTCTCTCCGCAACATATTCGAGGTAGCAGATCCATTTTAGGTTTTGAAACTGCTACGCTCCGCTGCGGCCGGGTTTCGAACGCCGGACCTTCTCATCGTGTAGCCTGATTTTCACCACTCAACCACTAGGGGGTTCATTAAATGTATCTCTAGGTAGTATGGAGAGATCTCTGGTCCAAACACCACCGCTACACCGCTCAGAAAGGTAGCCACAACCCCAAGCGTGTATACTGGAAGGTAGTGACAACTCCAAGCACGCGGGTTTGGAAGGGGGATCACAACTCCGGTTTGGAGGGTTAAAATGGGCGACAACCCCCGGAAATTTAAAAATTCCCTGTGGTCGATGAGTTAGATATCTAGATAGTGCCGGTAATACAGATTTTTGTAGTGTCGCCTTTGACCGGAAGGTGTCGTTGTAGTTGGGAGGATAGATACATACATAGGTAGCGCCGGTAATACATATGGCTGTATGTAGTGCCGCTTTTGACCGGGAGGTGCCGCTGTCGTTGGGAGGATAGCTACCTATGTAATGCCGGTAATTCAGGTGGCTGTATGTAGTGCCGCTTTGGCCGGAAGGTGTCGCTGTTGCTCGGAAAGTGTGGTACAGGGAGCTGTAGGTGGTAACAGAATGAACACGGCTAAAGGAAATTGGGTATTTCACTAAAAGATGGAGGATCAGGAGACGCTAACCGGAAAGTTTGTTCATAAGTAAAAAGATTACGTAATACCATGACTAATGAAACGCGATTACAAATAAAATACCACGTATAATCACACCCATCCAACGACTAACCGCGTTCGATGCTGTTTGATTTCGGCTATCGCATGAGAGCCGCTATTCCCAATGTGCTGATTGTTGCGGATCGTTCCTACATATTACGTAATATTACACAATGGGATTACCTCACAAACAGGTGTAGACGAGAATTTTCTTTGTTCGAGTCAATAATAACGTGAGCACTAATCAGATCGCAGCATTCACGATGAGACTCGGCTAACGATCGACACGAAATGGCATAAAATAAAACGTCCACCAAACAATCGCACTAGAGAAAGAAAATGAAAAAGAGCGAGAGAAATGTGTCGTGATCGAACGCTGTAAGGAACCGCACGTGTTTTGAATGCTCCGTAGCGAACTCTAAAAGGTGATTTGCCGGATAATTAACTGAAAGTTAAAAAAGTGTTTTCCCCTGATAGGAATAAGATCTCCGCCGGCTTGACCGTGATCGAATCCCTTACGCGGGGGCAAAGTTTTAAGTGACGGCGCAGTGTGCAAAATAGAAAAATAGAAAAGATTGATAAGGTCAGTAGCTACTTTTTGTTTTCTTTTTCGGTGTTGGTAGTATTATCGGTTCTCCAGTTATTTAGCGAGTTCCGCTACCAACCTGGTGGGCCATCACGCCTACTGGCCTGCGGTAGCTACCAGTAGCACGCGTGCACACGTTGTCGTGCATCCCCACCTGCCACTGCGTCGCCAGGGCTGGCGACCTCACCGGCTGACCGCGTCGGACTCTATCTCACTCCTGATAATTGAGTGAGATCGAAGTAGAAGGTTCCTTGTCGCACACCTCGGGCTTGATGGCCCGCCCGGCGTGCGTGAGATTGTTTTGCCCGACAAATTGGACGATCACCGCTAAGGCGATAGAACTTTTCCTACGACGATTCCTGGTTGCAGGAATATTTTTGACGAGGGCAAGCCATGCACAGCTGCATGCTGAACCAAAGGCTGATTAGGGCCTCACTCGGATCTACCGACATGAGTGTCACTGCAGTTAAGGGATGCCCACAGGGTGGGATTCTATTTCCCCTTCTATGGTCGGTTTTAGCTGATGACCTGATTAGGGTCCTTAACCGGAAGGGACACAGAACCATTGGCTATGCGGATGACATCTGTGTAATAATTAGAGGTAACCATATAGGGACGATTGCCGAACGGATGCAAAATGCCCTGAACCCAGAGAAGACAACCATCGTACCATTCACTAGGAAAAGAGGGATAGATATTCCCACCTTAAAAGTAAACGGCATCGAGGTCGTCCCCAGTGATAAGGTGAAATAACTGGGAATTATCCTGGATAAAAACTTACCTGGGAACTGCACCTCGAGTCAGTAATAAATAAGGCCACAAAAACCTTTGGACTGCTAGACAACTACTAGGTAGATCCTGGGGTCTGACCCCGAAAATGATCTACTGGATATATACCCAAATGGTTAAATCCACAATACTGTACGGTGCTCTGCTATGGTGGGGTAAAACCAAACAGAAAACAGCCATATCGAGGCTACGCAGGGTGTAGAGACTTGCGTGCCTATTGTAGTATGGTAATACTCCATTAGTAAAATTATCAATAAAAGGATGTAAATTTTATAGAAAGCATTCTTTAAGAAATAGAAAAGTGTTGTAAACATTTACCACACACATACACTTGAAACATTTCAAAATTTAGAATTCCAAATTGCTATAACGACGTGCCGAAAAAAAGAAAGTTTGTTTATGAACGACGGAATAGGATGGTCGACGAAAAAGTCAGATAAAAAGTTATATAAAATACCAGGGTTGAAAAGAAGCAGACCACATCAAAAAGAAGTTGTTGTTTACAAACGACGAACAGACCAAAGAAAAGAGAAGTACAATAAAAGGAAAAGACCAAAGAAAAGAAGTAAAGAAAGAATTCAAGACAAAGAGAGAAATTAAGAATTAGAAAACAAATTACACTTATACACACTTAGGTAATATATTTTGATTATATTGTTCATTATTTTGTTAATATAATACTAAAATTTTATAAATTATTATTTGTAATAATTTTTGCTTTCTATACAATTAACTAAAATTCATACTACACTATGCATCACAGGGGCTATGAAATCAACCCCAACGACGGGCATGGAAGTTCTTCTGAACCTGACACCGCTAAATGTCGCCGTGCAAGAGGGGCCAGCTACGCAAGCAATCTCCATTTATAGAAAAGAAAAACTTAAGGCAGGGAACCTTACCGGTCATCTCACTATCCTGAAGGAAATCGAAGGCATACTTTGTATGTCTCTAGCAAGCGACCACATGGATCCCGTGCTTTGCTTCGACAGGAAGTACGGGGTCGTTTTCCCGACAAGGGATGAGTGGTGCGCACACCCGAGATGGTTACGGATGGATCGCAAAAGTGGTACACAGATGGGTCCAAAACGTTCAAAGGAGTGGGGGCAGGATTAGTGGGGCCTAGAACACACAGATCAATAACTTTGAGCAAGGACACCTCAATCTTCCAAGCGGAACTATACGCAGTCTTGGAAACTGTAGGAATCCTATCCGAAAGGGGACACAGGGGAATACGAATCAAAATATTCTCGGATAGTCAATCAGTCCTTAAGGCCCTGAGCAGTTGTACAATTACGTCCAAATTATTATTGGAATGCCGCAACATGCTTAATGGCCTAGCCACTCAGAACCAGATCATCCTGGTCTGGGTGCCAGGACATGAGGGGCACGGAGGAAATTAGATGGCAGACATCTGCGCAAAAAAAGGGGCTGAGAGAAACTTTACTGGACCTACCCCACCTTTTGGGTTTAACAAAGGTCTCCTCAAAGGTGAGATAAAGAAATGGACAGCGTCCATTACAATGAAACACTGGAATGAGACCAGCGGGCTGGTACATTCCAAAAAATTTCTGAGCTTCGACGCTAGGAGGGCGGACCTCGCCCTAAAACTGGACAGGGGAAGCTTAAAAACACTGACAGGAGCACTCACAGGCCACTATACCTGTAACAAGCACCTTCACAAAATGGGCTTATCCAACACGGACACTTGCAGATTCTGCGGTGAAGAAGAGGAGTCAATGGAACACTTGATCACTAACTGTGGGGCACTAGGCCACAGGAGATATAGACTACTACATGCATATACGCTGAGTGAGGAGGACCCACTTACACTCCCACCTCCCACACTCCCTCCTTCCTCCGACAACGAAGCTGTAAGCTCGAAGATGGGGAGTAGGACTACCATCACCCCCCTCGGAACTTCTACATCGAAAAAGGTCCGCAAAGCGCAGGAGGATATGGATCGCATCGATATCGTGTCGAGTGGCTCAGTCCGTGCCAGATCTTCCGGATACGCTTTGACGCAGCAGGCTCGTGACAAGGCCGGGCCCTCTTCGGGCGCAGCGACCATCAGCACCCAAAGAGCACCCCCTCCAGAGATGAAGATTCCTCCTATTGTTATTAGAGACAGGACGCGTTGGGTCGAGATTTCTTCTCTTATTAAACGAAGGGTATACTGCTTCACCAAAGCACAGACGGTCCTCGAAGGGATAAGGGTTTCTCCGTCAGATGAGGATAACTTTCGAGGCATAACCCGGCTGCTCCTCGCAGAAAGTATCCGCTTCCATACGTACCAGCTACCAAGTGAGAAGGTCCTCAACGTCGTTCTGAGGGGTGTTCTAGTGGAATTTAGGACCGATGTGGTGCTGATGGATCTCCGCGAGAAGGGCTTACAACCAGGGAGTGGTCAGGCTGAAGAAGGCTCGGTTGGAGAGGGGAGGGGGCCATGCCGCTTATCTTAGTCAAGATCGATAAAAAGTAGAAAGACATCTACCAACTGACGGAAGTATTCTCCTTGGATGTGACCGTTGAGACCATGAGGGCACGTCAAGGGTTGGAACAACGCTTCCGGTGTCAGCGGTATGGGCATGCGCAATCGCGCTGCACTGCCCCCGAAAGTGCGTCGCCTACGGCAAGGGCCACGTGGCAAGCGAGTGCCCGCGGCCAAAATCCGAGCCTGCTACATGCGCCAATTGTGCCGACCGTCATCCTGCCAACTATAGAGGGTGTCCGAGGTGCCCTAAGTGGAAGTCGGTCCCTATTAGAGATGAGCTGCCCCATCGGAGAACTGCAGGCGTACATCAAGTCAACTAAACCGAAGAAGGCTCTGGGAGTGGATGGAATCGCCAACGCCGCACTGAAGATGTTGCCGAAACACGGAGAAATTCGTCAACATCATAAAGGGAATTGTAACGCTGGGCCTATTTCCGGCGATCTGGAAGACCGCCGACGTGAGAATGATCCTCAAATTAGACCCAACATTCCCCAGTGCCGAGGACGATGGCCACCGCCCTGGCAGTGTACGCGGATGATACGGCCGTGTGGAAGGCGTCCAGGAAAGACGAGCTGATACGCAGGGGACTTCAGGCGGACGAGATCCTGGAGTGGGCTAACAAACAGAAAGTCAAGATGAACGTAGACAAGTGCGAGACAATCCGCTTCACGAGGAAAAGAAGTATCCCCGCATACAGCATTTTCGCAGGGAACCAAAGATTGCCTTGGAAGCGAGAGGTCAAATATCTGGGCGTGACCTTGGATCAAGGGTTGACCTTCGGAGCCGACGTGGATTCGGTAATGAAGAAGTACAACAACGTTGCTGCCGCTCCTGTGTGTAAGTTTAACCGTTAACCTTAGAATAAAGGGGCTCATTTATATGATTTTTGGAGACCTATACTCACATAAGGAGCGCTGTGCTGGTCATCCGCAGCGAAGACTCGGTTGCAGAAACTATGCAGAGCTCAGAATAAAATGATAAGGATGATTACCGGGGCACCGTTGTTTGTCAGAAACCAACAACTCCACGATGATCTGGGAGTGGTGCCTCTCAACGAATACATCGTCGAACTCGCGAGAGGCACGATGGAGAGGATAACCCGATCTGACAATCCGGTGCTCCAATATATCGCAGAGCTCGACCAGGACAGACTCCCGCCTAAGACCCGACTGCAGAGGGTGCAGTCTCTTCTCAACGTTTGACGACAAACTATACAGTCAACTCGTTTCAAACATCCAATCAAGAAGAATAATGTAATGACCGGATCCCCAGGATCAAACTTTCCCTGGCCGCCAAACTGCGGACTGGGGAACCAGAGTGGCTTCTGTATTGGCCCCAGCTCACATTGTCGATCTCCAATCGCACTTCAATTCCAGGCTCCGAGCGTATAACATTCTCCGGAATAATGAATCGAGAAGAACTGCTATCAGCACTCGATCAGCACATCAACGGATTAAAACGATTACGGTATCAAGTGAATCTTTACTGCATCACAAAAGATTTTCACCGAATAACGCTCAACAATAAAAGAGACAGTAGACAAAGTACGAAGAACTATGGACAGCACCAATTTGATCATCGATCTTCGGATATTTCTACAACCATAAGCACTGAAAACTAGCACTCAGATAAACTACGCAGAAGCTATAACTATATTATATTGAATAAAACACGTTATAAGCATTATGAATTTTATTTCTAGAATAGGTAATATTTACAATAAGTGTACAGTACTAAAATAATGTGATATTATTAATAAATAAGAACAGCGTAAGTATTACTACAACACTCTATTTTTGTTTATTCAGCTGTTGTGTGTGTCATCGAATCCCAGCCACTTGACGTGAATTCGATCTCCTTTTCTATGTAAAATTTTTTCAACGAGGTATACGTTGTCATATTTGGCTCTTTCCCAGTTCCTGTTCGTAGAAGCTATCTAGAATCGGTCTTCCGCTTACATCTTCGATTAAATATGTGTTGGCGTTACCCGCCTTCACTTTAACGGCTTTAAATAGCTCCGCACTCCAGTTTGGCGTATATGATTTGGCAAAAACGCTCTTGTATTTAGTAATACGAACAACGTCACCCACCTTAAATCTCCTGTTTGGTTCAAAGGTATCGATATTATTATAAAAGGTCGACATTATATAGGTTTCGTTGATTGATGTAACATTACGAGGTTTCATCTTAATGGTTCGATGTTTCATATCGTTGTACTCGTTGATAACCTGGGGTAAAATATTTATCCATTTATACGAGTCCCTCAAACTGAATTTCTTATAAAATTTGCTCTTGATTGTGCGAGTAACCCGCTCGGCAATGACAGCCTTCTTACACTGTACGTGGAATAGTGGTTTATGGAGTAGGTTTTCATCAACTCCTGGAGCTGTCGGTTATAATGCTCCTTCCCCGCATCGGTTTGCAAATTCTTTGGAGTCCGGTTTTGAAGTAGAATTTTATGCATCGCGTCCGTGACTTCAATAGCACCCTTGTTCTTTAAAGGCTCAGTTCACAGAAATTTCGAGAAACAATTGATGACAATTAAAATATATTTATATCTGCGATTTTTCTTGCTATACGGTAAAAATCCGCCAAGTCACTTTGCCATTAGTCATCGAGTCCTTTAGTAATTATACGTCGCCTGATAAAGTTTCTTCTAGACGCTCTGTGCAATTCATCGACTACGACTTTCTTAACTTTACTCATATCAAATTTTTACAACGTTAACAGTTTTATCGGTAGCGTTAATAATTCTATTTATAGCCACTCCCCGCGCATCCGCATCCATTATCACACGTTCCGCGAGCGTATCTAACTGTATTATTTTAGATTCCATCCTTTTATTCGTTTCTTTTATTTCCGCTAATACTTTATCCATACTAATTAATTTGTTTCCATAACATTTTTCTTATATTATCAACATATTTCGACTTATAATAATAATAATAATAATAATATCTTTATTGTCCAACAGAGATTTCCATTAAAAGGACAATATTAACAATATAGTGCAGTGCTTATAATAATAACTTTGATTAACACAACCGTGATTGTGGATGGGGTCTGCCACAAATCTAACACGTTTTCTCCTACATCTACATCTCCTTCGGACGTTAAGGGTAAGCCTAGAGGCCGCTTCAGGTTAATATGTTTAATCGTCGAACCGCAGAGGCGGCCATAACGTCCAAACTTGCCGATACTCATCGCGGAAATGAAGAAAATTGGCCAAGGGTCGACTATTTATTCTATAACGTCCGCTTCACGGAGTTCTTCTATTATCGATACGATTTCGTTGTTATGACTCATATTACCCGCGGCCTGGGATGCCTTCAGAAGTCGCCATCGGTTCGTTCGTTCGTTTATATCGTTCCAATAAACATACTCGTAAGGTGCTTTCGATACAATCATGGACATTAGTCCTTTACCCTCGGTGATCAATAAAGGTTGGATTATATTCGTATATTTATGCGCTCTATTCGCTCTAATATTTTTCTCCGGATCGAAGTCTCGGTGTAGTACGTTCGTTTGTAGCAAGATATTGCGATAATTATTTTCATCGATGTTATCATAACCACTAGGTCGTTTCTTAATCACTAACTCGTACAAACCAAGAGTTCCTTTATACAATTTGTTTTCCACTTTTATATCGTCTCCTATAAATCCAGTGCACTATACGCCATTTAAAATTGATTTGCGTGTGGGTCTAAAGTAGGTCCAAAGGTGGTATCTTAGACGTTGCTCGTATCGCTGATGAGACCCCTTATGTAGATTCGAGGTAAAACATTGGAAGCGTGCATATACTCGTACATTGGACTTTGCGGCTGCAGTAGCGATCGCCGAACTGCTCGCTGAGGTGTCTCGAGCGAAGAAGCTAGTGGGTCCACGGTTACAGAGGATTCCAATTCATTTTTAACATCGTCCACCAAATGTTTCTTCACCTTCAGTAAAGGTTCTTTAACGGACCTTACTTCCCGTTTTACAGCAACATCGAGACTTTTTAACGGATCCGTAATGGGATTACACATTTTTTAACCAGAGTTCGTCGGCTTTGAGGTACCCCAGTTTTGGTTGCAGATGCTTTCTTCTAATCGCCTTACCAGCTTTTACTATTTTTAATTTTAAATTACAATTACAATATAAAAGGATGGATAGTGATGATTGCACATCAGGAGATGGAAAGAAAAGAAGGGAAAAAGGGAAGAAAAGGAATGGGAGGATATATTTAAAAAATCAAGAAAAACGCCACAAAAAGACAAAAAGGATAATGAAGAAAATGATAAACTAACAGATATGATGAAAGAGCTGATGGGAGATATCAAAGATGTAAAAAAGCAAAGGGTATACCAACAAGAATTAAGGGAGCTAAGAAAGAAAATGAAAAATGAAAAGGAGAAAACGAGCAATTAAACAAAGAAATGAATACTATGGAAACAAGAATGAAAAGAGTAGAAAAAGATCAAATACGAAACAATGTCATTGTATCGGGGACAGACTTTTTAGAGAGGAATATGGGAGCAAAAATACAAATTAAGGAAGCCACAAAAATAGGAATGAAGGTGTAAGGTACAGCTGGATGATTCGTATACAAAGCAATCGGTATATAATGGAAAATAAAAAGAATTTGAGAAAGTTACCGGAAAAAAATTACATAAACAATGAGATGACGAGAGAAGAGCGAGGAATACAAGGAAAGATAAAACAGATAGCAGAAGACCTACATAGGCCTACATAGACGGAAAGAATGGAAATGGGACGAAAAGGAGGGCTGCATGAAAGAACAAAAGGATAAAACAACAAGTAGCTCACCAAAAAAACTAACACCGAAGGAAAGAAGGAAGGAAGAAATGGATGCGACCAGGCGACGATGAAGGATATGAGTAAGATTATAAACAGGAGAAAAATAAACACAAAGTCTAAGAGATCAGGACAAGAGGCGAAAGAAATAAAAATAGGCACCTGGAATGTTAGAAGCTGAAGGGAAAAGAAATGGATCTAATACAGGAGATGGAAGACAGAGAAATAGATATACTTGGCATATCAGAAACTAAGAAAAAGGGGAGAGGCATGCAACAGCTGACAGAGGAGTATGTGATGTGGTGGTGTGGAGTGGAAGAGAGAGAAAGAGCAAGAGCAGGAGTAGGGAACATCATAAACCAGACTAGAATTAGAGAGATTGTGAAGATTGAAGACATAAACGAAAGAATCATATATGCTCAAATAACTCTTGGGAAAGAAGTATTCCATATAATAACGATATATGCGCCAAGCGAAGATGCAAGCAAAGATGAAAAATACCAATTCTATGACGATCTGCAAAAGACTATGGATGATACACAAAGCAACAACATAATATTGATGGGCGATATGAATGGTAGAGTGGGAAACCAGAATAAAGGAAAGAAAAAATGGTTAGGTCAAGAGGGCGAAAAAATAAAAACGAAAACGGGCGGAGAATAATAGATTTCTGCATAGAAAATGATCTCATAATAATGAACACAACATTTAAACACAAATGGATACATAAATATACAAGGGAGGAACCATCTCAGAATGAAAAATCTATTATAGACTACATAATGACTAACAGGGGTATTAGACGATATGTGAGAGATGTAAAGGTAAATAGAGAAGCGGAAATCGGAAGCGACCACTATCTGTTGCTGAGCAAATAGAAAATAACACTAAAGGAAAAAGAGGATAAAAAGAGAAAAATAGTTAAAGGAAAGATTAATTGCTACAAACTAAGGGAACCACAAATAGAAAAAGAAATACCAGGAAATACTAGACATAGAGTTAGAGTAAACGCAGACGATAAGAGGCATAGAAGAAAAGTGGAAAAAGCTTAAAGAAGGCATGATAGAAGCAGCAAGAGGAAGTTACGGAGTAACAAAACTAACAAACAGGAAAAGAAAAAGAACGGCATAGTGGGCAGAAGATATAAAAGAAGCAGTAAAGGAGAAAAAAGCAGCATGGAAAGCTCACATAAATGCAAAAGATGTAAGAAATTACGAGGAATACAATAAGAAGAGGAAAAGGGTGAAAGAATTAATAAAGGTAAGCAAAGAAAAATCCTGGAGAGAATTTGGAGAAAATTACTAGAAACTACCAAGAAAATCAAAAACTCTTTTATGGAGCGATAAAAAATATGAGAAAGCCAAAACAATATACATTGAAGAACATGAAGGATGAAAACGGTAAGGTAGTGACTGAAGAAGACAGGATAATGGAAGTATGGGAAAGATACTTCCAGACACTACTACAAACAGAAGGAGAGAAAATACACAACTAGAGCAAATATATCAAGAAAAGAATTTTATAGAAGGGCAGGTACAACAGGACATAACAAGGGAAGAATTAAAAAAGTCATACAGCTGAAGAACGGAAAGGCACCGGGACACGACGAAATTACTGTGGAAATGATAAAGGGACTTAGTGAACTAGGATTAAAACTACTGGAACTACTAAACGAGGTCAGAATGGAGAAAGTGACACCCGAGGATTGGCGAATAGGAATTATATGCTCAATTTACAAAAAGGGAGATAGTCAACAGTGTTCAAATTACAGAGGCACAGTAGGGAAATTATATGCAAGGATATTAGAAAGTAGACTTAGGAAAGAAATAGAACATACATTAGAAGAAACACAATGCGGATTTAGGAAGGGACGAGGGACTCAAGATCAAATATTCATTTTAAGACAAGTAATAGAAAAAGCAATAAAAACAGGCAGAGAAATACATATATGGTTCATCGATATAATAAAAGCATTCGACCGTATAAGGAGAAATTATGTATGGAGAACGTTAGAGACAAGAGGTGTGAATGAGGAATTAATAGAGTGTATAAAGAGCACATACTACAGAAAAAGAAAGTACGTTAAAGAAATGAAAAATCGTTTAGATGACGTTTAATGTAGAAGACGTTTATATGTAGAAATGGACTAAAGCAAGGCTGTGCGCTGAGCCCCTTATTATTTAATATAATGTTGGAGGAAGCGATTAAAAAGTGTAAACACCAACTGAAGCCATATAATGTAGGATACTGGAGACTGGAGAAAATACAAATAACTGAGTTAAGCTATGCGGACGATATGGTGATATTAGGAAACACGGAGAGACATCTGCAAGAAAATATCAATATAATAAATGAACAATTAAAAGAAATAAACATGGAAGTTAATATAGACAAAACAAAAACAATGGCAATAAGCAGAGAAAGTCTAACACATAACATAAAAATAGAAGGACATAGAATAGAACTAACGCGTTTAAATACCTGCGAGGGATTATTAACAGCGAGGGGTCCTTAGAAGATAAAATAAATGAAAGAATATCAAAAACTGCAAAACTTTACGACATGATAAAGAGACTATTCTTAAACAACAAAGAAATACCAGAGATAGTAAAGGCAGAAGTGATCCGCAAGGTAGTGAAACCAGTACTGACACACTCATGCGAGTCATGGACTACAAACGAGAAACAAAGAAGTAGGATGAACAGCGTAGAAATGAGGTTCCTAAGACGAATAAAAAATAAAAGTAAGTTGGATAGGATAAAGAACGCAGAATACACAGAGGAGCTCAAGATAGAGCCAATCGAAATAACAATACAGCAACGGCAATTAAGATAGCTTGGTCATGTTATAAGAATGGGTGAAGAAAGGTTGGCAAGACAAATATACGAATCAAAAGAAATGGGAAAAAGGAGAAGAGAAAGACCGAGGAAGACATGGGAGCAAGAAGTACGAAGTGCATACGAGGCAGGGGGAGAGAAATGGGAGGATATGAGAGCAAGTAGCAGGGAGAGAGAAGAGTGGAGACAAATATGGAAGAGGGAGCCAGGAAACTTAACTCCACACAACCCGACACTTCACGGTCAAACGGGTTTCAGGATTAAGTAAAATTTTAAATTACGCTCCAGTTTACTGGACATATTGTCAGAAAATCCGATGTACGTGTAGCAACAACAACAGTCAGTAAAGTACTGAACATAGTGAACGAGCTTATGCGTATTTATTCACGCAAAAGTCGCGAGAAGCAGCGCCAGTTGAATTGAACCCGACATCCTGATTCGTTTACAAGTAGATATACCAATCGAAATTCTTTGTATACCGACCCATATTTAAATCTCTATCCTTGTCTATCACAAGGAAACCGTATCTTTCTTTCCAAAACTCTGCCCACATCAACTTAAATTGATCGAAAGATATATCGGTTCCCACATGGTCATCGTATAGGTGTTTTAAATTCATATCATCCTGCTTGAAAAGTATTAAAAAATTGCCATTATGTCGTATCAGATGCTTCGGTATTCGCGTATAAGTCTGACATAAATAAAAGCTGTCAATGGCTATGTGACGTCCCATCGAGAAATACATACAGATTTTATCTTGCTTGTCGCAGACCACGTCGTCGGATATAAACACGGAATTTTGTCGAGCGTCGGAGGGTCCATAACAACTTCGTTATCATTGAAAGTATAGTACTTAATTTCGGGGACGCGTTTCATAATATTCTCCTGGAACTGATATTTCAGCTGATACAGATACTTCGAATATATGTACGTACACGTTATAGAACTTCATACCGTTTTCCTCAATCAACAAACTTAACACAAGGTTTGTCTTCCCACAGTTTGAGGGGCCGCTAATAATGCAACGCACCGTATTCGGCAGCAACTCGCCATGTCTTTGAGGAGGAGAATCCTCAGAATCAAAATCAATCACCCGCAGGTGATACTTCTGCCTGACAAGTCTCATGCTGGCTGCGGTATTATCATTCTCGTTCTCCTACAAAAAATAGTCCTTCAGTTATCACAGTCATTTCAATGTCGAGCTTCAACGAGGGAAGAGGTCTCGTCAATTCTTTAATTAATAATCTATCAGTGGAGCTACATATCCCCGGATATCAGTATTGCGGGCCCGGCATAAAACTTCAAAAGCGGCTAGCGCGCAGTGATCCCGGCGTAAATCCGTTGGATGCGGCTTGTAAAGAACGCGATATCGCGTACACTCAGAGTAAAGATTTAGAACGGAGACTGCACCGGTCGGATAAAATACTTCAAGAACGTGCGTGAGGCAGAGTGAAATCTAAGGACGCTAGTTTCGGCGAAAAAGCAGCGGCTTGGGCGGTGACTAACATCATGAAAGCGAAAAGGAGATTGGATGCGGGTTTTAAAGTTGAAAAAGAAATTATCACCGAAATTGAAACCGTTTCGTGAGATTATGAAAAGTAAAGATGTACTGAAACGACGTAAAGGTATAGATACTCCTAAAAGAGTAAAAGCACTCTTGGACGCCTTCAGAGCAGCCGTGAAAGAAGCTGGTGGCCCTGAGAATATACGCATTCCTTGCATCATACCCATACAGAAAACGGGCGGTATACTACTCCTTATACCCATTCTAGCCGGGTTGTCGGCTATCGGACGTCCGGCAGGTGGTGCGGCTGGTGTCACGAGTGCGGTAAACAAAGCTAAGTAGGTGCAAAAACAACTCGAAGACGCGCACAGGCATAACAAAACAATGGAGTCCATGGCATTGGGCAAGAAAGGCGAGGAGTGTTTCTCAAACCGTATCGTAAGGGAATGGGTCTGTTCTTGAAGCCGTCAAAAAATTATTAAAGCGACTACCGCGTAGAGCTCTGACGGACGTAGACATCAACAATATCAGGATTCATATTCCACATTTCCGAAGCGTGTTTATGAGAGACTTTATGCCGAAATGACCGCGAAAATTTGAATGCGCGGTAGTTAATTTGGATTTGATCAAAGGTCCGAGAACACACTGGGTTGCATACTGTAAAGAAGGACTAATTGTAAACTACTTGGATTCCTTTGGTAATCTGAAACTGTCTCCCGAATTAATAGACTACGTCAACAAAAGCGGTCACGTGAGCATTCTATACAATCACGTTAGATTCCAAAACTACGTTCAAGTCAATTGCGGTCATTTGTGCTTAGAATTCCTAATAAATAGTCTGTAAGACGGAGCATCGTCATCAGTCATGTCTCACACGTTTACCTTAGTTGGTGTAGGCCACGAGCTCTCAGCAAATTACTATCCTCCGATTGATCTAGATTCACGCTACGATTATGCACTCGGATTAATTAGCTTACACACCTACAACACGATTCCAAACTTTGTTGCGGGAAATAACAAATTTTAATACGACGATAAAGTAATAACAATCCCCGTGGGTTCTTATGAAATTACAGATATTGATGAGTACATAAAGACTTCCGTGCCGAAGAATTCTATTTCGATTAGACCCAATAATAATACTTTAAAGGTAGAAATCGAGAGCAAATTCAAAATTCATTTCAATCGGGAAGATTCGATAGGACGATTGCTCGGTTTTAGCGGACGCACGTTGGAGGCGAACCGGAAATACGAGTCCGACTTGCCGGTACAGATTATAAAACTCCTAGCAATACGAATAGAGTGTAGTATAACTACATCCGCGTACCACGACGCACGTCCATCGCACACGCTGTACGAATTCTCACCTCAGATGGAACCCGGCTATAGCATATACATTGAACCGCAGCACGTCATTTATCTACCGGTGAACAAAACGAGTATAGATAACATAACCTTAACCTTGTTAGATCAGAACGCGGATTTCCGAGGAGAGCAAATCATGTTACGTCTAGAATTGGAGAAATTGCAATGGGGTTGGAGTTTATCACTCGAAAGAATAAAATAGAAAGTGCAGCACTGTTTCACGTCATTCCTGAGCAGACCGTTCAACAACTAACACATACCAACATCGCGGTCCTCGGGTTCATAGGTTTGAAAGTAATCAACAATGGAAAAGTTGGAGATATTCGAAGGGTTGAGTTTCGACGAAACTATAACCAAGGAGGAGTATCACACTTACTACCCCAGGACAAGCAATTCTAATCTAAACGATGAAGTACGCATCTGCATTCAGCATCAAGACATTTACACCTTACCATGTGAGAGTTACATTTACGTTGAAGGAAGATTTAATGTAGAAGCAGCTGGAACCGGAATCTGCGCTTTAACCAATAATGTCTACGCATTCCTGTTCAAACATATCCGCTACGAGACCAATGGGGTCGAGATCGATAGATGTACCAAGCTGGGTATTACTACAACCATAAAATCTCTAATATCATACAACGACAGTGAAAACAAGATGTTACAAGTGGCTGGATAGAATCGTTTCGAAGACAGTCAACCGATGTTCTACGATGGTAAATTCGGCGCGTACATCCCTTTAAAATACTTCATGGGAGTCTTTGAAGACTATAAACGCGTATTAATAAACGTCAGTCAAGAGCTAGTATCCGTTAGAAGCAAGACCGATGATAATTGCTACAGAAACACCGACGCTAACGGCATCAAGAAAGCGAGGTTGGATATTGAAAGAATTGAATGGCGTGTACCTCACATATCTGTAAATGACGAAACACGTCTAAAATTACTCAACGTACTTAAAATGATAAGTCCATATACATACCATCCCGTAAATGGGAGTTGTACGAGTTGCCCTCCCTGCGTGCTACCATAACCGACATATGGCCTGTAAAATCTAGCACGAATATGGAAAGACCTCGATATATAATCGTTGCCTTTTAACAGGATAAGAAAGACAATTTTAAAACAAACGGTCGCTTTTCAATCATTCGAAAATCAGAAACGTTAAGCTATATCTGAACTCTGAAAATTATCCCTACAACGATATGAATATTGACATGGAGGGTAGACGCTATGCCATCGCGTATCATATGTACGCCTCCTTCCGTCCAAGCTATTACGGGCAGCCTAGTGAGCCGCTCATGAACTATAACAACTTTAGAGATTCCGCCCTATCTGTAATAGACTGCTCGAAACAAAACGAGTCGGTAAAGTCGAGCGCTGTCGACATTAAATTGGAAATGGAGTCTAAAGGAGCATTTAACAAAGACACGGTCGCGGGCTGCCTCATTATACACGACAACATCGTCAAGTACGAACCTTTGAGGGGGACCGTCAAGAAAATAATCTAAGTATGCACGTAACGTTCGTCGAGCCACTAACGGTATATGAATGGGACGACGATGAAGATAGAAGTTCGGAATTGTTACGTATGGCCGCCGATCGTTTAAGATACAAGTGTAGAATTAAACAGCTCGAGAAAATTCTAACGCCCATTTTAACCCGCGAGCACAAAGAGAAATTACTTCGTCGTCGAGGATATTTGGTTATTGATGTACAACGGTTCAACATCCCCGAATTCGCAGTCAAGGAGATGAGCATCAGCGACGAAAATCACAGCATGCATTACCTGTTCAAGTCTTCAGTTCCATTTTATTTATTTCCCGATGAAATCAAACGACGGGTTCGATGGTTGGAACGTAATCACCTGAATATTAAATATTCGGAGGGATTTGTGGATATAGAAGAGATCGCGAATATATTGGTTAATATGTGTAAAGATTACGATGTCATATATGTTAAAGGGAAAGCCGGTTCTGGCAAGAGATAGTAAGGTTGGAATGTTTTTCGCTCCGAAATAAACTCTAAATTATTGAATAAGTACGAACAAATATAGCAGCAAAGTAGAATCAGTGAATGTATAAAGGTGGTTAAGTGTAACAAAGTGTAAAACAGCAGAATTGGAGGTAATACTTGGCTATACTTTATAAATTGCATGAACGGAACATAATCTCAAGAAAACAGCGGAGTAAAGGGAGAAGGTATCACGGTAACGAGGGGTTGATTGGCGCATGCGCCTTAGTGCAAGATATTCACGCTGCAGAAATAAACACAACAGAGACGGACTAAAGAGGATTTATAAACCATACACAACAAAATGGAAGAAATATTGAAGTAGTTGGGAGAGATCAATGAGAGATTAAGCAAGTTGGACAGCGTAGAGCAAAAACTTGACAAAATATTGAATTCAATGCTGAAGTTGGAGGCGGAAAACCAAGAACTTAAGAAAAAGGTTAAAGAGCAGGACGAGCGAATTAACATATTGGAAAGAGATACGAGAGATAAAAAATTGATTATTTTTGGAGTGCAGGAAGATGATAACGAGACAGAAGAGAACTTAAAGAAGAAAATCGCAAAGGTAATAGGTGAAATAGGTATAGAGATGGACACGAGAATGGATTTGGTGGAGGTGGAGAGATTGGATGAGGGAGTGAGACCGGTGCAAATAGAAACAAGAGCAAAAAAGTTGCGTAACCAAATATTGAGCATAAAGAAAAAGCTAAAAGATGCGCAGAAGCGAATATGGATAGATGAGTGTTATTCCAAGGAAGTGATGAAGCAGAGAATTAATTAATAGAGATTGCGAAAAGGGAGAGAGAAGATGGTAATCAAGCATACCTGAGATACAACAAAATTCTACGGGAAAATATACACGCTAGAAGAGGTGCGAAGAGAGATTAAATAGTCGAAACAACATAATACACCGGAACCGAACACAATAAAAACTAGGACATTCAGCCAAAGGTCGCCAGACGAAGAGGAAAATTATAGAGGTAGAGGGAAAATACGTGGAGTCACAAGAACTACTTACAATTAAAAAAACTAAAAGAAGACAGGGCTACAGACATAATGACAGTGGCAATGAAAAAGGAATACGAGCGGGAAAACGAAACAAATGGGAATGTAACGAGGTATAAAAGAGCCATAAAAGGGAAGACTGAAGAGGACAGCAAAGAAACAAGCAATGATGTAACCAAGGGCCGGATGACGAATACAGCAATGACAAAGGACACGCAAACGGAAAAGAAACGGGATGAAAAATGTAGCAATGGCCGAGGGGAAAATGAGAAGGGGAGGCATGCATAAAAAGAAACAAAAGGATAAAATGAAGATAGCAACATGGAATATACGAACGATGCTAAAGCCAGGGAAGATGCAAGAAGTGATAGAAGAAATCAAAAAGTATGGGATAGACCTTGAGCAATCCAGGAGGTGAGATGGAAAGGACAAGGTGAAATAAACAAGGCAAACTTCACGTTAAAATATTCAGGAGGAGAAAAGCAGGGTCAACAAGGAGTAGGTTTCATAATAATGGGGAAACTAAAAGAAAGCATAATGGAATTTAATGCAATTAATGAAAGATTGGCATACTTGAGAATTCAAGCCAAATCTTTAAACATATCAATCCTAAACATATGTATATGCACCAACGGAAGTAAGGGAAAAGGAAGAGAAAAAAAGTTCTATGAGTGGTTAGAAGACGAAATAGAGAAGATGTCAAAAGAAGACACGTGGCTAATAATGGGAGATTTTAATGCGCAGATAGGAAGAGAAGCGACTATACAGAAAATAGCGGGTCAATTCAATTTACATGAGAAGACAAATGACAATGGGCAAAGACTATGCAACCTAGCAGCAAGTATGGATTTAGTGATCAGTAGTACAAAGTTCAAGCACAAGAAATGGCACAAAGTAACCTGGAAAGCGCCGGGGCAAGATATATTTACGCAAATAGACCACGTCCTAGTAAATAGAAGAATGCAATCCTCAATAACCTATGTAAGATCATACAGAGGACCCGATGTTGAGTCTGATCACTTCATAGTAATAGCAACAGTCAGACTGAAAATAAAGAGAAATAGGGCAAGCGGACGCCCAAGGTGTAGATGGGATACGTCTAAATTAGTTATAGAACAAGTAAGACGTAACTATGAAAAAGTGTGCAAAACAAAGTAAATCTGGAGGATGAAGATGACATAGAGGCGGAATGGGGCGGAATAAAACATTGTGTTAGCGAAGCAGCAAAAGAAATCTGGGAGAAGAAAAGAGGAGGACGTCAAATGAGTGGTATAATGATGAATGTAAAAACCTTACGCAAAGAAGAAACAAAAGGAAATTGACCTGGTTAAACAACGGGAGAAAAGAGGACAGAAAAGAATATGAAAAAATCAGAAGGGAATGCAAAAAGTTAGTAAGAAAAACAAAAAGGAATTGGATGGATGACAGAATAAAGGAAATTGAAGTAGAAAATAGAAAAATAATACGAAGTTATTTTACAAGAAAATAGGGAAAACAATAAAGTATACAAGGGAAAAGTAAAGGGAATAAGAAACAAAGAAGGAAGAGTTACAGAGCTTGAACGCGAATACAAGCAAATATGGAAAGAACACTTCAAGCACCTTCTAATGGAGCAGGAAATACGGACTCCAGTAGAAAATGAGAAAGAGCAAGATGTGGACGAAATAGCAGAGGAGTTGGGCATCCCAACAAGAGCAGAAATAGAAGAAATTATAAACAAAAGCCGAAATGGGAAGTCTCCGGGGAAAGACGGGATAAAAATGGAAATGTTCAAATATGGAGGACAAGAAATTAAAGAAAAACTATACCAGTTGATAAAAAAATATGGCAGCAGGAAAGAATGCCACAAGATTGGGAATGCGGACAAATAATAGCAATTCATAAAAGGAGACCAGAGGCTGTGTAACAACTATAGAGGGATCGCCCTGCTAAACACAGCATACAAGCTGCTATCCACACTGCTGCAAAGGATATTGGCAGAAGTAACAAAGGACACAGTGGAGCAATATCAGAACGGATTTACACAAGGAAAATCAACGATAGATGCAATACACACAATAAAACAACTAATGGAAAAGGCTCAGCATTACAAAATAGAAATACAATTGCTTTTCATAGATTTACAGCAAGCTTTCGATAGCATTAATAGAAATGAACTAAAAGAGCGCTAAAGGAACTGGATATAGGCGCAAAATTGAGGAGTCTAATAATAATGACAATGGAAAAAACAACAGCGAGCGTCTTAACGCGGAAAGGGGAGACAGAAGAGTTTGATTTCAATAAAGGAGTAAGGCAAGAAGACGCACTGTCAGCAACCCTATTTAACCTGGCTCTACAATATGTACTCCGAAGAATAAAGAAGGGGACATTAAGGACAAGAGGAGAACAGATAGTAGCGTACGCTGATGACATTGCATTAATAACAAAAAACAGGAGTAAAATGAAGGAGACGCTGGAAGAAATAGTTACAGAGGGAGCAAAAATGGGATTGAAAATCAATAAAGAAAAAACCAAAATAACTAGATAGAGAATGCGAAAACAAGAAAATCCAAATAGGAAAGTATGCTTTTGAGGAGGTGGAAAGATTAAAATACCTGGGAGTGGCAATCACCAATAAATGCGAGCGTGAAGCAGAAATCAAAGAGCAGATAATCACAACAAACAGAATTTTCTACGCAAATAAAAAGCTATTAAAAAGTAAGACATTAAGCAAAAACAGCAAACTGAAGATTTATAAAACAATAATTAGACCAACACTGCTGTATGCCACAGAAACGCTGTCCATGACAAAGAAGGATGAGGAGAACCTAAGAATAGTGGAGAGAAAAGTAATGAGAACTATCCTGGGACCAATTAGACTAAACGGCAATGAATACAGAAGAAGGACGAACGAGGAATTGGCACAAGAAATAGAAATGGATGTAGTGAGAAAAATTAAGCAATCAAGAGCAAGGTGGCTCGGACATGTATGGAGAGCGGGTCCAGGAGCAGTAATATATGATGTGACAGAGTGGTAGCCGGGATGCAGAAGAAGGAGAGGTAGACCGAAGAGTACATGGCTGAAGGAAGTGGAGCAGGATATACGAAGGGCCGGACACATCAATTGGAAACAAAACACGAAAAACAGAAAACTATGGAAGAAATTATGTGAAAGCATATAATCAGAAGAAGGGGCTGATCTTCCAAATTGTAATGATCTAGAGATCCGAATAGGAGGCTCAACCCCTTCGGTGGTGTATAGCCACAATAATAATAATAATAATATGTTAAAGGGCATCAGAAAGAAATATTTTTAAGAAAATATGTAGACTTAGATATAGTTAGTCTAATTTAGCTTGTTTTTATCATAAAAAAGTTGCGGTGCGTGTACGCAATACAATGTAAACATACTACTTCATTATTTAATAAGAAAGTTATAAATAATTTCTTGTTTGTACCAAACATCCCTATGAACCGTGAAAAATACTGCGTAGTGGCGACATCGCGACATCACGTACTGCGCTGTACTACGTCACGATGTCTGTTCATCCCCGCTTTATACCCCAAACACTACTGTTAAAGGTAGATATTAAGATTTAAAAAAATGGTTTAAGCTTTAACAATTTATTTAAACAAAGAAAATAATTATAACAAGGTTTAATATAAGTGAAAATAACTAAAATGTATAAATAGACAAGTTCATAAACATTTATAAAATATAACATAAAACTGAAAATATTCGTTTAACAATTCTTGTAATGTACACACCTATAATACAAAATAAATATTTACAAAGTATATGATAAACTAGTCTGTGTTTGAGAGTGCGAGCGTGAATCTCGATTCGACGGGGAAATTACGAGTATTTAAGTCAAACAGCGATCGTAAAGAGAGAGGAATAGTGGTCTAAATAGTGAAACTAGCGATAACAAGATAGCAGCGAACAAACCGATAAAAGCCAAGGTCCGACGGAACGACCGGCCGACAGCTTTTTACGCGGTGTCTACCCAACCTGAGCAAAAACGGAAGCGCAAGTGAGATAACACACAATAACGATAGATAAAGATAGGAAATAGCGAAGAATTTGCGGGTGTAAATATATATACAGAGGCTACATAAAAGCTAACAAATAAATAAATATATGGAGAGTGATACATCGGAGGATATGGGAATAAAAAGAGAGAATGATGAGACTTACGAAATATTCAAGAAAAACAAGAAATTAGCAAGACCACCACAAAAAGGAAAAGATGGAGAAGGGGAGCTAGTAAATATGATGAGAGAACTGATAAGAGACGTGAAGAAAATAAAGGGAGATCAGAAAGAGTACCAGGAAGAATTGAAAGTGCTGAGAGGGGAGAATGAAAAATTGATGACAGAAAATGAGGTAATGAGGAAACGAATGTTAGATATGGAAAAGAGAATGTACAAAATGGAGAAGACAATATCAAAGAATAATGTGGTAATGATAGGAATGAAGCTAACGACGGAGGATAAGCATGATATGAAGATAGGATTAGAGAATTTCATGAAAAGCACAATGCAGGTAAACGTAAGAGAAGTGATAAAGATGGGAGAGGCAGTATACAAGATGGAGTTGGAAAGTACTAGGGATAAAGACGCAGTGATGAAAAATAAGAGTAAACTTAGACAAATAAAGGAGAGAATATACATATATAGACAACGAGTTAACAAAAGGCGAACAAGAAATACAAAGGAAGCTTAAACAAATGGGAGATAAAGAAAGAAAAGACGAGAAAAAGGTAAAGATAAGATACCAAAGAATTACAATTGAAGGAAGAGAATATGGATGGGATAGAGAGAAATAGGTACTGCTTGAGAGCGGACAGGAAAACGAGGGCAGAAACTCAAAAAACTAAAAAGAAGAAGAAAGAGCGGAAGAACGAGAGCGATCATGGCAGACGAGATGGAAACGGAAAAGGAAAGGAAATTGGAAAAGGTTAATTTAAGCAGAAAATTGGGAAAGGACAAGGAGAAAAAAGTATTCAGATTAGGAATATGGAATATTAGAAGTTTGAACGGTAAAGAAATAGAAATTGTAGAGGAATTTGAAAAAGCAGCACTGGATGTATTGATAATATCAGAAAAAAGAGAAAAAAACCAGGGAATAATAGAATTAAAGAATGAGCATATTATAATATGGAGTGGAGTTGAGAACAGGGACAGAGCTTCTGCGGGAGTAAGATGTATATTGAAAAAGGAAATTCGAAACCTAGTAACTAGGTGGGAGGTAATTAGTGAGAGAATACTGTTAATAGAGTTGCAATGTAAGACACATTGGAAAACAATTGTAGCCACGGTCCTGATGAAAACGAAAAAGCTGAGAAAAAGATAAATTTTGGGAAGATCTGACATACGCAATAGAAATGGCCAAAGGACAAATATTAGTAGCAGGTGATTTTAACTGACAAGTGGGGGAGTAAACGATGATACATATACAACAGTAATTGGAAAGTATGGTGAAATAACTAGAAATAATAATGGGAAAAGGCTTTTAAAGTTTTGTATTGATAATGACTGAATAATAACAAACACGTTGAAGAGTATTGGATGTAAGAGTTAGGAGAAGTTATGAAATATACAGTGACTATTATTTACTGGTTGCAAAGATTAAAGAAAATGAGCAAGAGATAAAAGATAACAATGAAGGAAAGATAAATGAAATATATGAAAGTATAAAAACATATAAGTTAAAGAATACAGAGATAACAAAAATTATGAAAGTTTAATATCTATCGAAATAAACAAAATACAGGAAAACATAAGAGAAAATGTATTAGAAGAAATACATGCAACGAACCGAAACAAACACAAGCAAAGCAGGAAAAAAAGAAACCAGTATATTAGAGAAACACAGATAAAAATAGCAACCTGGAATATTCAAACTATGTTACGATCTGGGAAAATGGAAGAGACTGCAAGAGAGTTACGCGAGTATGATATAGACATAGCAGCGATACAAGAAATTGGATGGAAAGGCTCGGGTGAAAAAACAAAAGACAAGCACGCATTTCTGTACAGCGGGGAAATAAGGGAGCGGGATTTTATGTAGGGAAAGAAAGGGTAAATCAAATGATGCAATTTAAACCAGTGGACGGAAGATTGGCAGTTTTGAGACTGAAAATGCAGATTAATAACATCTCAATTATTAATATATACGCACCGACGGAAGTCGCAGAAGAAACTGAAACAGACCGCTTCCATGATAATCTGAGCAGGGTATGTGAAGAAGTACCGAAGAATGATGAAATTATAATATTAGGGGACGCCAATGCCTAGATAGGACGAGAATCATATTTCAAGAAGTGGCAGGAAAGGGAAAAGGAACAATTCATGAACACACTAATGACAACGGGAACAGACTGAGTCAACTAGCGGGAATGTTAAACATGACTTTTCTATCAACCAAATTCGAACATCCAAGAACGCACAAGATCACATGGAGACACCCATCAGGAGCAACGGAAAATCAAATAGACCACATAATAACAACAAAGGGAGTAAGAAACAAAGGGAGTAAGAAACTTCTGTTTCTTACTCCCTTTGTTGCAACAGACACGATAACATTTAGGGGAGCACAAGCAGAAACAGACCATTATCTAGTGGTGGCAACAATACAAGGCATAAACAAGAAGCACCAACGCTGTGGAAATAAGAACACAAAGAAATGGGAGGTGGATTTATTAGAAAACGAAGAAACAGGGCAAAAATTAGAACAAACTATTACAAACAGTCTACAAAGTGCAACAATAGGCATACAAGAAATAGAGCAGGCATGGAAGGGGCTGAAGAAAGATATAACCAAAGCAGCTGAAGAAACACTCAAAACAACGAAACAAAAGGCAGAGGCGAAGGAGTGGTTTGACGGAGAATGTGAAAAGGCAAAGAAAACAAAAGAAAGTGGCCAGAATGAATTGGATTAACACAAAAAACAGAAGGACCGGAAGACATATGAGACGGAGAGAAGAAAAGCAAACACGATATATAAAAGCAAGAAGAATGAGTGGATATATTCAAAACTGGAACAGATAGAACATTCAAGTCGACGACAAAATACAAGACAATTCTATAGGAATTAATCAAGTACAGAGGACATAAACTACAAACACAAATAAGCAATTTGATTAAGGAAATTTGGAAGTAAAACAACATGCCCGAAGAATGGTGCACCGGAGTAATAGTGCCTGTCTATAAAAAGGAGATAGAGAAAATTGCAGGAACTGCAGACCAATAACGCTGCTAAACGTCATTTACAATATACTGGCCAATCTGGTGAATACACGATTGAAAGAACAGGCAGAGAAAATCCTTGGTGATTATCAAAATGGATTCAGACCCAACCGATCGCCCATAAACGGTATACACACGGTACAGCAAATAATCCAAAAGACATGGGAATATGGCAGAGAAATACATCTAGTCTTTATTGATTTTAAGGGAGCCTTTGACACCGTCACCAGGAATGAAATGATAGAGGCATTGAAATCAATGGGAATATCAGAAAAATTGAGGGCGCTGGTAAAAATGAGCCTTAGAAACACAAAAGCTAAAGTGAGATACATGCGAACAACGACAGACTTGTTCGAAGTAAACAAAGGAGTAATACAAGGAGCCCACTATCTCCAACAATATTCAATTTAGTTATAGAAAGTGCCATTAGAAAAGCCAACTTAGACAAAAGAATATAATAGTTGATGGATTGCAAATCATACCGTATGCAGAAGATTTCATAATAATTGGAAGCACAAAAAACAGGAATGATACTAGCCCTGGAACGTCTGGAGAGGGAAGCACGGAAACTGGGTATGGAAATTAATGAAGCTAAAACAAAATACATGAAGATAGGAACAACTGAGACCAATACACGAGGCTACCTGAGAACACAGAACTACAAATTCGAGGAAGTTTCGTCGTTCAACTACCTAGGCGTAATAATAGACAGGAATGGAAAAGAGAGAGTGAGACAGAGAATTTTAAAAGGACTACAAGCGTTTGGACGAAATAGGTCATTACTGAAAAGCAAAACATTCACTAAGAAAACCAAGATGAAGATTTACAGGACCTTAATAAGGCCGGTCATCACGTATGCAATGGAGACCACAGCAATCAGTAAAAAGAACAAGAAGACCTAAAAATAGCAGAAAGAAAAATTTCAAGAGCAATACTAGGGCCGCACGTCACAGAACAGGGAGTAATAAGACTAACAAAGAAATAGAGGATCAACTCGAGGGACAAAATATTATAAGATACATTAAAGCTCAACGACTCCAATGGGCAGGGCACATCATGAGAAGGAAACCAACGGATATGATAAGAAGGATAACCCAGTGGATTCCGATATGGCCCAGAGACAAGGGACCACCAAGAAGGAGATGGAGAGAGTAGAATATGGTGTTATAGGCGAAGTGAAGCGCTTCCAGCATAAGCAGGGCGTTCATCGAATTTTCATGGCAGGTTAAAAGCGATTTTACGTTTTGGTATAGATCGCCGTCCATTTTAGTGCACATGTCCAAAACAGTGTTGTAGAATTTGATAAAATCTCCCCTTTCAGTAGGGATATTTTCTGATCAATCGGCTCCTTCAAAAAGTATATGCTATTGTATGTCTCACACGATAAAACCATTTGCTGATCGCCACTCGTCAGACGGATCACTTCGAAGTCTTTGTAGGTGCTAACTTCCATCTGATGGTTCGAACTGGTTCCCTCGTTCTTGCAAAACTCCTTCCATTCATCGTCTGTGAAGAATATTGTAGTATAATAATACACGTATGGTTAATTACCATTAGAAAATTCATCATTTATTATAATTAAAGATATCAAATTCACAGTTAATGTTGGGGTTATGGCCTTCATTTGACATTTAGCCTAGTGTTGGGGTTCTATTTATACCTCTTCGACACCAGGCCCACCACCTTTTAAGCATTTTATTCCCCTACAGGTGTTATCTCATTATTTTAAGTCCTGCCAGAGATGTTTAATGGGAGAAACAAATGTCACCAGAAATAAAATTTGTTAAATATTTTATAAAAAGCATATTTTAATGGATGTATTAAAAACATTTTTAACATTCAAAACACATTACATACAACATTTTACATTACAAGAATTCATATCAATTTACTGGAAATAACCAAGGATACATCGACGTACAGTACAGGTTTCTATAACAGCAATATATTTGAATGAACTGAAGTCAAAGTGAATTAAAGTTTTCGTTTCGGGGACAACGGGGAAAGACAACAGTGTAGTCCTGATTTCAAGAAGAAATAAAAGTTTATTTGGTTAACGACGTATGAATTGACAATATAGAAAAGTCAATAAATAAGTCTAAAAATATATTTAAAAAAAGAGTTTTACGAAGAAGTATTAGTAAGAAAAAGAACCTCAGTATACAGAAGAAGAAAGAATTTATAAAAGGGAAGAATCCATAAAGCTGCGTCGAGAAAAGAAGTGAAGAGAGGAGATACAGGAAGAACCGTCAACGGAGAATACACTTATAATTAAATTCACACATATATATGTCGATTTTATGTTCAATATTTCCAAAAATTTATAAATATAATGTGTTATAATTTATGCTTTTTATATCATTATTTACGAGGTAGACCGGTGCAATTTTCTTAAAGAAATATAACTAATTTAACTTCTCAGTACAATATACAGACCTTGCGTGATTTCAGACGTACCAGAGGCACGTAACCTGCAGCAGGGCTGATTCCTACGTCTAACCATTTGAAAGAGCTTTTATTAAGAGCATATGTCGACTGTCCGAGCAATTGTCGTTCTTGCACGATTGCTTTCTCTTATATTTTGAGAGCGTTGTCGATGGAACTCATTGGCTGTAACAATACACGATTATTAATATTTTTCAAAAGTAAGAGTGGTTGAAAATCTCACCTTGCTCCATCGCGAAGTATTGATGTTGATGCTATGGGTGCTGACTGGATACTGTAAGTGGATCTAAGAACTGCATCGCACACTCCAGAGCTGATACGCTAAGTGCCTTAAGCTCCGTCAACTTCTATGTTGGCGGATTCGTCTGACCGCCGCGACTGGTGATGATTATTAAGGGTTGATGAAAAAGGCGATGGCGATGGTTATTAAGCGTTGATGGAAAAGCGCAACACACGAGGCGTGGGTTGTTCGATCTTCTCGACTATCGACGGTTGTCTCGAAGCAAGCGCGGGACGTCCTCGAGCACCTCCTCGATGCGTCGAATCCTGAGCAGAGGCGGCGAGCGGTCAGGGCTTAATCTCGCCAAATCTTTCACGATCCGATGATCTGATTCTCCGGCGCGCCGCCAGGTTGAGGCCGCCAGGGCCCGCAGGTGGTCCGGATGAGGTGGTATTTCCAGATCCCACTGCAATCTTTCGTTCCTCATGAACCATGGGGCGTCAGCCATCACTTGGAGAGTCCGATTCTGAAGGGTCGCTAGGAAGGTGATATGCATCTTTGCGGCAGTGCACCAAGCGAGTGCCGCATATGTCAATATCGCCCGCAGAACCGAGCAATATAAAAGCCGCTTCGGACTAAGGGGAAGCTTGCTGCCTCGACAGAGAAGGGGATAGAGGGAGTTCCTAGCATTCAGAAATTTCGTTGTCACCACTCGAACGTGGGGCCGCCACGTCAGCCTGCTATCCAGGACGACCCCGAGATATTTACTTGACGGGCTCCAAGGGAGACTGACCGCACCCACGGAGAAGAAGTCGTTGGGAGGGCGGGTGCGTTTGGTGAATCGCACCGCCTGACACTTGTCCTCGTTGATGACCATTCTCCACTTGGAAGCCCAGTCCATGAGTTGGTCGGTGACGCTCTGGAGACGGTGACAAACAAGGCTCTCGGCGGGCGACACGGTGTAAAAGGCCGAGTCGTCGGCATTAATTGCCAGCAGTGAGCCCTGAGGAACTCCCGCCGTAATGTGAAATGAAGTAGACCTCACGGCTCCACCCACCTTCACTTGGAATGAGCGGTCGGACAGGTAGGACGCAACCAAACGGATTAAGACCCCTCCAAAACCCAGGCGGTTCATCTTCAGGATAAGGCCTTCGCACCACACCCTGTCGAAGGCGTTCCCGAAGTCAAAGAGTACAGCCTCCCGTCGTCTCCCTCCTGGCTAAACCCTCCTGAACGGACTCCGTAAGTCTAAGGAGTTGGTAATCGGTACTCAAACCAGCTCCAAATCCGAACTGTTCTTTCGGGAGGGGGTTGAAACCCCGGTATCGCGGTATCTGTGTCGTAGATGTCCGCCAGGTTGCGAGCAAAGACAGTGGCTTTGTCGGCATCGGGGTACGCCATACCCACAGGACCCTGGAGCGGCTGGTTGCGTCCGTCGCTTTCCCCTTCAATGTCCTTGCAAGCTTCCACAGGAAACCGTTTTCGGTGGAAAGGGTAGAAATGAAATCCTCCCATCGGCGGTTCCTGTCTTCGGCCAGCGCACGACGAAGGCGGCACTTCAGGGCGTTCGCTTGAGCAAAGTCGCCCGGGTACAGCATTCGTTGGACCCTCTTCACAGCTCTTCGTTTCACGCGTATGAGCGCGAGGACACTCAATTCGTTGTTCATCCGACAGGTCAGACAAGGCCAGAGGGGCCATAAGGTCGAGTTTGGCTGCGAAAAGCACCCAATGGACCCGCCCCCGAAGAGGGCGGGGAGCTCCAGAATACTACCCCCCACAACGTAGAGCAGGGGATTGTGATCAGAGAAGAGATCCTATAGGTTCTGGACGTCGACGTTCAGCGGATGGTTCCTGCTCAACGCGAAGTCCAGGATATCCACTCTGACGCCAACGCGAAAACGTTGGCTGGGTCTGGGAGTGGACGGCGACCATCGCACCCCGAAGATAAGCAAGAAGGCTTGTTCCGAAGGCGTTGGTCGCCCTCGACCCCAAGAAAGGATGTTTCGCATTAAAGTCGCCGGCGACCAGGGCTGGAAGGTCGGACTCGAAGATCTCCTCACAGTCTCGGACCACAAAAGCCCTGCTCGGGGAGGCGTAGATGGAGAAGACCCTCGGCGGGCCGAGGCCACGCATCGAGATCTGTATCGCCGCCGCCTCAAGGGAGGCCAGACCGGGAACGCCAATCTGCGAGTGCTGGATGCTATGACGCACCAGCACCGCAGCGCCGCCACCCCGGCCGGTCAGTCTGTCGGAACGATGGGCGACGTAGTTTGGAATGAGGAACCTGTTGTCAGGCCTCTGCCACGTTTCACCCACCAACAGAACGTCGATATTTCGCTCCGCTAGGAAGGCTAGCATCTCTAGTCGCTTGTCACCTAGCCCGTTGGCGTTCCAGGCAACAACCCTCGACAAGGCGGAGGAGATAGATGAAGGATCCGCGCTCATCTTGTCTGTTTATGGGTATCGCGTGGAGGGAGCAGCGTCTGAAGAAGACGAATTGTACGGTTCATCTGCTCGAACATGTCTTGCAGGGAGTATAAAACCGAAACCAAATCTGGGCCGGTGGTCTTCTGCTCCACGTCGATTTCCCTCTCCTCCCTCGGTGGGGCACGGTTCCTCCTCCGTCCTGAAGCCGGCGTCTTCAGAGCAGCAGGAGGTTGAGGCTGCTTCCTGGATGGTCCAGTAGCTACGACTTCGGAGTATCGTTTGCCCGGAACGATCACACCACCGCGGCCGCCGGTCGCTGAAGGGAGCCCGGCCGGCTGCTTGACTGGCAATGCCCTGACGCTCGAACAGCAAACGCATCCTCGATAATTCGCAAGGTGCGTTCCAGTGCAATTCGCACAAGTAGCAGGTACATCTTTCGGCCTTGTACGTTTGGGTGCGTAGTGCTCTTCCCCACAGGTCACGCACTTGATCGATGCAGTGCACCTAGACTGGGCTTGACCGAACTTTTGGCACCTAAAGCATTGGCTCAGACTGGGCGTTAGCGCAGAGGCTCAACGGAGATATCGAGGCCAACCACCACCTCAATTTCAAATATGGACTTCTGGTCCTTGGAGAGTTTCACCAACACCAAGGGCATGTCTTCTCTCCCGTGAAACTTCTTCATCCGGGTTACTGTTTCCGGTGAAAATTCCTTCTCTAATAGGGATTCGCGGACATAATGTATTGGGAGACCAGTGGGAACGCCCCTGATGACAACATGGAGTAGCTTCTCACATGGGAGTTGGTAAGTATGAAACGGATGTCCCCGTTGACCAAGAGCCTGGTGATGCCGCGGAAGTCCGTTTCAGTATCGGGAAAGAATCTTACACCATCATTAGTGCTGGTCGTCCTCAGGATATTAAATCCTGCGCGCTTGTTGGCCGCACTCACTAGAATCCACCTAGGAATCCGCATTCCGTAGGACAATCGGCGGAATTTTGTCCTTATTAGCAGCACCAGGGGGAGGGGCGTAGGACCAGAAGCGGCATTCCCTCAGGGCGGGAAGCCCCTATTAGGAGGAGCGGCGTTCGGGGGCCCGGTCGAGGTGCCGGGGACCGACGAATGGTAGAGGCCGTAGCGGCTACGACGTTAATGGAGTCCAACTCCGGATTAAGGGACTTCTTGACGGCGGCACCAACGGTTCTAGAACCGATAGAACGTCTCCTCCTCTTGATTGTGTCAGATCCCTCAGCATGCACGAAGGCCGTAGTTACAACCTCGGCGGAGGGACCGAAACTAGAGAACTATTCGACATTGGGGAGAGCGAACGGCGCCCGGGATTCCCGAAGGAAGTGATAGTCGGGAGGTCGCATTCTGCTTCCATGTCATCGCGAAGATCGCGCTCAGCTTCATATCGTCTATGGACGAGTAATTGGAGCCCTTGTATTAGCTGCAGAATTTTCTCAGTCGACAGTCGAGTCTGAGAACTTCGGGGCTTTCAGGAGCCGGTGCTGGAATAGGTGTTATATCCCGTGCGCCAGGCGAAACCGCCGAGGCACCGTCGCTCTCCCCGGAGACTCTGGGAGTGGAGTAGCCAGAAATGATCCAACTCCCTTGGGAGGAGTTCGCATCATTGCAAACGCAATACGAAGAGCAGTTAAAATCTGAAATATTTAAAATTTCCGGGTGTAAAAGCCTGACAATATGTCACAAAGACGGACAGGGTAGAGAAGCGGTCGATCCCTCACCCGGTCTAGCAACAAACAAACAAAATTATCACAGGCGACGGCCAACGTGAGTTTCCTTGTTAGAAGAAGAAAAAGGAAGAAGATGGAAAAGAAAAAAACCTTCGGCGAGCCCGAGGATTGTCAACGTCACAAGAGAAGGAAATAAAAACAAAAACTAAAAGCAAACAGAAACTAAAAACAAACAAAATATAAAATAACTTCGAAGTACCTTACCCGAGCCTCAAGTGGCCGACGTCAAAGAAGCGGGAACTCTACGTGGCAGGATACGTCAGAGCTGACGTGGCAACAGATGTTGTTGTTGTTTTTGTCTCCCTGTAATTACGCGACAATCGCGGATCACCGCGTAAGGAGACCAACCCCAGTCGACCCGTCGAAGAGCGACCCCTATCGGCAAAAGTAGAAAAAACGGCAGCGGAGACAATAGAAATCACTGTGAAGCACTATTAAACTCGGAGCACTGCACAAACACGTCCACTCTCAGCCGCGCCTGGCACACGACTCTTTTTCATTTTTTATCACTGCAAGAGCAGTCACGATGAGTTGTGTATTATTGAGGTAAACGTCGCAGTTGATGATGTCACAGTTGGTGGGGGATGGTAGTGGAAGAAAAATCTGTAACAAGACGACATTCGGTTTGTTTTTAGACCTTAATCACATTTGCGCACCTTAAACTTGTCCATCTTCAATGGCGTGGTGGCCCCAAGCATATGTATGGACGCCATCAGCATGACCCTTTTATCGTCCAGGGCCGATAGGGCTAGCTTTCTCTGCTCATCGGTGTAAATGTCATGGGGAACTGTTCTGAATATGTGTTGCATCTTGTAGAGCAAGTTCCCGTTGATCAGACTCCCCATGTAGTCAACCATGCTGATGTTGTCCTGGACCACGCATTTTTTGACTCCTTTCGCCCTCTTCATCAGCTTACTGCCAATTCGTAGGCCATACATCTTTGACCGCAGGCTCACAAACTTTTCTACGGCTTTACCGGCAGCCTCATCCTTAAACTTCCCCGGCACAGCTTTATTTCGCCGGGCGATGCCGTAGGGGTTATTCTCGTTAAAGTTCGATGTGTCGAATTTGTCTGGATTTCATTTGATATCCTCGTACACATCATCGGTTTCAATCTGTAGAATGAGGCTGTCGGTGTCGGTGTAGCATAGAATTACTTTATCCTTGTACGTTCGCTTCACCTCATCGTAGTAAAAATTATTACATTAACGATTTCGATAACTCGAGTACGGCGAAGCCGATGTAAATGGGTTTGTTGTAAGTTACTATTAATTTCCTCATCTGAATTGCCACAACGTTCTCGGTGAAGATGTTCACCCTCTTGAAGTTTTGTTTGGCTATTAATGAGCGTGCTCCCCGTCTTCGTCTAAGGTCTTCCCAATGGGTTAGGAGTTTGATGTGTATCCGTTTGTCGACGTTTGTCATAGTTTTGCCGTATGATGTGTTATTCATAAGTTTTGTTAATTACGGGAGGTGTGAAAGGGGTGATTGATTTGATTAAGGATGAGAATGAGAGGGTGAGAGGGCGTGTCTGATTGCAGGGTGTTGATTTGTAAAACAAAAATAAAAAATGATTGTTATTGATAATTAATAGATTGATAATTGATTGAGCGGCTAGCTTAACACCTCCCTTACGTAATAACATTAATAAGATTTTGGTGAAGGTGAACGTGGAGAGTGCAAAGGGTTAAAAAATAAAACACTTATTTATTTGCCTGGTAAGTAAAACGAGCACTGCCCTTTGAGAACGTATATTAATTGTATTAATTAATCGTTAAATAATTAAAGCAAAAAAACGATAATCAAATGCGGATAAATAATTTGGAAAATGCGTAGTCGTACGTTTGTGCGTGAATGGGTGAACGAGTGGTGTTGAGTAATAATATGAACGATAAATTAGGTAAATTAGAACGATAGGGCTAACTTACGGCGTGGTACCGGAATTCGAAGAATGGCGGAGCCCCCGATGGTAGTTGTGTGTGTGAGTGTATGAGCACTTACTTAGAGGTACTAAGTGAAGCGTTGAGTGTGTGGGTGTCAGCAAGTGACTTCCGACAAAATTCGCGCGATTTGTTTTTAAATGTCGCTGAAGGGTGTGAGGGGTTACTAACGGTAAGCGACGAAATTAGAAAGTTTGGGGTGGTCAGTTCAAAAGAACATGCAGGCCTTTTTACCTACTAAGGGACCGACGGTCAGAAAACAAGGTCACGAACGTATACCCGCAAACACAAAATTGCAAAAATAATTTTAAATAACTTTCCTTCAACTGAACGGAACACAGATATTGGCTAAAATATTAAGAAAAATAATTTAATCGCGTATTTAAAATGACGAGGGAATTATTTTAGTTAACGAAGTGTAACAGTTTGAAAAAGTCTTTTTCAAAATCGTTTGTCGCTTTTTGACGCAGAGATGTATTCAAATAATTATATTTTTTTAACCACGTCGATTGCTTGAAACGCAGCACTGTATGTACGTGGATGAGCACTAGTCCGTTAGATATCGCCTGTTTTAAGTTTCTATGATGGATAACGTAATTGTGTTTATCGCGCAGGTTTGCTAGTCCAGGATTTTTAGACATTCGCTCCGCAAAAAAATCTGATAATTGATTTTTCGATTGGATTATGTCAGACGATGTCCCCTAAGTATAAAACCAAGTTTGTGTCGTCCGAAACCGCGAACGTTCGCCGCCATCTTGAGAAACGCCTTCTTGCAAATATCTTGGAAACGGCGACTTTTACGTTAAAAATTGTAAGGTAAAATATAAAATTTGCCATCTTATTTATTGGAAACTTTTTTCCCTATTGTTAATATTTGCCGAAATATAGTCGATTAGAGAAACCAAATTTTTGTTTTTGGAAAATATTTCGATAATTTTTGGAAATACGAAATAAAAAACAAAGCTTTGGTTTCTTTAATCGACTATATCTCGGCAAATATTAACAACAGAGAAAAAGTTTCAAATAAAAGATGCAATTTTATCGTCTGCAAAAAAGGTTCTTTACATTTTTAACGTGAAACCCACCGTTTCCGAGATATTTGCAAACGGGCGTTTTTCAAGATGGCGGCTAACGCTCGCGGTTTTGGACGACACAAACTTGGTTTTATACTGAGGGGACATAATGCAATCGAAAAATCAATTATCAGGATTCTTTGCGGAGCGAACCCATTTTTGGTGCTAAAATTTCTGGACTATTGCTATAAGTTTTCGATTCGGAAACTTGGATGTGGGAGGTACCATGTTTTCACGGAGGAATGGCAATTGTGTAGTTCTTTGGGATATCTCCTCATCTTCATCTAATCTGTTAATATCTAGGTGATCAATATCCTCCCAGCTCATCTATTGGAATTTACCGTAGGGTAGGGGTTGGGACATGGCCCATCCACATAGGTTGTTAGCGTCTAAGTCCATAAGGAACGTCGATGGAACGCTGCTATCGTAACCAGGGACGAATTTATTGTTCGCCTTCGCATAGCGTAGACTGACTTGCGACAAACCATTTCGAATGCTTCTTTTACGAAGTGGTGCATTTCTATGTCAGTCAGCAGCTCTAATTCGACCCCCGTATATTTTAGCATTACGTCCCATGTCAGTCTCAGACTCGGACTCGGAGTAATAGTGTGCCGGATCTAGATCGTA
Source organism: Chrysina gloriosa (assembly GCA_038088585.1). Taxonomy (NCBI): domain Eukaryota; kingdom Metazoa; phylum Arthropoda; class Insecta; order Coleoptera; family Scarabaeidae; genus Chrysina; species Chrysina gloriosa. The sequence continues at coordinate 31,615,886 of CM076089.1, forward strand.
GGAGCGCTGGCATACTTTTCGGAAATTCTCATATATGTATATCCGTCAGCAGCAGAACGTCTGTTTTCAAATATATATATTTGAGTATTCCAGAAAACTGTCGCAATTGAAGGCGTTAGGCTGTTGTGAAAGTAGGGTTGGGGCGGTAATGTCGGTACACTCAGCGTATCGTAGCTGGTAATGTAGTTGTATGGGACTACCCCTTTCCTAATTGCCAATCTGAATTGATCGTCGTCGTGGAAATGTGCTCGTACATGCTCGAATTAATCTTCGGCGAGATTTTCCACTAGCTTTTCTATGGATGACGCCATGAACCTAAGCGAATCCACAAACCGCATTTTTATATTAATCGTTCTTGATATGCTGGCCTTATCCACGTATCGGTCTACCTCGATCTTCTTCATAAGGCTGATATACTTTTCCTTATTAAGGGGTATGACATCGATATCTTCACTATCGTCGGCCAGCTGGCGTATGAGTAGATGGCTGTCATACCCACTTAAATTGTGGAAGAAGATTGGAACCACTTTACTGACTTTGTAATTTAAATTACAGCAGGAGTGCGCCGCACCTCGGAATCGACCAGTTAAGCGGCAGTGATCCGCCACTTTGTCATTATTTAGATCTGTTTTGTATTTAATTAAGTGGACTGTATGGTTTCTTTCAAAATGGTTTTATATTTGTTTTATAATGAATTTCTATACAAGATCTGACAATGCATTTTAGCAGTGTGTTGTTGTCAGTCACTAAGACAACGTAATTGTTTTGTCACGTCATAACTACTATTCTGTACCAAACTGACTTGACGTACATAAATTATAATTCTATTTCAAACATACTCCCCACCTTGCAGGGACTGCAAACGAAACAATTATTTTTTATATATAAACTATTACCTTAATTAAGATATAACATGTTATAAATAAAATAAAACTGTTCACTACATCAAAAATTGGAGCGCGGAGTTCTCTCTCGCGCATCAACTTGCCCGAGCGGTGACCTTGTCCGCAGCTGACTGTTCGGACTCTATCTCACTCTTTGAACGTCTTCGTCGCACACTCCGTGTCTATTTATAGACTACAATACATACTGAGAGTCTATAGGAAGGAATAAAGAATTAAAATAGGAGATTAAAAGATTGAACGAAAGTAAAAGATTAAAAGATTGAAAGGATAAATAAAATAGAAAAGATTATTATTAAAAAGAAAAGATTATTAAAAAGAAAAGAAAAGAAAATTAAAAAAGAAAAAAGAAAAGAATAAAATAAAAATACAAAGTGTTTAATCTAGTCTCCAATTTGTTTTTTAACAATTTTAATTATTGATAAGTTATTTATTTACTGTTTTATTTATACACTTATAAATCGATTGTCTGTTGTGTTGTGAGGGTGTTTTTAGACCGGGAGTGGGCTCTTTACACCCACTGCCGGTCCGTCCTAAGCTTCCTCACACTCACTCACAGCCCTTGGCCTTTTGCTATTTTCTTCAAATAACGAACTGTTGGTATGATTCGGACTCCTCGTAAAGGAGTTATTTCCTTTTCGAACGTGTCGCTGCCCCCTCTCCGGGGGACGGGCGTTCCGACGCTAATATGGAGGACCAATTCGCCACCCCAACACCTGCCCCTCTATCAAGGCGCCGACGACCGACATGAATTCCCTCTCTACAGAAGACATTCGCCTTCTTATTTGCGGTCTCAACGACATCTTAAAGAGCCGGAAATCTGATTCGCCGCCTGTCGCCAGGAGTTTGTTCGTGTCCGAAGTCAGCAACTCCAACAAGCTTGACTGTCGAAAGAATGGAGATAGCAATAACTCTCCTATATCGGACTCGGACTCTTCTGGTGAGTCGTCTACGTGGGTTGAACGTGCGAGAGGGAAGAGGCGCAAAAAGCGTCTTGCTTCCCCTGAACTCCCGGCTACGGGGAGGAAAATCGACACGCTGGAGCTGGTCCTTCTACAACTCGTTCTCCAGCAACGCCGATTGTAAAGCGCATAAAGAAATATCAGCAAGATTTTGACGGAATTGATGTCGTGGGCAGCCAACCTTCTGGGCGTGTGCGCATGCAGGCTGGCGCTGATTGATCGGGAGCCGCGGGCTCGATGGCTCCTTCTGGGAGTGGTGCTGCGACGTCATCTCAAGCGCCCCTCCCCTCTGAAGATACAAAAATACCTCCCGTCGTTCTCCGCGACAGGGCTCGTTGGGTTGCTCTGTCATCTGAGATCAAGAGGAAAGGGTACAAATTTACCAAGGCCCAGACCATCCCTGACGAAATAAGAATATACCCGGTAGACGAGGGTGACTACCGAGGAATTACCCAGATGTTCTTGCGAGATGAAGTACCCTTTCATACGTTTCAATTGTCCTCCGAAAAGCTGCTCAACGTCGTCCTTCGTGGAGTGCCGATTGAATTCACAGCCGAACAAGTCTTTCTCGATCTTCAAGAGAAGGGCTTCACTCCAGAGGGGGTTGTAAGGATGAAGAAATTCGGACGGGGATCGCCCATGCCGCTGGTTCTGGTGAAGATCGACAAGAAACAGAAGGAGATATTCCAACTCACGGAGGTCTTTTCGTTGGATATCTCCGTGGAGGCCCTTCGATCGCGGCCCGGTCTTGGCCAGTGTTTCCGCTGCCATCGGTTTGGGCATGTGCAGTCTCGATGCACCGCCCCTCGCAAATGCGTGGTGTGCGGTGAAGGCCATCTCGCCGCCGAATGCCCGCGGCCCAAAAGCCAACCGCCTACTTGCGCCAATTGTGGCGAAACACATACGGCGAACTACAGGGGCTGTCCAAAGTGCCCCAGGCCCAAAGTGGTTCCCGTGCAACAAGATGTGGTCCAGTCTGGTCCGACGATTAGGAGTTCGAATCCTGGATATGCTCCAGGTGGTCAACGTGGTAGCAGCTACGCTCAAGTGGCGGCTCCGTCCCGTGCGGCTCCGGGGCGCGTCAACAGGGTGCAGGTGAACGCTGGGCCCCCTCCAACCAGGCCCAATTCAACGCCGCTCGCACGCCTCGAGCGGGCAGGAATGTCGCCAATAATCCTGTCCCTAATGCCGATATCAATCAGGTCGTTTCGGTTCTCTGCAACCTTGCCGCCCAACTTGCAAGTGTTGCGGAGACGTTAAATTCCATCTACCTGCCCGTGAGTATGCAAAATCTCAATGGCTAATGCGGGCGTGCACGACAATCTGCCTGCCCTGAAGATGCTGGCCTGGAACACGAATGGGCTGAGCGGAAAGTACGATGAGCTGTCTGCTATACTGGCCGAGGAGGCCATCGACGTCGCCCTCATCAGCCAGACTTGGCTCCGGCCGGGTGACCAATGTAATTTGGTTAATTACAAACTATATAGGGCCGACCGATTAACTGGCCGTGGCGGTGGCGTTGTCATCGCCATTAGGACTCACATCGGTCACTCCCCGGTGGGCGTTCCCCCTCTTCGCTCCCTCGAGGCTGTGGCGATCCGCCTTCAACAACCGACTTTCGACCAATTGAAACTGGTTGCCGTCTACGTTCCGCCCAGGGAGGGCATCGATCCCGAGGACTTGGATGTGCTGATGGCTGGCGATGGTCCGGTCCTTGCTGCCGGCGATTTCAACTCTAAGCACCCGTTCTGGGGATGCCGGATTACTAACACGTCTGGTCGGAGGCTGTACGACTACGTCTCCGCCAACGATGTTATTGTGCATCCACCAGACGGGCCGACTTATTACAGGACCGGCACAAGACCGGACATATTGGATCTCGCCATCAGTCGCGGCATCGTGGGTGAAATCACCATTAAATCCATCCCGGAACTCTCCTCGGATCACAACCCAATTTCCATCTACCTGGACGGACGTGCGGAGGGTGGATCCCCCGCTTCGGGCGAGCGTCGACTGGCCGCGCTTCTCCGAGATCGTGAGCGGTCGCGCGGGTGAGATTGGCGATGTCGATGGCCCTGATTCCATCGAGAGGGCTGCCACCGCTCTTACCGACGTGGTGAGGAGTGCGGTTTCGGATGCTACTTACTACCGACCTGTGGCCCGTCGTCTATGGTTGCCTCCGCACCTTCGAGCGCTGAAGGCGAAAAGAAAGGCACGCAAGACTGCACAGCGTACTCTGGATCCTGCGGATGCGCGCGTGGCATACCATCTCGCGACGCGCTTACGGGAGGAGTTGCGGACGTTCCGATTATCCCAATGGTCCCACCGGGTGGCGTCTCTGGCTGTGGCCGACGGGACGCTGTGGAGATTTTCCAGGACCCTGAAGAGTAACGCCAGCCAGGCAAACACCACCACCTTTCTTCAGGGACCGGCTGGACTTGTTTTCGATGATCCTGGAAAATCTGAAATTATGGCGGATCACCTTCAGCAGATCTTTGAAGGGCCGCAGGAGTATGACTCGGACGAGGAAATAGAAGATGAAGCTCAACTCGTCAACGAGGAAATCCTCAACGCTCCTGCGGTGGCGATTCCGTTGGCCACCGAGGGGAGATTGCTGCCCACGTCAAGGACCTAGTGAGTGGTAAAGCTCCGGGCCACGACGGTATCACCAATGAGGCCGTCAAGAGGCTCCCGAAGAATATCTTGGAAAAGCTGCTACTCGTCATCAACGCCATACTCACCGTGGGCTACTTTCCGAACACCTGGAAGACCTCGAAAGTTGTGATGGTCCCGAAACCAGGGAAGGACAAACTTTTCCCTCAGAATTACCGCCCCATAAGTCTGCTATCGACTTTATCTAAGATAGCAGAGAAAGTCATCTTATCCCGTCTCAGAGACGACCTGCTGGCTCTAAATATCTTGCCGGATGAGCAGTACGGTTTCAGGGCGGGCCTCTCGGCAGACTATCAACTGTTCCGCCTGACGGAGGCTGCTAGAGATGCCTTTGAGAGACGGGAAACAGCTGGGGCGGTGTTCTTCGACCTGGCCAATGCGTTCGACTCCGTCTGGCATGACGGACTGCTCGTTAAAATGAAACGCGCAGGTTTCAATATCCAGTTGGCCAGGATCGTAAAATCATACCTTAAGGATCGTTCCTTCTCTGTGAAGATGGGGGACGACACCTCCTCTACAAAGCCCATGGTAACCGGCGTTCCCCAGGGGTCTCTTTGGGCCCGGAGCTCTTCAACATCTACATGTCTGACCTCCCTCGCCAACAAGCGTCCAGTCTTGCGATGTATGCAGACGACACCGCAGTGTACGCCAGATGCAAAGATGAGAGGATCCTTTGCTATCGCCTCCAGGCTGCGGTCGACGGCTTCGTGGAATGGACGGAGAAGTGGAGGCTGCGCATTAATCCATCCAAGTGCGTAGCCCTCCACTTCACACGAAGAACTATTGCTCCCCCAAACATATCTGGGTGGGAGAGACACGCCTTCCATGGAGTCCGTCGGCAAAGTATCTTGGAGTCATCCTTGACCAGCGGCTGACGTTTAAACCACATATCGACGCCATCATCGGGAAGTATAGAGGCGCCCGGAGGATCCTGATGCCGCTCCTGTGTAGACAATCGTCACTGAACCTCAGGACGAAGCTGTTGATCTAGAAGGTGTTCCTGAGGCCCATCATCACCTATGGAGCGGTTGCCTGGTCGATCGCGGCGAAATCCCACATTAGCAGGCTCGCAGCTTGCCAATCCAAAATGCTGCGAGTGATCGCCTCCGCCCCGTGGTTTGTCCGAAATGTTCAACTACAACAAGATCTTTGCATCCTCAGCCAGAAGGACTACTTGCAACAACTGGCCAAGGCCACCATGGAAAGGATGCAAAATTCGGACAACCCGGTGGTGCTGTACACAGCGGCGCTCGACCTGGACAGACCCCCGCCTAAAACCATAGTTAGGCGGGTGCAGGACCTTCTTAGGGACTACAAGACCAACTTTCTTTCCACCATGTCCGCGCTTCCCCGATGATGGCTACATTCCAGCCATCTGATGACGTCAGCCAGCGATGAGTCCCCTTGGACTACCCCTTCATCACTCGCGGCCTGAATGGAGGCCGTCTATAAGAAGACAAAAAGGCACGTGGTTAATCCGGCCTTGGAACATGAGCGACGGATCCTCGTACAACAAAAATTAACTAGCACTATCCGTTATGGATTAACGTTCTCTATTGGTAATGGACATAGTTTATTGACCGCACGTTTTACAATGGTTTTGTTGGTTCCCACAGACACTACACGAGTGAGGCCGTCGTTACCTGGGTGGGCTTCCACGATGCGACCTAATTGCCAGTGAAGTGGCGGTATGTGGTCATTGTTGTTATTTTATACAGAAACGATGATGATTACAAGAATTATTATTTAATAACTAAGTAAAAACACTACTAATAATAAGGTTCTTCTTACAGTGTATATCATTTTCTTATTACCTAACTTTTACTTATCTACTTCTCGCTAGATGGCGTCTTCTAGAAAATGAGCGGATGAATATATTCCTAACACTCCCACGTATTCAGAGCTTATTCTAACTTATTAGTACATACAAGTACATTTTAACATATAAATATAGTTTGATCTAAACAAGATACAACATATATATAAATATAAAACGATTACAAATAGATTAACAATCATACGTCATACCTATACTAGCTCTCAGTTTTTCAAATCTGCTACGTGGTAATGCCTTTGTTAACATGTCAGCTATTTGATCATGAGTCGATATATATTCTACATTGAATTCGTTGCATTCATATTTTTCGCGTACAAAGTTATAACGCACGTCTATATGTTTTGTTCGTTTGTGGTATATAGGGTTTTTAATTAGCTTGATAGCACTTTGATTATCACAGCACAAAGACAGACCATTGCACTTTTCACATATTTCACTAAGTAGTTGTTTAAGCCAAAGTCCTTCTTTTGCTGCTTCGGAGATAGCGATAAATTCGGCCTCCGTAGTTGACAAAGCCGCGCACTGCTGTCGGCGACTGTTCCATGTAATTGCTCCGTTGCACATTTTGAAGACGTAACCGGTGGTAGATCTTCTTGTATCCACGTCGTTTGCATAGTCAGCATCGGAGTATCCTATTAGCTCGTCACCATCTGCTGAGTATCTGATTCCTAGCTGTTGGGTATGTTTCTGGTACTTAAAAATACGTTTTACAGCATTCCAATGACTTGCGTTGGGATTATTCTGATATCTGCTTACTATATTTACTGCATACATGATATCCGGTCGTGCAGTGACGGCGGCAAACATCAACGAACCTACTGCTTCTCGATAGGGAATCCTTCTACTTATGTCGTCCTCCTCTCCTTTTGTTGATGTCAGAACTGTATGAGGATCGGCAGGTATAGTGTTTTCTGCTGCTTCGCTGAGATTAAAGCGTTGTAAGATCCGTTTGATAAAATTGTTCAAATGTATGAAGATTGAGTTGGTCTTGTTGTCCATTTTTATTTCCAATCCAACAAAATAATTTGGTTCTGTTACGGTGACTTCAAAAGTTCGTTGCATTTCATCTATAATACCTTTCAACTTGATTCTATTCTTTACCATAATAAGACCATCGTCTACATATAGTACCAAGAGTATCAATTCTCCACCTTCGTTTGCGACATAGACACATTTATCTGATTCACATTGCTTGAATCCGTTGTCTTGCAAGAATTTTGTGAACTTGTTGTTCCAGCACCTAGGTGCCTGCTTTAATCCATACAAGGCTTTATTAAGTTTGCACACTTTATTAGTTCGAGTCGTTGTTCCGGGAGGTGGTTCCATATAAATTTCTTCATTTAATTCACCGTGTAAAAAGGCAGTCTTTATGTCAAATTGTACTACGTCCAGTTTATTTTTCGCTGCGACGGAAAATAGTATTCTAATTGTATCATATCGAGTTGTAGGTGCATATGTTTCGTTGTAATCGACGCCTTCAATTTGACCAAAGCCTTTTGCACACAATCTTGCTTTGTATCTACTTATTTCTCCATTTGGTTGTCGTTTTACCTTGAACACCCATTTCGATCCAATCTTTTGTCTATCTGGAGGTAATTCCACTTCCTCCCACGTGTTGTTGGTTTTTAATGCTTGTAGTTCTTCCTCAATTGCCATTTTCCATTTTTCTGCATCTACACACTTCACAGCTTCTTCGTACGTATCAGGAACGCCAGCTTCTGTTAAATTGATTTCGTATCGTTTCGGCTTTTGAATTTTCTCTCGTGGTCTCAGTTCCCTCTCATTCCTTTTTCCGTCTTCTTGTTCGTGTCTTAATTCCCTAATTTCTTCGTATTCAACTTCTTCATTTGCGTTTTCATTGTCCACGTTAGTTTCAACTCTTTCATCATCAACAGGTACAATTATCTGGTTTGTCCTTGGTAAAGCAACCTCATTAGCCTCATTGAATGTTACGTTTCTTGAGATTTTAATTTTCTTCGTGACAATATCAAATAGTCGATAGTTCGTTGAATCATTGTCATAACCGACTAAAATCAACTTTTTGCTTTTGGGTTCTAACTTTTTACGTAAGTTGTCTGGTACATGCATAAAAGCTTCAGATCCAAAAACTTTTAAGTGATTAAGAACTGGCTTTCGTCCTGTCCACAATTCAAATGGTGTCGAGTTTGTCATCCATTGTGTACATTAGATGTTCTATTCAGAATATAAACTGACGTGTTTATTGCTTCTGCCCATAGATATAGTGGTAAATCTTTTGTGTATAACATAGAGCGTGCACTTTCGACTATAGTGCGGATTTCTCGCTCAGATTTACCATTCTGTTCATGACTATAAGGAGCACTTGTTTCTAATTTGATACCTTTATTCCTTAGAAATGTTTTAAATTCGTAATTTACAAATTCTGTTCCATTGTCGGCTCGTAATGTAACAGTTTTGTGTCCAAATTTGTTTATGCAAAACGTGGTGAATTCTTTAAAACATTCTAACGTGTCAGATTTGTGTTTAATGAAATACACTGACCTGTATCCAGTACAATGATCTTTGAAGAGAACAAAATACATGCTTCCACTTACTGAAGCTACACTCATTGGTCCACATAAATCTGTATGAATTAATTCACCTGGTTTGGTAACTCTGGGTTGATGAGTGTAATGGGGTAGTTTGTGTTGTTTCCCATATTGACATCCTTCACACACAAAATGTTCTGTATCTGTTAATTTCACACCATTGATTATTCCTTTTGTTATCATATCACTTACGGTTTTGACATTAACATGTCCCATGCGTTCATGCCAAAGTTTTAAGCTCGCACTAGCTGTGAGGTTTGCTTCTGAGTCTGCAATTCGAAATAAAAGTGTATATAAGTTATTCATACCTCGTATAGCACATGCTTTTAGTTGACCATCATGGTAAATTTCTGCCTTGTCATTATTCTTCGTTATTTTCATTCCTTTCTTTGTCACTACACCTTCTGAAAATAAATTTTTGCGCAATCCAGGTACATACCAAACATCTGTTATAGTATTACTAATCCATCCTTTTTAACCCAGCACTGGATATTTACAGTGCCAATACCTTTGACTGATAATTCTTCATTGTTACCTAGTCTAACAGAAAATTCGTCACTTTCCCGTATTTCTGTGAATAAATTTTTGTTTGAACTCATATGGGCTGACGCACCACTGTCTAATATCCAAGTTGTTTCATCGCTTATACTGGCTAACACCCTTTCTTCACTTTCAATATAAAATGCTCCATTCTTACTGTTGTTTGGTCCAGAATTTGCATTTTGGTGCTTATGACCTTGGTTTCTACGAGGTGCTCGACAATCCTTTGCGATATGTCCTTTCTTGTTACAGTTGTAACATGTAATTCTAGTTTTAAAATTCTGATTCGGTTTCTGATGTCTAGGATTGCAATTTGTTTTACTTGCAACTAATGCATTGTCATTTTCTTCAGTAGAAGTTAAACTTGCTTCTTCATCGATCAATCTTGACATCAAATTTGTGAGGGTTTGCTTACTCTCATCTAAGGATAGCCATGCTTGCCTGAAACTTCTAAACTTAATTGGTAACATACTAATAATCTTTGTTATTACGGCAGTATCACTAATTGTGTCATCTGTTTCACGTATTTGTCTTGCTAGATTTTCTACTTTGGTAATGTGTTGCGAAATGCTATCATTTGTTACCATTTTGTACTGATGGAATTTTTCGTGAGCCATCATTCTGTTTGTTTCGCTTTTTAAGGCATAAATACTATCTAATTTATTAATTACCTCTTTCGACGTAGTACAGTTTTCAATTAGTGTTATCTGTGAGAGCTCCATCGTGGATGTGATAACACACATCGCGAGTGCATCTAACTTGTTCCATGTTTTTACTTCCTCTGTGTTATTTACCTCAGGTTTTGCCTTCGTACCATCTACAATCTCATCCAATCCCTTCGCTCTTAACGCGCATTTGATTTGAAACTTCCACTGTTGGTAGTTTTTACCATCAAATTTGCCTATTGTGGCTACATTAATTGGATCAGCCATTGTCTGTTTTTCTGTGTATTTTCGCGACACACGTTATTGTCTACAGTACACGAAAACGACACACACGTTTACCTTAACCTCGCTTCTTTTTTTTTCTTTTTATATTCTTTCGATAGTCCGGGTCGTCGAGTATCCTGAGCCCATAACCTGTTGTTATTTTATACAGAAACGATGATGATTACAAGAATTATTATTTAATAACTAAGTAAAAACACTACTAATAATAAGGTTCTTCTTACAGTGTATATCATTTTCTTATTACCTAACTTTCACTTATCTACTTCTCGCTAGATGGCGTCTTCTAGAAAATGAGCGGATGAATATATTCCTAACAGTCATCCTTCAGTAGAACTAGGCTACCAGGTTGTAGATTTTCTTGTGTGTCTTTCCATTTCATTCTCTGCTGCAGCTCACTGATGTAATGGGTTGACCATCGTTTCCAGAACTGCTGGGTCACCTGTTGTAATTGCTGATATGTCGTAAGTCTGTGCATTGGTTGGCTAGTTACATCAGTATTTGACATACTGGTTGCCTTACGTCCGATAAGGAAATGGGAAGGTGTGATTGGTTCAAAGTCATTAGGTGAGGATGATAGAGGATATAGAGGTCTGGAATTGAGTATCGCTTCAATCTGTGTTAGAATGGTTAACAAAAGTTTGAACGTAACTAAGCTGGTTCCCAATACTCTTCTAATGTGGTGTTTAACAGATTTAATCCCCACTTCTCACAAACCACCTTTGTGTGTCTAACTTCGTTTCCGGGTTGGAACCGCGTCTGGTTTGGCGTGGGTGCCGACGTTTCGTCCACTATTGCAAGGGACGTCTTCAGGGCTGCTTGCCGATGTTGATCGTATTGCTGTCACTTGAAGACTGACCCGGACTCTGAGTGGCGCGACTTATATAGGGAGGAGGGTGGGGGTCGTACCGCTGTTAGAACGCGGCGTGGAAGCAGAAGTTTGTGGCACGACGTGAGTGGGAGGGGGTTCAATTTTACCGTGGAGAAGAGAATGCCAAGATGAATCTAGCAAATAATCCCCATCTCTGTTTACATTATGTGGATGTTAGTAAATTTCGATAGATTCACGGAATTTTCTAGGGAAAAAATGAGATTCACGTGACAGAAGTTTGGTGTCATTGAACCGGATTTGATGACCGGAATTATGTTTGTGTTCTGCCAATGCTGAACCAGCTATACTTAGCAGCCTAGTGCACCGCTCATGTTCTGACACACGCACGCTAACTGGCCGCTTTGTTTCGCCGATATAGACACTGCCGCACGAACACGGGATGCGGTATACCGCTTAGGTTTGCAACGGAGATAATTTGTCTTTGACGGAGGGCAAACGTTGCAAACCCAAGGGGTATACCGCAACCCCACGACCTGTCCTTTCTTTTATGAGAAATGGACCTGGATAATCAGTACCGGTAGCATAGATGGGTGCATTGCTTCTACTCTATGCCTAGGTAGATCTCCCATTAGTTGAGATGCGTTAGGAGGATTTGCTCTAAAACACTTAATACATTTAGGAATAACCGATCTGACTAAATTTTGTCCTCCAATTGGCCAATAATTTTCACGTATGGGTGCTAAAATATGTTGTGGACCAGCATGCAGAAGTCGAAGGTATTCTGTAATTAATTTACTTAAAATATGTTTTCCTGCTATCAATAGTGGATGTATTTTTATTAAAATCAAAACTAGAATGCCTTAACCTGCCACCAACGCGTAGTAAACCGTGTCTGTCCAGAAATGATGAATTCTTTACAGTGTTGTCTCTTTCTGTACTAGAGTTAATACATTTGAAAATGATTCTCTTTGTGATAATAAAACTCACTTCATCATGGCCTCATTTAGTTCCAAGATTGTTAAATTTATATTTGTATTTTCAAGTGCCACCGATCCCTTGCAATTATTCATGTGCCTCAGACACCAAGCTGTTGTCTGTTTTAATTTTGTAAGTGATGTTGTGTAATTAAACGGACAAATATTGTTTTTCGTAGTGATTACCGTCAGAGTTCTCGAATTGGTTTTAACCTCTGGTAAGTCTTCAAATTTTTTATTTAAGTCTTCCACTGGCCACTGATCCTTTGATAAGCTTAACCAATGGGGACCCTCCCACCAAATTGATTCATATAGCTTCGTAGGACACACCACGCGCGGTATTAAATCTGTTGGGTTATTTTTTGTATTTATATAGTTCCAATCGCTAATGTTTGTTATTTCTTGTATTTCGGATACCCTATTAGCAACGAATTCATTTAAACATGATGATGACATATGCAGCCAGTTTAATACAATTGCATAGTCGCGCCAAAAATAAATATTGTTAATAGTTACTATCATTCCTGTTACTACGTTGCCCATCATTCGTGCAGCTAGTAGTGCTCCGCAAAGTTCTAACTTTGGAATTGTTAACCTTTTCACTAGGGCAACCCTAGACTTTGCACAGAGTAACCTAATGGTTACATTATTATTTGCCGATATTAGCCGTATATAAATGCAAATGCCGTATGCCCTTTCTGATGAATCTGAAAATGCATGCAATTCCAACAATATAAAGTTTGAAATCGTTACAATGCGAGGTATTTGCAAATTGTTAATATGATTTAGAGCCGTTTTATATGCATTCCATTTATTAAATAAATCGTTTGATAGTACATCATCCCAGCCAATTTCCTTCATCCACAATTCTTGTAGCATGATTTTTGCTGTAATAATACATGGCCCTAATAATCCTAATGAGTCAAAAATTTTGGAAATAGTTGATAACATTTCCCTTTTCGTAGTATCTAAAATGTTGAAAATACCACTAACATCGTGTCTCAAAACGTCTGTAGTAGAGTCCCATACAAGGCCGAGTGTTTCCTTGGAATTATCTTCATTTAAATATAAAAGTGTATTGCCTTCTGTGGATTTTAAATTTGATTTTATCTCACCGTTCTTTGAAATCCACTGCCTTAACTTAAATCCTGAATTACCTAACAGTGTGTTTAATTCAGTGCATAGTTTAGTACCTTCGTCAATTGTGTCGCTGCCCGTTAATAAGTCGTCTACATAAAAATCCTGTAGAATAAGACGTGCTACATTTGTAAATTTTTCAAGATTTTCATGTGCAACCTGTTGAAGTGACTAACCGCTGAATACGG